>VXBX01008728.1:645683-690645 GCA_013400415.1 Scytalopus superciliaris | reverse complement strand
CAACAAACCCCCCCCCCAAAAAAAAAAAAAAGAAAACAAACCAAAAACAAAAAAACAAATGAACCCCTGCAGTTGTAGTTACACCTTTTTATTTCAAGTATTCTGTTACACCCAATCATATCCTACTGTTTTTCCAGATATTTACCTAAAATAATACTGGAGGAATTTTGTCCTTCCAAGCCAAACTCCTTTCTGATGCAAGTTCCCTTTTTTTTTTTTTAGAGCTTTAAAAAAGTGAAAACAGAGGCTTCAATAAAAACAAAAAGAAAACATACAAACAAAGCACCGAAAAACCAAAACACACCAAAAAACCCCAAACAAAACCCTAAAACCCTTTCACTTTGAACCTTTGGCTGATCTGTCTCCCTTAGTGAAAAAAAAAGCAAAACAAAAACAGAAGGTAGGAAGTTTAGTCTCCCTTTAAACACAAATACAGGTTCAAGAGTAGGAAGGGAACAACCAGAGCAGCCACACTCAAAGCTTTCACACCCCAAAACTCTACCTGAGAAGTCATTAGAAGTTCTGGCCTCCACCCACTGATATTGAGAGCTCTCCCAGAGCCTCCTCTCTTTGGTGGCAGTTGAAATAACTAAAATGGAATTTGGTTTTTTTTGTGCCAACTTCTCTTAGTTTTTCACCTCCCTGAAGCTCACTGGCTGTGCCCAGAAAGAGTCAAACCCCCTCTTTCATGGGTCTTACCAAGTCCTTCTAATACAGTGGACTATTTCCTCAGCCATCCTTGTGCCTGGTTGGTCTTTACATCTTAATGCTCGAATTCACCTTCACAAACAGAGCTAACAGGTATTTTAGGATGTTTCAGGAGAAATCTTTAAAGCCTGTCTTTGCTAAACTCAACTCTGCTTCCTCCAGTTTCACATTTAGCTGTCTCTTCACCCTCTCTTTGCTGATGTGTTTGAGGTCACACCAATAGGCAGATGGAGCCTCTTTACTAAAGAAGGAATTATGTTTTCCAGCCTCTCCAGAGCCCAGAACCCCCAAAACTGT
Source organism: Scytalopus superciliaris (assembly GCA_013400415.1). NCBI lineage: Eukaryota > Metazoa > Chordata > Aves > Passeriformes > Rhinocryptidae > Scytalopus > Scytalopus superciliaris. Next base: position 689,640 of record VXBX01008728.1, on the reverse strand, counting down.
CAGATAAAATCCCTGCTATGAGACCTTTGCCTTTCCTGTGTTCAGTTTTCAGCACACTATGATGGATCTTCCATTTCCCCAAACAAACCCTTCAAATGTTGCCTTCCCCTTGGATCCAGCAGTCCCACATCCTGCACACCTGCTCCACTGAACCTCAGCCTGAGGTCCCCTCATCTCTTTGCAAAAGCAGAGGCAGACTTGTTTAATTTTGGTGCCACACTTAGATTATCTTTAATCTAGCAAGAAACAGTTTTGAATACTAATACTAAATGATTTTGAACAAAACAGCTTACACTGCTTGAAGCTGAATATTCCCTTCTCAAAATATGCCAGCCTGTTCTTCTTTTGCTATCTGTCATTGCTTGACAGCAGATAGGGCAATGTATGGCAATCCACCACTGGCACTGGACATATGCTCTGAAGTGAGGACTAGAGGTGGACATCACTCCCACGACTCATTTCAAATTAGAAAAAGGATTAAACCCACCTCCCTTTTCAGCCTGCTTATGTTATTTCATCTGGCAAAGACCATAGAGAAATTAATAATAGCTTTCCCACCCGCAAATAAAAGTGTGCTACTTAAGGGTTTTGGCAGTGAGCTGGCATTTTGTCATTTAATCATTTCACATCATTACACTGCAATATGCAATGTAATGATATGACACTCCTAAGTGACAAACACTGGGTACCTCCTGTACTAGGAAAAATAATGTAATAGGAAGGAAATTATACAGTTAATGTTGCCACAGTTTCACTCCCCCAAACTGGGATTAAAAGACAGAAGAGGTGCAAGGAGACCCTCACCTACAGATGCTGAGCTGACCCTTAAACACTTGCTGACTTTAGACCCAGAAATACCAATCCCACAGCTCAGATCCAATGAGGGTCAAGGATCCTAAACCCACGCCAAGATGCTCCTTACCTGGGGTAATCCCAGCTCTTCCCAGGTCAGGCCATAGAGGAAGGAAAGCCAAAGCCACCTTATCTTTCTGGCTCACTTCATTTGGAGGATATATTAACCTTTAAGCATTTTGGAGAATTGCCTCCAGAGATCTCCTGCCAAAGCCTGATTTGATTGTCTGCTATGGTGGCAAATAGGGTAAAAGCAGGTAAAAGTCCAACAAAGCCACAAGACAACCCTTGCTGCCCACAACATCACAAGCCTTAGAGCATTTCAAAGCAAGCCTAAATGTCTGTGGCCCCCAGGGACCTCCAAGATCCTCAGAATTATTCCTTCCCACCATTTCTTCCTACTCTCAATTCAACTCACATAAGAGGCCAGCGAGGAAGCCATAAATAACAGCCTAAAATAAAATGTCACCAATGTGCTGATATCCCCTCTGCTGCTGCACATCCACTGAAGGTGCCCCTTCCCACCTTTCCTCAGCCTGTCAGAAACCTGCAGCCCAATGAAATTCCCCCTGTGATACACACTAAAAAACCCCAGACCACTTGGGCGTGGGGAAAACTGGGGAAACCATGCTTAAAGCTCTCCAAATTCACCATTTTACCCGTGCAAGAGGGATCCTTCCATCCTAACCAGATACTGCCACCCCCACTGGGTGGTTGTCACCATTGGTGCTCCAGACAGGTCTCCAGAGGCACCACGAGAGGGGCAGAGCTGGCAGGGGAACCAGAGCACATGGCCCTGTGCTTGGGACCCCCATCTACTGAGCAGTCTGAGACCACCACAGTACATTTGTCTCCCCAAAGCCCTATGGCTGTTTCAGAGCCAGCTGACCCAGGCTGAGGTGCAAACCCCTTCCTGGCTCCCTCTCTGGTTGCCTGAGCCCTTCCCAGCCTCAACCATGCCTGTCACAAGACTTTAGAAGAACTGAGAAAGAGACAATAAAAGTCTGAAGTGAAGAGCTCTTTAAATATTAGCTCAGCTGGTATTATCATACATTTTTCCAAGTTCAAACATGATAAAGTGATTTGAGAGTTTGCCAACTCCATATTCAGGGGAAACATGCAGAGAGAGGAGAAATGCTGATATCTTTGATGTGAGTTCTTTTTCTTTTCTTTCTTTTTATTGACTTTAAAGAACAGTCTTCTTAAAACTCATTTCAGGAGCCATCAGAAAATAGTGCAAGTTACACAACAGCTTTAGGAGCACAGAGTTGCAGGTGGCAAGATATTTATTTTCCAAAAGCAGCTATCCATGAATGGATGAGCTGCCCCAAAGAAATGGTTATTTTCTTTGCCATTTTATTCACAGAAAAAGCCCTATTGAATTTCTGCTATTCAGTCATTTATTATTTAGTGGCTGAGAGAGCTGGCTTTTACATTCTCCCTCACATCAGTAAAGAAGAAACAATCCTTAAAAACAAATTCCTAAAGTGACAATGAACTTCTGGCTCGCACTATTTAATAAGCAGCCCTAAACAACTCCCTCTCCAGGACTTGCTGTCACAGCTACACACAGAAAAGCACTTGAAAAACAGAAGGATCTGGCAAGGAGGGCCCTTCTGAGGTGCCCTGACTTTGATGTGCCCTTCCCCAATTTGGGCTGAGGTTTAGAGGGTCCAAGAGAGCCAAGTTTCATTTCCAGAAGTGAAATCAGCACTTGCAGAGGGGCCATGACAAAAACACCCCCAAGCCCACGCTCAGCCCTTCCCACGTTACCTCTGCTTCTTTCAGAGTGTATTTTGCACAGCTCATGCCAAAAAATAAAGCTGAATAATCACTTAAAGGACAAAGTGGTAGAGGTAACTTGAATTTCACCACCTTTCTGTGTCCAGTAAAGCTCGACACCCCACTAAAAATCCCTCCAATACACAAACATTCATTAAAATGTAATAATATAGATTAAGTTTATTTAATCCTGCTTCAGAGTGCCACAGAGAAAAAGCAATATTCATTACACTTGGCAGAAGCAGGGATGGTGAGTGGGAGCCAAAGCAGTCCTGGATGCTTGCTTGTTTCCTCATCTTTTTTTAAGCCTTTTTTATTTTCTTAAATCCTTCTGCACTGGCATGGCTCACTAAATGCAGCAAAGACAGAAGGTAATTACATATCGTGACTCATTAGCAGAAAAAAGGAAAAGTGGGAGCAAAAGCAATAGGTAGGTGGGGGTAAATTTACCACATAATGATTTAAAAGTTTTGGACTCCTGCACACAGGGGGGGAAAAAAGGGAAGGAATTTAGTCATTCAGACTGTGAAATTCTAGGAGACTAAATGTCTACTTAAATTATTTCATCACATATTCATTAGGCCATCCCAGGGAAACGAGTTATATTATTTGATGGGGTTTTAGTTCTTTTCTGGCACCCTGAAGAAGACAAAGAAGAATGGACAAATGGAACAAAAGATGAACAAAGAAAGCAGCAGGGAAAGGAAGGCAGAGAAGTCTTAGAAAAAGCAAAAAACCCACAGACCTATTGAGCTATGGCATAAAAACCCAAGGTCTGATTTCAGCCTGACACCGACTCCTCCTCCAACCCCAGGCCTGTTCCCTATTGCCACCAGTCCTCATTTAGCCCCAGTAATGCCAACGCTGCTGTTTCCTGCTTGTTTGTCTTCCCTGGACTACAAATAAATCAGGAGTTATGTTTTAACATGCTTCCTCTGTAGCACCAAGCACAGAAAGGAATTTATCCTCTGAGTCCACTAGACTGTAAAACAAATAAATATAAATAATGATAAAAGAAAAGGAGAAGGAAAGTGAAACGCTTATGTGGGAAGTCAGAAAAATCTTTATTTCATCCATAGTCATTGCCCACAAACTTTTTCTTTAATAACTACTAGTTTGTTGTTGGGGTTTTGGTTCTTTTTTTTTTAAAAAATCTTTTTAATAATAGTTAAAACTTTTAAGCTAGTTTCTTTTAGAAAATACAATATATCCCTTTTTGGCTGTATCACAGCAGAGGATACTCTGCTTACTCCCTTCGAATTTTAAAACATGGACTTAAAGACCCAGGAGAACAGAATAAATTTTCTGCTATTTTAAAGAATTAGAATGTGTTGGGGAAAGACTGTACTTGGCTGGGAGCTGGTTTATTAAAAGGATGTTGCAGCTCGAGAGTGGAAAAAATAGGACAAAGCATCCAGTGGGAGTCATTGTTCTCCTTAGGGCAGAGCTCCACAGCCAGTTGGGGAGGGAATGGCACAGGCAGAGGAGCCCCAGCCAAGTGCAGGAGATAAAAACTGATCTGCCCATCACGTAGCCAGATCTCCCCTGCACAGCTGCATCTTCCTATTCAGCTGGTAGGGCTGAAATTAAGCCCAGCTCAGCAGCAAATTGGTCACCAATAGAGAAGGATCAGCACCAACATCTGGGCAAAACCACGTGATGGAGGTCAGTTCTGTTCAGCACATCAGCTCTGGGCACAAGATAATCTAAAGGTAAAAAATTGGAGGTGTGTGGATAAAAAGTGCAAATCCACAGCTGAGATGTGGAGTTTCCATCCCTGGAGGTGCCCAAGCAAAGCAGCACCCAGTGCTTGGGGCTAGTGACAAGATGGGGAGCAAAGACTGGACTTGAATTTGGAGGCCTTTTGCAGCCTAAACAGTGATTGTGTGACCTCACAGCTACACAGCTCAGCTGCTCTGTAGACAGAGAAACCAGCTCTGGAAAACTCCTTTCTGTGAGATGTTTGGTCTCACTAAAAACAAACTAACAGGATGGGGGTACCAAACATTTAGCAAATGAAAGGGAAGATTTGAGTAAAAATGCAGGTTGGGGTTTTTTCCCCCCCTAGCCAGTTATAGATGATCTTAACTACAGCTATCCCAAGCTTCTCCAAAAGCAAGTCTAACTTCTTATATTTTAACTCAGACAGCTCAGTTTTACCCCAAAGTCCCAAAATCTAGAAGGGAACATTGCACAGACCCATCTCAGTGTGGGAATCCCCTCAGGCAGCCACAGCACCAGTGAAGGGACTGGGGAGAGCACAAACCTGGAGAACTGATTTCTCTCCTCAAATGACAGGAGATTTTTGTGCTATGGTTTTACTCTTTAATGAGTGTAATATCAGCCCTTGATTTAGGATCCATATACAGGAGCACAATTTCAAGGGTGGACCTCAAATTGCCAAAGCATCACTACTCTGGAAAATGGCCTACAAGTCTCAATGCCTTCTATAAATTAAATCTGGAGTTCTGATCACACCATGACTTTCAGATAACATGAAGAACAAATATTCTGGTAGTTGTTAGCATTTGAAACACTTTATCACAGCAGATAAAATATAATTTCTGTGCATACCAAAAAAATACAAACTTCCAGCCCCCTGGACATTATAAACATGTAACTCAGATTTGCTTTAAAAAAATACAATCTAAATAAATAACCCTCCCCAACGAGGCAAGCAGGGATGAGGAGGCAGCATTAGTGACCCCTCTGTATAAGCCTCTTTGCTGTCACAACACAAACCCCATTAAGTGCATTTTGGAGCTCCAGACAATTCCCAGCTTTAATGAAGCCCCAAGTCTGCATCAGATTCCCAGCCACAGCATAACCAGCACTGCAATTCTCTCCAGTCTAACACCAGTAATCCCACACAGGAAAGAAATCATAACTCTTAACTATTATTTGCAGTGACATCCCCCTTTTCACTCTAAGCTCTGTTCTTTAAACGTTTCTAAACTTTTCCCATTTCTTCCCTATGCCTCGATACGAATTTGCCTGTCACTGAAGGCTGTACACAAAGAGAGACACAGACACTGAGCACAAAGATATCAGGAAGTGGTTTTCCTAGCAACAGTAATCATCTGAGAGATCCCAGAACATCCTTCCTATTCATGCAGCATTTTGTGTTTTGAATAGTGCTGACAGGTGAAGTGGATTCATAGTATTTAATACAAAAAATATTGCTGTGGATGGGTATGGCACAAAAGCAAAAATATCCACACTATTCATGAAGAGATGAATTCAGTGTTTTCATAATGTTCCAGATTATTCACTAAGGCACAATTTCAAAAGCAGAGACTTTCCCCTTCCCACAGAATGAATAATCCAGTGTACTCTGTCACCAGGTGTTTTGCCAATAATGACTTTGCATCTTCAAACCCTGCTCAACTCCTCTATCAAACATGACCATCACATTGTTCCAGGAATCCCAGCACTGGGATCTTCCTTCTCCTTCCATAAGGAGGATACACAGACCTCCAAGATGCTGCAATGAGGCCCTTCCTCCAACAAGACTCAAGTTTCCTTTTCACATTCTGGATTCAGAATCTAAAGGTCCAAACCTGTTGCTTGGGAAACTCTTGAGCATCTTCCATGTGCTGGGCTCACACTGTGCCCAACACAGCCCTGGGACATGGCCCTAAATGTGGGTGACTGAAGGGATCTCAGACATAGGCAGGAACAGACAATTATCATGAAGTGGATACAAACATTCTGCAAAATTAAAGACTGGAGCCCTAAAATTCCTGTTGTCTTACAGGACATATCAGATCTCATACAACAAATGGATCTATGAATGTTCCTGAGCAGTTCAGTGTCCCTCTCCCCCACTAGTGGGAGATCAACAGCCAAGAATTTTTTTCAGTCAGCTTTTTGCCCTCCCATTTTTACAGCACTTCAGTCCAGATTTGTCATCTCATGGAAAGCCAGTCATTCATTTTCCTCCTGGGCCACATCTCAGTTGTTCTCCTGTTGCTTTTCCTTTCGTGCCCACAATAACTTGTCTTCCAGAATTTTCTCCCAACTCAATTGATTTGCCAGCTGCATCCCAGCCTGTTCATATGGACTTATGAGACACTGACTTTCTAGAAAAACAGAAGTCTTCTCTTTCTGAAGGTCTTTTCAGTTTACATGAGTGCAATGGATTAATTACCATTCCCTTTAGAAAGCCATCCAGTTCTTATCCTTAACCTTGCACTCTGGGTTGTCACTGTATTCAAATCCTTCCTTCCTACCTACACCTGCACCCCAGAATATATAATGGAAACACCCAAAAATCCTTGGGTCTGGGCATGCCAGAGGAGAGGACTTGCTACCTGGACAATTTGTTACTGGTTCAGGTTGTTATGCATTGAAAGTAATAATAAATTAAACTGAAAGGGATAAATTCAGAACAGATGCGAACAGGTATAACTAATGGGAGTGTCAGAGGAAATTAAACAGTGACAAACAGGGATGTAAGTTACAGTGTCAGTTCATTTTAAAGGGACATCAGCAAGGGAAGTGGCATTTGCAAAGTACAAGTTACCTGCAATTGAGATAGACGGGGTATGGATTATAGATATGTTTGATAACAAACTACTAACAAGAAGCTGTAAGAGAAGATGAATCAGCTTCCTGCTGCTCTCTGGAGCCTTTACTTGGGATTTTTTTTTCTCCCATTGCTCTCTGTCTTTGGCAGTTGATACCCTTCCCATCAATGTAAGCAAGTGCTGTTCCAGTGAAGTCTGTGCACCTGCTGGCACTGCTGCCAATCCTCCTGCATGGCACTCACACGGCCTTCTAACCTCCCTCTTGACAGAGTTCTGCCCCACCCTTAAAACCAAACCTTTAATTTTTAAATAAAAATATTTTGAGTGTATCCCAGAAAAAGTTATATTAAAACTCCAAAAATCACAAGTACTTCATAACCTTCTAGAAACACTCATTGATATTTAAAAACCCCCAAATCCTTCATGGCTTCAAAAATGCCAAGGAAAGGAATGCTATATTCCAACCAAATCTGCTCCCTGCATCTCAAACAGCTTGAGTGTCTATAATGAGCTACAATAAATCTTTAGATTGAAGCACTAATTAACTTTGGAGTTGCTTGGCTCTCCTTATGGATCCAAGTTCCATGGCAGTAGCCAGTCTCCAGTAACTGCCCCATAGACTCTTAAATGAGGAGGCATTAAGTAATTCCATTTTCAAGGACAAGACAGAGAGCCAAACCCATCGCTGCTCTAAGCCTGCTCCTCTCCAATGTCCCTGTGGAGTATCTGGCCTTAAAACAGTGAGGAAAAGGTGACTTAGAGCATTCAGATATTCGTGGAGTCAGAGCTCTGCTCAAACTCCAGAAACAAACAAGCCATCCAATTTGCTGACTGCAGTAATTAGTCACCATCTTGTCTACAAGGGGGAAATAGCATTTACTGTACTTTTAGGAACTTGGAGCTAATTTGAACAATCCTCCAGGAGCACAAATCTCCTGGAAGTGATTGTGCCATACCCTCTGGCTACTGACAACACTCTGGATGTACAAATCAAAATCCACAGCTCTGGTAACAGATTCCCCCAAAACAGTGAGGCTTAAATCAGGAAAAAGGCACTTCGCTCAAACCAGAACCAGCTGAATCCAAGATGCGATGCTATGGATGGAAGCTGGGAAGAGGAAAAGGGATAGAAGATCAACTCTTAAGCTCACTAGAAAAACAGTGACAAAAGCTCAAAGCCCCCAAGGTGAAAATGCTCATTGAAGAGACCAGTGCAAGAGCTGAGATGGAGATTCTTGCCTGGGAGGGTGGGCAGGCCCTGGCACAGGGTGCCCAGAGAAGCTGTGGCTGCCCCACCCCGGGAGTGTCCAAGGCCAGGCTGGATGGGGCTTGGAGCATCCTGGGCTAGAGGAAGATGTCCCTGCCCATGGCAGGGGGTGGAATTGTGTGAGCTTTAAGGTCCCTCCCAACCCAAGCCATTTCATGATTCTCAAAGGTTACAGTACTTCCAATAAACAAATATAAAATCAGAGGTATTTTGCAGTAATAGAGCTTGGCTGTTTCTCCAGGAGCTCCAGATGAAGAGCAAAGTGTTGCCAGGTTGGTGCATCAGCATCTTGGAAACAGTGGTTATTTCTGAACTTGAGAGAGAATCCTCCACTAGATTAATATCCCACCACCAGCTCCAAGGCACAAACATTGCAGCTTGGCTCCATGACAGCAGAAGCCAAGGAACAGCAATGCAGGCTCTAAGAATGGCTCCAGTCCTCGATTCACACAGTGACAACTCCCTGCTCTGACACGCACTCCTGCTCTGTGCCCAGCACCCTGGTGCTCACCATGGGATGGCATCTCCTTGTGGGACTGGGTTGCAGAGGAAGCAACTGCACCCGAACAGGAGCCTCCAATGCTTTTTTCCTGTTGTGGGGGAGGGGGAATGCTCCCAGATAGCAAAACTAACTTCAATCACATTTTGTTTCCTCCCATCCTTCCAAATTAATGTCAGAGTTTGAGAAGTGACTCTTCTGGCTGTGCCTATTGATATTTATGAAAATCATGTTCAAGTTGCAATGAGATTCTTCTTCACATAACAGAGACCACAGCAAGAATTAATTAATTTCACTGCCATTTCCCCAACATCTCAACTATCACCCCAAATAAACTGGTGGTGTTGCAGTTCCACAAACACCAGAGAGTTTTCAGTCCTCAAAGGACATTGCTCTTTAAATGACCTCTTAAACAAAATACTCTTGAAAAAAAGAATGCTACACATTGCTTGAGAATCTAACACATGAGACACAAGCATATCATCCAAAATCATATTTCTGATCAACGAACACCTTTATAGAAGCCTGGCATGGTCAGCAGATATAGGGGAATATGGTTTAATTATTGAACAAGTTGGCAAGAGCTGAAAGATTATCACTTAAAAAATAAAAATCTTTCCTTTAATAAAATGGTTTGGTCTAGTGGACATTCCTTTGTTCAATATTTATTATTTCACCTGTCTGCAGATGGGTATTTTGATAAATGGATTTAAATGCTTGGCTTTACATTAGCCTTTGTTTCCTGCCTGCTTAAAAAGCTGCATGGCAGCATCTCACACAAATATTTCTCTATAAATCAAAGAAATAGCACTGACTTCCCATACAGGTAAGTTCACTGGGGGGATTATTTCCCCCCCCCACCATGGGGAAAAATTTAGCCTGAGTACTAAAAGCAGAATTGATCAATCTAAAGGTAGTAAAATGCATACCCAGTCCTTTATTACTTCCTTTTCTCTCCCCTCATCCCCAAATTTTAATGTAAAATAAAATCAATTCACCCAAATCTTATAACTTCTGACTTGTATGAGACAACTTCTTCAAAACAGGCATACTATTAAAATAGAAGTGGCATTACCTTAACATATTGATCATCTCACAGGCCACACAAAAGTCAGTGGGATTTCAGTACATACATTTCCCAGATTTTATGGAAATAAACCACTGCTACACTGTATATTTTTGAAAATTCTGCTCTATTATCTCTTGGATGTCTAAGGGGTAAAAGTGAGCCAGTGCAGCAACAATTATTTATAAACCAACCTGTGGAATAGAAAATATCTGTTAAACAGAGCAGCAGGTTCTGTTTTCAGAGCCCCTTCTCTCAGCAGATACCGTGTCCAGTCCATCTCTCTCGCTCCTCCAAGTTCAGATACTCAGAGAAATCAATGGCTGGTTTTTTCAGCATAAAGCAAACGGAGGGAAAAAAATCAGCTGCATGAACTTGGAAGCAAACTCCACTGGCACCATTGCTTCTAGCAAGATGCTATCTGACATCTTTTGGCTGAACAAGTCCCTTTTGTGGGGAGGATTGTACAGCAAATATTTCTGAGTAGCATAATGTTTGTTGGATATTGCTCTGTTAGGGCAGCTTGTGTTTTCACTCTATTCTGCTTTTGTATGCGAGGGTGTGGAATTTGTTAATCTAAATAAAACTCAAAATAGACAGCACGGCTTAAAGAGCTGCTGACGCCTGGTGGGAAATTTTGAAAGAGTTCTGTGGCAGAAAGCAATCCTCTGCAGGAGTCTATCTCTAAGCTCTGCTCAGGCTGCAGAGCAAGAGCCTTCCAAGAGGTGGATTTAGTGTTTAATGGGAACACAAACTACTTCCAGTGCAACGTGACTCACTAACTTTGCTTTGCAAGTGTTTATGCTCATCTTGCTACCCATGAGTGCCCAAGCTCTGCCTCAGAGGAGGGCACAGAGATGCAGGATGCAATAATGCAGCATATCCCCCTGCTCTCAGCTGTGAGCAGTTATTGCTTGGGCTGCAGAAGGGATGCTGTAGCTGGTCTGTAACTGTTCTGCTCTCAGCATCTCTGGGCAAACCCCACACCAAGGACCTGCTCTGGATTCCTGTCCTGACCCACAGCCCATCACTACCCTCAACCTCTGCACAGTCCTGCTCCTTCCTGTGGGCCCCTTGCATGTGCAGCATCTTCCCCCTCCCACTGCTCACAGCTGGAGAGGTTCACTTGCCTTCTGCAGAAAGCAAACTCAGTTTTCCCTTTGGGAACTGAGTCCCCTACCCAGGTACATGCCCAGTAAGAGGAAATTTATCCCCACATTACACTGAAGGTCTCTGTGTGCAGTCTTCTGTTATTTTCAGGACAGTTCCTATATATTTCTCATTATCTCTCTATTTCTTGTTGTCACATGTATCCCCTCTTGCTTCATCTTTGCCTTCAGGTGAGGATCAATTGAAGTCTTACACAACAGCCCCCTCCAGATTTGTCTATCAATGGAGAGCCACCCACAGAATTGTCTTATCTGTCCTCTAGAACAGACAGCAAGTACCTGAGCTTTGTTAAACTTAAAATAATTCAGCTCTGCATTTGCATCTTCTGATTTAGAGTTGGAAATTTGGCCTTTGAGCAAACATCCAAGCTAGCATCTAAAACTAGTTATCTAAACCATTCAAGCTAACACTGAAAACCACTCGTTACCTAAAACTAGTTACCAAAACCCACTGAAAACAGTTGTCACCTGCACTTTCTGACTGAAGTGACAAACCCTTCACCAACATCCAGGAGGAAAGTCGGATCACAGCAGCTCCAGTCCTGCAGCAGCAGTATTTTAAACTTAAACACCAACCACCTCCCATCTTTAGAGAGGTTAGTCTGAATTTAACTGAACTTCTCTAGTTCATCTATCAACATAAACCTCATTTCTTACTCATCACGATCTCAAACTTCAACTAATGCTGCAATAGAAGGATGTGAAGAGCACCCAAAGGGGTCCCACCTGATGGCTCCAAGCCAGGTAGTGTTTCAGGAAGGTCAAGGAGAAATACAAGAGTTGCTGGAAAGCCCACACTTGTGTGTCCTAACTGGAAGCTCAACACACTGAAAATCTACACTGAAAATCACTATGCATTCCATAAAAATCATTAAATGGTGAAAGCAAATAAGACTTTTTAGTGACTTTTTCCTTTAAGTGTGACTACAGCAACCCCCCCTCTCATTCTTAGAGGAACTGGAGATGTCTCCATTACTCACAGGCAGAGCAGCCAAGCATACCAAGAATGACTTGGCAAGTACTAAAGATGAATCACAACACAGCTCTGCAGTCATGAGCCCATTGTGAATGGAGTTAGTTATTTTTAATAGGTTTGTTTTCAGTATGTGAAGTTTAAGAGAAAAAGAGAATGAATCTGGAAAGAGGACAGAGATGCTTACCTGTGTTGGGTCTTGTACTTCAGACAGGAAGGAAACAGGTGATTAGACAAAGAAATTCTGTCAAAACTCAGTATCAAGACACCCCAGAGACTGGGGGGTATTTTGGTCTTGTTTACTTTTTAAAACAAGGAGAGTTTGAGGTAGATTATCACACTGAAATATGACTGAGCTGATCTGGACTCTCACCCACTACACAGAACAATCTACTGAGCACCAACTACTTGTTCCAATTGACCCAATTAATTTCTAATTGAAGGTATTTCAACTTGCCAGCCCACCTGACCAGAGGCTCAAAACCTTTAAGATTCCTGCTGAAAGCCATTGGCCTTTGGAGCCCCCCCATTTCCTCCCTGCTGAGGTAACCTGTGTTCCCTTTCCAAGCTCCCACTGGCAAACTCAACCAGGGCTTTGGGGCCAGTTCTCATCTCTTTTTGTTCCTTCTTTATATTCCTTCAACTAAGCTGGTTCCAGGGAGCTGTTAGACTAACTGGTGTGAGAGAAGACTCAGGACCACAAACCTGTATTTTATAGACAGGTCTATGTGAGAAAAAAAAACTAAGAAAGCCTGCCCTGCCACTCACCAGACCTCAATTCCTTTCAGCTCTTCAGTCATAAACCTCATCCCCATCACAAAAAGAGAGCGAGGAGAGCTCTGCCAGGCTGATTGCAGGAGCTGCCACTGCCAGAGCTTCCTTCAGTAGAGAGGATTAGAGCGTCCTGAAAATGTCAATCAGATATCAAAGATACATGAAGATTGAAAAATAAAACGTATGATTTATAAAAATAAGTCTTTGGGAGGCACACTCCAAGCACCTTGAAAAAATTTAAGAGAAATATGTCCCAAATAAACACAATCTACTGTCCAACTTGAATAAAACTCCAAGCACTGCAACCAATAAATAAAACTGCTAAAGCCTCACTAGTATTTAATTTCCATTTACCATGAGTGTCTCCTACAGCTGATCTGAGCTCATCCACCTCCCACTAACCACGTCCCCTACACAATAAAGGCACAACTCTCACAATCAAGGAAGTGCTGCTGTTTCTGCTCTCACACAGGAGCTGCACCAACCCCCCAGCACAGCCCCTGCCTGTTGAGTTTTCTGTTGTTTGGGTTTTAATTCACTTTCCTAAGATTGCTTTTCATTCACTTAGTGACAGGTAGTTATTTGTTTGCAGGGTTCCATTTGACATTTATTGTTAGTGTAAAACACTAATAATAATAATTAGTGCCTTTTTAGAGTTGTCTGAGGTTTTAGTGCTGGTGCATTGTTAATATAAAACATCCCAGTGCTTTGCTGGATATAGGATAGTATGATAGTATTTAAATATAACAAAGGGGCTCATTATACTGAGGCCAGATTGCAGTATCTTTGAGCCTCCTGTTAGCAAGCCAAGATTTAACATCCTCTAAACTTGTCTGCAATGGTAATACTTTCTGGAAAGGATACCAAAAACACACCAAAAATATCCCAACACAAACAAAACTAAACCCCAAATAAAAACTAGACAAACATACACCACTTTTATTCACTGAGAGTTTAAGAAGTAAATCAGTTTCATGAATAGGGGATGGGAGTTGGTGAGAATATCGATTCCTACAATTACTTTGAGAACCCCAAGATACTCCAAACATGCCTGTGAAGACTCATCATGGGTGGGAAGGGATCATTCAAAAGCACTTCAGAGATACCCCATTTATTCCATCCTGTCTCAGATAATCACTTTCATAACATGACCAGTGAGGCTCTGGGCAGTATTTTGGAGTGTCTCAGTTTTTATGATCCTGTTGTGGATTCACATTAAGCACATTGTCACACACCCCCTTCCTTGGCTGGTTGCTCTTCACCAAGCCCTTACCCACAGCAGTTTTTCCAGTTCCCTGGGTTATATCAGTGTGTTACAATGATTATCTACTGCAGGGAATGGTCTTCATTCTAGAGGGAGCAAGTTGAGAAAAAGCTGCCCATACAGAGACAACTAGATGCAGTTTTTAATATCAGGAATCATTCAAAACTCAATAAAGTAAGATATGCAGGTCTGAGTTACATGACATGCCAAGAGATCATACAGACACTGAAAATCAGGCTCCAAGTGTGATTGGCAAATGCCTGGGCTCATAACAAGCTTGTTCTCAGTCTTTTCTCCTGCAGTTCATCTCTAATCATAGTTGAAAGTTGGAGTCAGTTCTCATTTCAGCTGGTGAAACTCAGGGATGATCTCATCTCTGTAGAACTCTGTTTTTGGACAGATCTTATTCCAGGGAAGATTCAGAAGTCAGATCTGTGCCAGCTGACATTGCACAAGTGAAGCCCAACTTACAACTGAGGAAGAGCTCCCCCTTTATGTTCTGATGAAGTCAGGTCAGAAGGGGAGAGGGAACAGGAAAACTTTGAATGGAAGGTCAAAAGCAGAGAAGGCAGAGCTGAGACTGAAGTAGCTCAACCCCTGGAAAAAGAGCCCCACACAGTTATTACTCTGAAAAACAAACATGAATAGCTGAGCCAGGTTCCAAAGTGAGCTCCAAAAACTCTTGCCATAATCACATGAGCAGAAAGACCAAATAATAGGAAGAAAAAAAAATTGCTCAGTTTTTCCTTTATTTTCCTTTCTCTCAAGAGCCAACTCACTCTAACTCGAGGAAATGGCATTTATTGTGACAAACTGAGTCTAGACAAGATATGTCAGGTTCAGCTGCACTACATAGCTTAAGTTACACATTTATACTACAGATTGGAAGAAGAGACATGTGAAACAAGAACTTCAATATTGAGCCCTGCTAGATCTTCCAGGCTTTCTGCCTGAACACATGTTTGCATGAAGTGCTTGTCTATGATCTTGACAGTCCCAGGGTTAAACTACTCCCCTTTCCCATCTGTCCCTTCTTGAGGCCATTGGGAAACACCAACTCCCCAGATATCCAATGTGTTCTTCATTTTGGGAGTTACACACCCAGGTGACTTACTATGCACTTGCTGTATTTCATTTCAGTTCTCCAATAATGGAATTCAATAAGCCTTTTTGAAAGCAATTCCACTTTGTGCCAACTACAACTACTGAGCCAACAATTCTCTGGTTCGTACTCTGCCCAATCCACTCAGAGTTGCAGTGGCTTGAAGAAAAGGAGAGGTGAATTTTTGGTTGGTGTTTTGCCTCTTTGGATGGAGCAAAAACTGCTGAAATAATTCTGATATCACACATAAATTTACCATCATATCTGGCAAGCAAATCAAGAGAGCCTGGGAGGATCAATAAAGGTGCAATAACCTCCAAAGCTTGAAAGGTGCAGGAAAATATAGAAGTACTGCCTTACAAACTGTAGCAGCTGTTGGCAATTGCTGGGAAGTCTTGGAAAGGATCATAACTTGTACCATTAAAATATATTCCAGAGGAAAAAGCAGGAATTAACACTTGTCAGTTAAGAGAAAAGGTTAGGCTAACTTTGGGGACTTCTAAACATTCCACTTTAAATACCTTGCTTTAAACTTGCAAAGAGGAATAAAAGGGTAAACCTTACATGGAATATTTGACTAAGAAATCAACTTGGTTCTATTTTCTGAAAAAATACAGAGATGGACTTTTTACCTTGATTCTGCTGTGAAAATGTTTGGAAAGCCTGAAAAGCTTAGTCAGCTTTAACTGTGGCCTAACAAAGCTGGGATTAAAGCTTCGTTTTTACCATGGTCCTAAACACCCATCCAGTTCTGCTGTTGACAAGGACAGAAGCAAAATCTTAAGGGCAAAAAGGAAGATAAAGCCAAAATGTGCTGAAATCTGTTTGGATTCTGTGACCCAGATACCAGCAGGGAAATAACAAATGTTTGCTGTATGTTACACTTGGCTTTCTATTGCAGAACTGGGCCTTAAATGACCCTGGAGCATCCATTTGCTAGATTATAAACTTTCTCAGAAAGCACCAGAAGTCAAGATGCTCCCACTGATGGGCTTGTTTTGAAAAAGAGAACTTTGTGGAAGGTGACAATTCCTGTTTACAAGCCATAGTTTTGTCTCTCATGGAAGAAATTAAAAGTTTCAAGGATAAAAATTTCACATCCATATTTTATTATTACATATGTTAGAAAAAGTTTTGGGCAAAATGAAGAGTATTTTGAAGAAACTCTCTCATCTACATATGTTTTTAAATAGATTTTAAGCTCTTGCTTTCCATCTCCTTAAATTCAGCAGATTTCTCAAAAAGGACAAATTAGACTTTTCACACAGAAACTGGAGAATTTTGCCAAAAATTGAAAGCCTTTCCCTCCTGAAGCTGCACACTTTTGCATCTTAGGTTGTCCCAAATAAAATCCACCTGATGGGGTTTGTACCCCCAGCCCTGTCTGACCTCACCTGCTGGTGGCTGGGCCATCCGCTCAGGGGAGAAAATCCTGGGCTTTGCTCAAGTTTCCTCCATTTTCTCAACCATTTTCCCCTTCCAAGCTACACAAAATTGTTTCCTCATTCTCCTGCCTGACCCATCAGTGGTTTCCACCATCCTGCACACGTGATGTGATGTGGGGTGACATGATTGATGCAGCCTGACCTGACACGTCGTGACGCCGCTTGTCACATGTGGAATTCAGGAAGAAAAATCAAATAAGCAACCCTGACATGTTCATAATAACTGAGGATTTCTCCTTTCCTCATTATCTCCAAATTACTTCAGCATTTACTACACAAATGTTGCTGCCTTAAGAAAGCAAGTCACCTGCCCTTGAGACAACAACAGCTGGACTCTGATCTTAAAACCTTTACAGGGGTGTTTTCTTCCCCAAGAAAATTCTGACAAAGACAGAAGGCTCAGACTGCACATTCCCCTCTACCCAACACGAAACAGGGTACACATTTCATCCCTCCTGGAGATTAGGGAATGCAAACAGCTTGTCACTCCCTTGGAGACCAGCAGGTACCTTCCTCAGAGTGCTAAAAGCTGAGCCAGTGCTAATGACTCGCTCTGCATTTGCTTTGAGTGGATGCTGGACTGTCTTTTCCTTGAGTGTCTATTCAAAAGGCAAGAAAAAAGACTGGAAATCAAGATTCTGCAAAGCTCACCTGCAGTTCTAGTGTGCTGTGTGCTATGAGGCAGCAGAGTCTGGCATCACCAGTCTGCACTTTATGGCTATTCTGCCTCTAAAATGCTACTTTTACCTCCCCCACCCCTCCAAAAAAAAAAAAAAAAAAAAGATAAAGGCCCTAGAGCACCTCAGAGGCAGCTTTAATAGCCATTACACACAGATTTTCCTAGAATATTATTTTTTGGTACTTCATTTAAGGTGTGAGACTCCAAAAGGAGCTACATATCCAGTTCTTCAGAAAGTATCCAGGGCTCCCTGTTCTGACACTGAGGGGCTTCAGCAACATCAGTGGGAGCACCATCAGATCAGGAGCAAGACAGACATCAGAGCCCAGGTTATTTCACACTCAAGTCAGCATGTGGGAAGGTAAAACTTAGTTGGCATGTTAATTAAAGTGACTTGAAGCAATTTCAGTTGGTGTCACTTTTGAGGAGAAGGATATTCTCCAAATGGCACAGTTGTCAGTAAATACTGGATAACACCCAGTCTTTGGATATATTTCCAGTGTCCTCCATGATCTACAGACAGAAGCACCCCAAAGATTTAACTGATGCTGGACAAATACTAAAGTACTCCCTGGCAATTTCAGCACCCTTGCCAAGGTAGCCTGGCACCTGTTCTCTTTGGACATCCCATTTCTCCTCTGGGGTCTATCAGGTTCCCAGGAAAGCCCTTTTATCCAGGGCTCCCTTAAGCTCTCATTAATCTTTTTTGTGTTTCTACACCCATTATCACTTGCTTAAAGCATTTCTGTCCCCACAGAGGTAGTTACAGTCTTTCTTCCTAGAAATGACTGCCAGAAACAACTACCACCACTTTGGATTCACCAAACACATTAAAAACCAAAACAAATAAAACAACACAAAAAAAAAATAATCAAAAAATGAAAAATAAACAGCCACAACCTGACCGGCCCAAGAACTACTCAGGCTGTGGAGGAAAGTGGGACACAACTGAATGGAGACCAAAGTCCTGCAACTCTGAAGTGACACAGTGGGAGGGCCCAGCAGCTGAAGACTTTCGATTGGTATTAGTCTGAAGTGGCAGTTTTTACTTCAAGAGATAAACCAGATTAATCTTTGCTCAAGATTTAGTGCATTGCTGGAGCTTGAACAGTCCAGCAAAAAAATGGGATCCAGCGATAAGGAAGTGAAAAGCTCCCTGGAAGTATAAACAAGCAAGGGCAAACTTGAACTCTGTTTTAGTAACCACAGATCTCTATGGCCAGCTAATATTTCCAACATCAATTACCAGCCCTGGCCTGCAGTGCAGCAGTTGTTGACTTTGAAGACTGGGGGTGACACCTTTCAGTAATGCAGCTCCACTGTGATAAATCCAGCTGTGCCAGAGCCAGCCCCGGAAGGGGCTGATCTGAGTCTATTTGACTTTAAGATCAAAATAATCTGACTAAAATTTTCTAAGAGCCAGTCTAATAGCTTTTCTTTGCTAGACAATGTTATCATGGGCAAATACCCACACAAAGAACAGGGCAGGGAGCAGCCCCAGTGCTCGGGTTGTGTCTGTTGAGTCACTGAGCTCTCTGGGGCTGGGGCTGCACTCAGTGGTGTTTTACCCTGCCCAGACCCACAGAACATGCTGTGCCTGCATTCACCACCTGCCTCACAGGAGGGGTCCACATATAGACTGACACAACTCTGTGTTTGGGGGGGCAAGTCAAGGTCTGTTTGCCTTGCTCAGAGCTGGATTTCCTCTGAAAAAGGACAGCACACAAAATAACAGCAAATCCAAGTGCTGACAACCTAAAAAGTTTTCAAAGGTCTTCTTCAAGCTGACTGAACCACCCAGACACTGATGTTTTACTTGCCAGTTTGCTGAAACAGTTTTGAAGAAAGATTCATTTTCATGAAGTCACAGAACACACTCAGTTGGAAGGACCCACAAGGATCATTAAGTCCAACCCTGTCCCTGCACAGGACCCTCCCCAAGGCACACCATGTGCATTGTCCAAACAGTTCTTAAACTTTGCCACACACACTTCTCTCACTGTCACCACTAATCTTAGATCATCCATAAAACAGGTGGAAAAGGCAAATAAAAGCTACATGTTCACCATGAAGCTTAAGCTTTATAGACTAATTCCTTCCATCTTGTAAGGAAATCCTGCACCTTTAACATCATGTATGGTGACTACTGCCCAGCCAAGAGCAAAACAAGGTTGCAGGGTCACAAAGACAGGTTAATGGTACACCACCACCTCCAAGATTTGCCTCTGGCTGCTGTAGAATCAGCCTGCATCAGGATCCAACACCCAAGTGGGACTAAAGCAGAACTGGGAGCTCAAGAGGCAGCTGGGCTCACCAGGCTGGCCATGGATCCCCAAGAGGCAGAACCCAGCCACGCTCAGGAGTTCCAAATCTCATGGATACACACGTGGCACATTTATATCTCACACAGCTTTATCTGGAGTGAGACGAATATCTTTGTAGTAACCAAATCCTTCCAGTTATGTGCCAACTTGAGCCTGAGCTAGAGAAGCCCAGTACAAAGCTAAGCTATAGTGACTGAAATGTTCTTATGGTAAATGCTCACCAGGAATCAGTCACACCTTCCTAATATTTGCATTTTCCTTATGCATAAGAAATTCTTCTGCAGGTCTCCCAGTTCTCCTCATACACCACAAAGCCTCTGAAATAGTAATAAGATCTATTTGCCCTCATTGGTTTATTTAATGGAGCATTTTTAACTGGCTAAAATCGCTTTTTCTGCCCCCAGTAATTTCTGGTATCTACACTGTCATACAGAAAGATACAGTAAAAAATACAATTTAGAGTAGGAAAGCTGCTCCCCACCTTTTCAAGAGCCACAGCTTTCCAAAGAGAAGCTTTTCCATCTCCTGTAGTAACTGTTAGCAGTTTGTGACATTTCAAGTCTGTCCAGGGTGTAACAAGTACATGACAGGTCAAGTCTGTCACCTTCATAAAAGCAAAGAACATCTACACTGGCACACTACACTGTGGAGTCCCCCTGAGAATTACCAATGTCATACCAAATATCATCAGCAATATTTATCTTCTCTTCATCTCTGCCATTTGCAGGAGCTTCCAAAAATTTCAGGTTGTATTTACATGAGGACAGCTTTCTCCTCACTCTTGTGAAGTGAATGCCATAAACCAAAGCTTGGATCCATGAGATTTAATTTGTCCTTGTGGCAACTATAATTAAAATACAGCTCTCTTTGGGGAATACTTAGAAAATTAAGGTTATTGTTTTCATTGCAATTAATTAAATATCATCACGTGCTTGCTCTTAAAAAAATGAGCAGTCCTCAGATTTTGATGCTCCCCACTATCCTCACTAAGTAAATGATGAAATAAAAATGAGTGGATTGCAAGCAGATGAATTAATGATTAGCCAAGAATATTTTAGATTGAATTCCGTAACCAGCAGGTTTCACATCCTGGCACACTGGGCTCTACTTTGGGCTCACCTGAAGTTAGTGCTTCAATTAGGAAACTTTATTCAGGGAAAGTCAGATAAATCAGGTGAGAGGAGGGGAAGGTAAACCATTTTCCTGTAGCTGGCCAAGGATTTCCCAAGGAAACAATACAAACTAGACACATCAGATACAGCTTTATCCTAAATAAGAAATTACATCCAAAGCAATAGACCATTGCTGCAAGTGAGTGAGGGACATTAACAACAGGCCAAAGTTTGGGTGCAGCAAAGCCCTGGGCCCTCCAGGGAAGCCCTTCTGCTTCCCTGATTTCCAGGCCAGTGCCAACATTTGCACAGCACACACAGCACAGGAGATGCTCTTCCTGATGTGTTGGATGTTTTGCCAACTGTATTTCCTTCTCTTCCCCATCTCAACCCCAGCATGTTCCTTGTTCTGGCAGGTGCAAGAGCAGGGGCTCCATGGCCAGATGGGCAGTCTCCAGGAGTTCTCCCATGTCAGCAATTTGCCAGAGGTTTTTCTTGTACCCCTTGACCTGCTGCAAAACCACCAAAGGAGCCCGACTGCCCAGCCTCAGCCCTTCTCACCACCTCCATTGTTCAATCAACAGGGGAAAAGATAAAAAGGAATCATTTGGAGGAAAGATTCTATTTATTTAATATAGAGGCAGAAGAAAAAGGGTATTTTAGACCTACCCTAAAAGATCAAGTTCCCTAAATTCTCAGTTTCTAACATAAATTTAGAGCAGAAGCTGAATGTTACAGAAACATTAACCAGTTATTCAAATGCATTTGTTGTGCAGTAATACAGAATTGGCCTTTGCTGTGTATGATGTCAAGACAAGCTATTTTAGGGAGCAACACCCCCTTTGCCAATCTCTGGGTGATGCCACACGCTCATTGTCACCAAGAACATCTCTGCTGCAGGTGGAGGAAGCTGATGGGCTCCTCCTCCTTTCCATGGTTCTGTTCCAGAGGCTCCTGCCTCAAATGAAGCTGAAGCCTCGCCTGCACATGGCATTTACTCCTCAGATGCACAGGCCCTGTGTCTGCTGTCACCACTTAGAGCCACACAGCCCTCAGAGTCGGGTCTGGGGCAGCCCTGCAGCCCCTCAGAAGTTTGTCTCCCTCAAATAAATCCACTGCTCAGGTGCTTGTGACAAAATCCTGTTCTGCATGTGCCAGACAGCATCCAAAGCCAGCCCTACTTGTGATTTTATCACTTACTTATCACTTCAAAAAATCCTGAGGTAGGCTCTTAAATTGCAAAAGAATTTTTAAGGCATATGTTGTGCAGTTGATGATTGAGTGTGACTGTGCAGCACATTCCCTGCACAGCACTGACATTACTATGGATTTGTCCTCTTGGTACAAGTTCATCCTCCAAAGGAACAGAGTTCCAGACAGTGTCAATGCTCAACCACACAGGCAAATGCTTCCAAGGGGCCACATATGACAACAGATATATGTTTAAAATATCAATTATTGAATGCATTCACTGTGTAGCCACAGCAACCTGCTATTTAGGATGTTTTATGCATCAGATCCACTTACACACTGATTTCCATGGGGAAACACAGTTACAGACTCATGTTTGTTGTCCAACCTGTACAAGAAATGCTGACTGCCCTGTCACTGGGATCAAAAGTGCTCAGGAAAGGCCTAACTGTTCCCACTAACTTCACTGGAAAACAAGACCAATGTTTGGGACCTCTCTAAGTCCTGTGGTTTATCAGTGGTTCAGTCCCTGGGTTCAGCTTTCCAGTGTTCCCTTATTCACACTCCAAGAACTGCCCTCACAGAGCAAGGGTTTGCAGAATTAAGTCCTTTGTTCCTTATTCAAGCAAATATACTGCTAACATGCAAAAATATTACATATATTATCAAGTTAATACATGTTTTTCCCCCTCTGACTCTAGTTTTACCTTGTCTTCATGCAACCCATGACACATGGGCTGTGATCAAAGTATCAAAGGGGAAATCAGAAAGTGAGGGGTTTGTCCCTTATTGTGTTGTACAAGTTGTGTTTTGCTGCTGGGGGTGTGACTGTGCCCTGACACTGTTTTGTGAGCCTCAGTCTGAGCAGTTTTCTGGTGGCAGCTGTGCCTTAAACACCCTTCCACTGACAGCTTTCTGTGCTTCCAGGTCACCTGCCCCTCCGCTGGAGCTACTGGTGTGGCTGCAGGGCAACTTCAGAAAACTGAAACTCCCTTTTCCCCCCTTCTCCTTCTGGCCAGGTTGTTCTTCAGCCAGATCATCTGGAAACTGCAAACACAGCAGTGGTAGGGACAGACACAATGATAGGGACAGTATATTAAGATCACAGCAAAATATAGGAGTTCAAGCAGTTTAACCCCTTCAGAGCAGCATTGCCATGCCATGTCACCCAGGCTGTGATCACAGATGACCCAACACCCTACTCCAGAACTCCTCTTCAAGGAATAGTCAAGGAAACCAGCAGTCCCAGCAGAACACCCTTGTTTTAGGTCCTTTAAATCCCACCTTTTATACTGGTATTAATATCTCTAAAAGAGCAGTGACAAGTAGTATTAAATCTTCGTTCCTTTTTCCCCATTGTTAGTTCAACGGGCTGTTAGCTAAAACATACAAAAGAGGGGAAGACTGTCTGGCTTGAGACCTGCTGAAGAGGCTTTTGCTTACACTGCTTGCATTGCTTTGTTTATCTGACTGCATTGTTTTGCTTCAATAGTTATATTTAGAGCATTCATAAAAAGGATGAAATAGGAGGTTTTTTTCCAAGAAGCTGTGGCTATAGCTAAGTTCTACTGAGCACTCAGGAGCTCTGCAAACAAAGAGCTGAGCAAACAAAGAAAGGGGCTACACAGGAGCTGGGGACTCCTGCCCCAGCCCAGCCACCTTGGGTGGACATGGGAGGGTGAGCAAGACAAAGGGGGGCTGCTCAAGGTGGGCTGTCAGCTCTCTTCCTGACAGGTGTGTTTTAATGCCCCTCTCTGGATGTTGCCTGAGTTTGGGGGCATTTTCACATGGAAGTGGATATACAAACAAGGGGCATAAGAGGATCATTACTATTTTGCATTTGCACTTTAAATATTACTGAATTAATTCTCCCAGCTCTGAAGTGGTGTAATTCAGCCAGGAAGCAGGCATGGAGTTCAGTGATAAATCCCAAGTACATCTGGAAGAGTCAGGGAGCACAACCTTACACCCTCACATCATCCCTACCAACATTCTCCCCCATCAGATATATAAGAGTTGGAAAAGGAGATACACATTTTTAACACAACCTTATTTTCCCCTGAAGTTTTGTTACTGTAGCTGGTGGAGGCACAAAGAAGCTGCAATAGCTCAGCTGTAAACTTTAAACGCACAAAGACTGAGCCCTAACTCAAGCAAAGATGACTACGAACTGTGATAGTACTGGATGTTGTTATTTGAGCCCTTTTTACCCCTCCACCAGCACATTCCATTTTGGCCTTCTCCCAGTTCCCCCCAAAAGGGGTTATAGTCAAACCAAGTCACCCATGTGAAAGAAGAAGCAGCAGCACAGAGGAATATATGCTTTTTGCAAGTGTTTAAAATTTTACCACAGTATTTATTAACCTATCCTAGTGTTGACTTATGCTTCAATAAGGTGTCCAAAGAAGTTGAGCAGTATACAATTGTTCCAAGGAGAATGGTGCATTATTGCTGATCTCAATTTGCATCAGAGAACAATCAAAGGACTTTTATGGGAGTCATTACTACAGGCACACAGTGAGTGCAGAGCCTGAAGTTAAAGCACTGCAGCAGTGCCAGAACTACCACTTTCATTTGTCACCTCAATAGAAGACATTAAAAAATATATAGGTAATGAAACTTAAGCATAACAGGTTAATAATTAAGATAGCACAGATTTCTCCACACTGAAACCAGAACAAAAAGGCTGCACAAAGCATCTGTGCCATGACAACGTGGCAAGCAGAAATTCTGTGAAACCACAGGTTGGACAAAGGTAGGAATTCAAGGGTGGGGGTTTACTCCTTTTCCAGGGTATTTCAATATTTTTGCAGCTTTCAGAGATGAGGTTCATGACAGGTTTATCACTCTCAGCTACCTCAAACCCCATTCTATCTATCCCTCCTCCCCTTCCAAAATGCACACAGACACTTCTGTCAGAGCTGACCATCACGTGCCACAGCCTGCCTGTCTCTTTAGCCTCTGAAGTTGGATGCTGAAGAGGTGAGACTGGCTTTCAGAAAAGGTCAGCCAGTGCTAAAGGAGGAGACAGCCCCAGAGGTAGCTCGAAGCACTTGAAATGATAGAATAACACTTCTGAATTGGCAAAGGGGCAGAGAGAAAGACACAGGAGGAGGCAGCAGAGTTGAGACAACAGGAGACAAAGTGAGGGGAATGGGAAAAAGGGTAATGTGCAAAAAGAAATGGAGAGACCAGGTAGAGATGGGGAGCACAGCATGAAGATAAGCACAATTTTAATAGCAGAGAGGGCCCAAAAGACAACAAAGCTCTAATTGGAACAGTAGCATAATGAGCAGCAACATCAGCCCTATACCTCTAAACTTTTATATTACATTCAAGTGCAGTGGGAGGGGAACAAAGCACAGCTAATTTCCTCCTCCAGAGGGGGAAATAAAGCTGCATTTCCAGGCTTTTGTTCCCTCTTGCCCACCACCCAGGCACACTCAGCAGGCTCCCCACCACCACCGCACTTCCTACTGTCCCTCACCCTCTGTCCTCTCCCAGAAAAAGCTGTTTGCCCCTGTGTTCTCCTACCCAGTGTGCTGACATGGTGAGGCATGAAAGGATGAGACAAGCTGTCACTCCTTTAGAGGGTCTTAAAAACTGCTCTCTTTTAGTCTCCCTCCAGATGAGTGATTCTTCCTTTCCTTCTCCCCCCAACCCAATGTGCTGGTGAGGTTTCTCTCTGGCAGATGCTGGAACCAGAGGCACAGTAAGAGCCCTGTATCAGCTCAGCATGTGCTGCTGCACCAGCCTCTGCCAGGTTATCTGGAACACAAGGTAGCCAGAGTCCCTGCTTAGGGAAGGGGACCAGAATCTGTCTTGACAAGTGTTTTGCATGCAGTTAAATAGACAAATGTATTCTGCTGCCAGGCTCTTGCAGGAATTTGACTTGATGCCTGTCACCAAACAGCTTCTTTTGCACTAGAAGAATTACAAAACACTCATACCCTATAATGATCAAAAAGGGAGCCCCCATGCCCACATTAGGTTTCTGAGATGCAATCCACATTCCCTTGCAAGTAGAACATCTAAGCCTACCCAGAATTAGGCTATGCATTTCTGAAAGGTAAAACAAATACAAAGGCCACTGGTTCATCCTCTCCCGTGGCTTGTTTGCAGCACTAACAATCCACCTTCACATGCACAGTGCAAACCTCTCCATCCCACTAATCCCTGGCCAGCCTCTCCCACTTAAGCATCTTCCCTTTCTTGGTCTGCTTGTCTAATCACCATTGCAATGCAAACAGGTCAACCAACAAGGCCACAAAACCTCTGTCCTCTGAGATATTCAAATCTCAGCTGAAGAAGATGCTGAACAGGCTGATCTGACTTTCAGGTTGGATGTAACCTCAGGGCTTGTGCCTCCTTGGAAGGATGTTGGAAATACCCCTCTCTCCATGTTACAGCAGCCATTCTATGCTTGATGCCAAGTTAAGCCCTACCTGAAGCATCCACCCTGAACATCCAACAACCCCCAGGCCACAAGCACAGCCTCTCTGGGTACCTTTGCAGGCACGAGTGGCAGTGCCAGGAGACCCAAAGTCCAAAGCAGCCCCCAGAGCACCAGTTGCCTCCATGACTCTCATCCTTTGAGCTCCCAAAGGAGAAAACCACATTGACTGAGCCTCAACAGCTCATCTCATGGGCTCCCAAAAATGGTAACAACTTTGTCACTTCTGGCTGTGACTGAAGTCAAGTTGGCAAATGCCAACCCTCTGAGCCACCCAGCCCCTCATGCCTCTCATTTTTTAGGATCTGGTTAGATCAGCCCATCCATTATAAGCATGACACAGCAGTACCCACAAGCATTACACAGTTTTCATCATTTCAGCTAAAACCCCCATTCTGGAAGGATTTACAGCTGGGCTGT
This sequence comes from Scytalopus superciliaris, assembly GCA_013400415.1. Lineage (NCBI taxonomy): Eukaryota > Metazoa > Chordata > Aves > Passeriformes > Rhinocryptidae > Scytalopus > Scytalopus superciliaris. Next base: position 662,739 of record VXBX01008728.1, on the reverse strand, counting down.
GGGAGTGGCGTCTGGCTGGAACGTGGCACAAAGTCTGGCCAGAAGAGCCTGGCCATTTAATAATAAATCAATTGGGCTATTTTTAAATTAGAAGGCTAAAAAATACAAATGAAGTTCACCATTTGCTGACACATCTTTGATCTCAGAAGGAATGTGAATTCCAGAGGCCAACTCTTCAGCTGATGTAAATCAGCATAACTACACTGGCATCAGTGGAGCTCCAGTGATTTACATGCTACAAATCTGTCCCTGGATTTATTAATGGAATATTTGTAGCTGGCTTTCAGGTCAGGTCCTCACTGTTGATGTAACCTACTGGAATCAATGGGGAGTTGCTCATACAAATGCAGAAAAAGACTTGGGTTTCTTCCTTTCCACTCCTGATTATTTAATTTTTAACTAAAACAAAGCTGCAGAGAACAAGCCTAATCATGGAGAACCCAGAGTTTAAGGCAGCACATCTTGGTTGAGACCATAATGAGATTTACAAGCAGCTGTAGGACATGCATCAATTGCTACTTTTCATCTTTATAGGTTGATCCATAGAGCAATCTGTGCTATTGCTGATCTATATTTCCACCACAAGCCTATATTTTAGTAATTTCACAGGGAGACATGCTGAAATCTTAAAAAAAAAAAAAGAATCTGAAGGAGACCAAGTATTTGGTATTGTAGTCAGGACTTCATTTTCCTCCATCCACCCCCCCATTTCTTGCTCTGTGTTGCAAAAAGCACCAAACATCTCTGCCTCAGCTTCTTCAAACCACGTGTGAGAAGCATGTCAGTGACTGGAGAGCCCAGAGAGTACCAGGGGAGGAAGGAAGATGAGGCACTACAGCCAAAATCCAGCACATCCAAGCTCAATATAAGTCTGCCCCAATTTCCCCCCCACCTTTTGGCTCCCCCTGCCACAAAGGCAAATGGGACTGATGATATTTACTGCCCTGTGTGTGGAGCTGGGATTTCTGTCCAACACATGCTAAACATACCAGCTATTTGCACATTTATGGTGCACATGCCACATAAAGGTGGAGCTGCCCTTGCACACACAGCGTTTTCCAGCCATGCCTGAAAACCTGACTTACCCAGGTTGTTGACCAGGTATTTTTACAAGCAGAATTTTTTGTTTAGCAATACTCTCACCACAAAACCTCTCCTGACACTCAGCACATGCAGTGCCCTGGCTCCCATGGTGTGTTCAGAAAGCATCACAGCATTAATTGATGCAGTGCCCAAGATAGAAATTGTTTGTTTCCCGCAGTACATTTCTTCATTTACTGAATAATTCAGCTTCTATACAGGCTTAGCTGACCTTTGCTTGATAAAGTCATATTTCTAAGCATTTGCCTGCATTTGGTGTTTTTAATCAGGTTCAAGTCCACTCGTTACACATCAGAGCAGAGAATAATGATGCAGATCCGTGTTTTAGCCAAGTGATGTTCCTTACAGCACACACACTTCCCCCAAATCACTGAGTTGTTAACTAAAGTGTAAGAGAATTTATGATGCTAAATAAAACCAGGGAAAAAAAAAAAAAGATGTTTTAATAAGATGAAAATCCAAATGTTAAAATAATGAGCCATCTGTATGGGTGGCCCTCTCCTGAGAGATGCCAAGAGCTTTACCATCTGTGAAACATTTGCCAGCTGTTTCCTTCCTTTTTCGTGAGAACAGAAGAAATCCTTGCAGTTGGTGTTTCTAACTGACACATCCCAGTGAAGGAAACAGGTTTGTTCAACGTCAGGGACCTCTCCTACACCAAGCCTGGCTGGAATTAACCTCACATTTTGGTAGGCATTGTTGCTCCCTGTTTCAAAAAGGTCTTTCCAAACAATGGTCCAGCAGCCCATGGAGCACTTAAAAATAAAAGACAGAAAACCTCCCACAAAACAGAGTGGTTTCAGGGAAAATATACTGAATATTTGATCTGAACACTTCTTTACTATTTTCCTTCTTTACAATCTGTTGCAGGAATTCAGGATACATTTGTAACCCAGATGAAGCTCAAAGGCACCTGTAACAAATAAGTATAAACCCAGGTATTCATTGATTAAAAGATCTGGACCTTGCTTTCTCTCCTCTGGTCATCTGATACCTGCAACCAGCACACCCCTCCGAGCATGTGAGTTCTGTGGTACCAGGATCACACAATACTGATGCCCTACAGGATTTTATTTTGCAACAACAGATCAAAGGCTACAAAACAAATACTAGTTTAATCCATGAAAGGATATATCAGCTTGTATTTATTTGTATCCTGATATACTGTGGCCCTAATTGTACAACATTTAATTATTTCCTCACTGTTCCCTTATTTCAGTAGCTGCCAATGTGGATGGAAGAAGATATAACTTTAGAAGCAGAATTAGCTCTTAAATTCCAAGTGGATGAAATTTGTCAATAGAAATGATAACTGAACATTTCACAGAAGCTCCCTTTATGTTTTCAAAAGTTCATTTTTTTTCAAGAGACTTGTGAAGTGAGTAAGGGTGGGGGGAAAAATCAGCATCTAATCAATTTGACAGTAAGCAGCTGTGTGAGGAGCAATGTTTGGTTATTGTTTATATGCCAAACACCACAATATCCTGCACTTCACAACTAGGAGAACTCAGAGCCACAAAAACAGGCACCAGTCACACAATACACTCAACAGCACCCCTATGCTATAAACCCCAGTTCTACAGACACCAAAAAAAGAGTAAGATATAAACCAGAGGAGGGATGTTAAGTACAAATGAAAACAGAGGAGTAATTTTTGTCCTCTTGGGCAAATCAACTCACCCAGTACAGCATCCCTACTGCCCATAAATCACCTGGCTGTTCTCCTGAGAATGAAGACTTGGACATGAAATTTAAAGTAATATCAAAGAACAAAACTTTTACTAGGCAGCCTCCCAATAATTTTATAATTTGTTCTAATGCTGAATGGGACCAAAGAGTTTATGATCACTTCTTTAAAGAGGAATCACAAGGCTTGTTAACTTGCACAATATTTTAGAGTATAGTTATGCCACCTTCAAATGAATCCACCTTTTACCAGAAAACCCAAAGCCTTCAAAAGATGGTGAAAACTTTGATGTCATCCTTGAAAAGTCCTGGAAAACATCATGCCAATATTTATTCCCAGAGAAACTGAGGTATGAAGTGGTACAGATTCATTTTCAGGCTGATTTATCTATTCTTGCCTCCAAACTGTCAAATCAGCTCAGCTAGATGGGAATCCTAATGGTACCACAGCCCTTTTCTTCTTCTTTAAGTGTTATAAAATCCTTGGGATACAGCATGGTATGGAAAATGTGGGTTACTTGAGTGCTATGTGTTCAAAGGAGAACTTCCTTTGCAGGTCAAGTGATTTTAATTCATTATATCCTCTGGTGACCTGAGCCCAGAACAGCATCTACACTTCCACGAGTGTTATTAGTCTGTGCTTAAAAAGGGATCAGGGAAAAGCCAGCACTGGCTGCATTACAGGCTGCACTCCCTGCTAGAGCCAGATGGGGGTCACTGGCAGGGCAGCCCATGTCTCTGCAAAGTTTACACTGCACTGTATCTCCAGTGCTCTGCTCAAGTGCTCCTCATCCCAGCACTCCAGTGCTCCTCAACTCAGAGGATAGAACATATGCAATCAATCAGAAAGACTACCAACAAAAAAAAAAATAAATAAAGGCTTTGTAGGTGTATGAAATCCTGTGCATCTTTTCAGATTTATAGAATCACAGGATCATTTGGGATTGGAAAAGACCTTTAGGATCACCAAGTCCAACCATTCTCCAGCAGTGCCAGGTTTATCACTAACCCACGTGCCCAAGGGCCACATCCACACAACTTTTAAATCCCTCCAGAGATGGGGACTCCACCTCCTCCTTGGGCAGCCCCCTCCAGCTCCCTCAGCTGCTCCTGCTGCTCCAGACCCTTCCCTGGTCCTGCAGCCACAAGCCAGGACACCATCAGTCTCCTTGGCCACCTGGGCACACTCTGGCTCATGTTCATACTTATACAACCCCACAACCAAGCCTGCTATTCAAGACAAATAATAGCCAGGTTTTAAAATCATGCAATCTTATGTTTTCTTGCTGTTTGAAATATCTCAGGGTGATTTTTCCACAGTTTTCAATTCCTATATGGCACCAACATACATTTGTATGTGTATAATTAACCCCTTTTTGTTCTTGGTTCTAGTTCTAAGGAATACTGCTCCAAACAAAGCCCACCTGGAATACTCCCACACACAAGGAAAACCTCACTTGGCACTTGAAGTACCTGCATAACTGAGGAGGTGTTAGCCCTTGCTTTTGTTTTGAAAGCTGCAGCTTGAGCAGTTAGTACATCTGACACCAGTTACAGCATTCAATATCTGAATTCTGGATTATAAAAATGGTTTGTAACCATTGCCTCCCATCCACACTCCTGGAGCTGCTCAGTAGGTTGGTAGGAACAATAGAGCAGCCCCAAAGAACAGTGAGGTGCCAGGGACAGGTTCCTGCTGGTTCCTGGGCTGCACAGAGCTCCTGCTTGGTGGGTGTTTGAGATGTAAACTCACAGAACCCAAGCACTCAGCACAGCTAAAAGCCTCATTTCACTTCTTGGAAAGGGAACCATGTTATCCAGAGCATCTGGACAAATTCCAGCCCAGGTAACTGCATTCTGGTTCAGCAAAAGCTCCCTCCATTTCCAATTAGGAAAGGTATTAATCATTTTTGGCTTTGTGCTGCTCCCATGACAGGGGTGAACAAAGGCAGCAGTTGACACTGATCAACTTTTTGACACATGGCTGGAAAAATGGCCTTGCTAAGTAAGTCATGGTGAATATTAACATTTTAGATGGAGAGCACAGTTCACTCAGGGACAAGCAGTGCTTTGCCAGGAGCTACAGGAACCATTCACAGCAAAGAGAAACAGGGACTCAGCCCAAATTCTGGGGCTGCACCACAACAAAGATCTCATGTATCATGTGATAAAGAACTGGGCAGCATTAAGGAAAGCTCCTGTCCTTTCTCTCTCTGATTCCAGGTAACTTTTCTGTCTTACCACAGTAAGTGCCCAGAGAAGGACCATCACTAACCACGAGAACAACAGATTCACCCCCACATTTACTTTGGCTGGAATGAATGGCTCTATAAACCTGTTAAGCCCTTGTATATCCTGTGCAATCAATGACACTAAAGCAAATCACTGACTTCCAGGGGATGCTCTGCAGACTGAACAAGTCAGCTCATCAGTACACAGAAAAAAGCTTTGCTCCAACATTTCCACCCAGCTGGTGGGAATGTCAACCAGGCTTTGGAGTTGCTCTTGACCAAGAGGTTTTATCCAAAAAAACACCACTGTACAATTTATATGCTTGAATACACTTAAAAATATATTTTCCTCTGGCCCAAAGGGCCCCTAAGAGCACCTGTAGGGCAGGAGTAATAACACATTTTCAGGGTGACTGACATTTCTCAGCATCATTTTTATGTGAAGAACCAAAATGGAGCAGCTGAAAAAATCCCCTGCAAGCATTTCTGGCTTCCCTGACCCTGTCCTTCTCTTATTTGTATAATATTTATGATCCTGTGTAGCTTAATTCCTCCATTGAGAGTCTGATGCCGATTCACAGACCAGGTGCTGTGTAGGTGGGTGCTGTGTGGGTTTCCCCTCTACTCAGATGCCTGAACTACAAGAGCTCAGCATCATGTTCAGCCAGGTCTGAACACCCTTGGAGCCAAGATTAACAATCTGTGCCAATCTATGGAGGCAGCCTGGGATCTAAACACCTTTTTAAAAAACTTTGGTTAATATCTAGTTATATAAAGAGTACAAATAAGTCCTTAGAAAAATTTAATCTTGCTCACTTGTGCAGTCTGAATTATACCTAATTTGTAGAATATCTTTGAACAGGAGATGCCTATTCTGGATCTCCAAGTAATTTATTATTAGTTAATGCCATGGATTTCAATGGAAGGCATCAGAAATCCTACTAAGACATGAGCAACCAAACTATATTTTTTGGCATTTAAGAACTCATTTGTGAGAAAGTTTGCCATTTTCAATAGAGTTCCAAAGGAATACCTGCTTTACAGCTTTTGGTTTAGTTTTTAATTATCCAATCTCAACAGCCTGTTTGGATGTTCATCCTGAGAGAGGGGCACAGTAGTAGTTCCAGTGTATTTCCCAGAGCTCTCCAGAACCTCCCTCAGCTTCCAAGTGGGGAAAGGCACCTACATTTAGCACTGGTCTGGATTTCTGGAACACTCCACACTCCCCCAAAGCCCCCATTTGCCTCTTCACTGTCAATCCCCATGTGCTGTCAGTCTCTTTTACTGAGTCTTTGGGAAAAAGAAGTACAAAAAGCCATGTAAAATTCAAATAGCACTGGGAAGTACATTTGGTATCAGATTGCCTCAAAACCTACTGCAGTTTTTTGCAAAACTATAGCCATGTTCTCCCAAGTTCTTGGGCACATCTGGAGCTTCACAGTTTTGGATCAAACCAGATGACAGCAGTCTGTCAAAAGACAGCCAGAAGCCCATCAAACAGATATGCAAAAGAATTAAATGTAGAAAACTCTTTTGAGCCCAAAATAGAATTTTATGTAACACAGAAATAGTTCTTTCCCAAACTTCCTTTCATGGAAAGGACAGAAAGTTGATTCTTTCTGTCTGAGAACAACATATTTGCTTTGCTGATTACAGTCTTTAGAAAGAAAGGCAAGAGAATTTACTACTGTAAGATCATTTTACACACACGAAAGCACACGATCATCTCGTGCACAGTGGGGACAGAGGATGGAAACCACACCAAGGTCTGGGGCCACCTCCGGGGGACCCAGTTCTGACCCAAAACTTTTACAGCTCAGGTACAGAAAAATCCTAATTCAAAACACACAAAATAAACCAACAAGAGGTTTTTTTCAGGAAGGGCTTCCGGCTTGATTTGAGAGATGGTGGCTCACAGCACTGTACTTGGCCTCAGAAATTTAATTGTACCTAAATTAAGACTGAAAGCTGATCAGGTTGGATTAAAGCCTAGTGGGATTCTGAAACAGAGATTTCTAGCTCTGTCCTTCGCTAATATTTTTCCAAACTGCTTTTTGGCAATCCTTTCATTTTTGCACCCAGTTTTCCCTGTAAATGAGCAGTGAAATTCCAAAGGACTCTATCAGGAGTTAAAATCACTCAGTATATATTTGCCAGCGCATGCAGTATTTATTTTTAAACAGTGCCAAAAGTGTTTATAGATAGAAACAACAGGACAACCCATAATTAAATAACTGTTTCTGCTACATCTGCTATTTAGCAACTTGAAGGAAAATAATTTCCCAACAACAAATAGGAATGGTCAAGAAAGCTCTCAAGTTTGGGCCCATTATTACCATATAAAACAACATATTAGTTGCTTAGCTACCAATCATAAAAGAAGCCCAATTAAAAATGAAAGAATCTTAACTAGCTGCATGGAATATAAAAGTGAAAAGTTAAAAGCTGTCAGGTGGTTAGTGGAGAGAATACTGAGAAGTGATTGACAAACTGGGCTTGCTTTGCTTCAAATTTGGCTTTGATTCAATAAATGATTGACACACTGATGTCGTCTGAAATAGCAGATTGTGCTTTGGAGAGGCTATTTAGCAGCCCATTGATTGACAGGTTACTAAAATTGTCCCATGGACAGAGGTAACCAAACAGAGCTATATTTTGACAGGTGGGCTTTTTTTTTTTTCACCTGTATTTGCTATAACATTTATATTAAAAGAAAAAGGACCTTAAAAGTGTCACTCCATTTTCATGAAAATGGCTGGATATCTCCTTTTGTAATATTGCTCCACAAACCCAGAATTCCATTCCCCCATTAAGTATCCTTTTTTTAGGGGAAAAGCCCTATAAGCCAATCTGAACAGCCTCAGACTCTGCACTCTGAACACCTTCCCAGGGCAGGAACAAGTGACACAACCAAATCTGTTCCCAACAGGTAGCAGGGAACAAGCCTTAATCTCCCCAGTTCCCATAAACTAATCAAGGACTGGGTCAGCACCTGAATTTGAGATGCCCAACCCGCAGCAAGACAGAGTTTGCAGAACTCCCTCAGTTTCCTCAGACACAGGTGAGAGGCAGCACATGGCAGTGGAGGGAGTTTTGCCACAGGCTATTCAGAAATGCCTCATCATTTAGGAACAAAGAACAGAACATTCTCACAAGGGATAACCAATAAAAAAAACTCCTAGAACTTGCCTTTAATCAAAGAAAAAGCACCACACAGCATTTTTCCTGAATAAGTACAAACACAGCATTATTCCTCTGCACTGTTAGCCTCCAGACCCCAAACCCACTATTTTTCTAGGTTTATTATCACTCTTGTTTTTGGCATTTTTAATACAAATCAATTACTACTGTTGAACAAGGCTTGTTTCTGAACACCCTACTCCTCCTTCCTACATTTCCCATTAGGATGTTGCCTACTTTGCCTCACAGTTTTTACTCTTCACGTTTTAGACTTCCACATAACTTCAATATTTCTGACCTGCTTCTTTTGTAACTCTCAGTCATTTATAGAGAATATTCTTTCCTTTCCGTCTCCACCTTCTCAAGTGCTCAGGATTCACTACTAAAACTCCCTTTTAGTTAAACTAAAGGAGTTTGTACATTGGTTACAGAGACAACAGCAAGGAGGAGCCCCAGCTTGGGTGTAAGAACTCCAAGTTTAGTACCTGAGCCTGCAGGTAAAGCTGTCAACCTGAGACCCTCTCCTCTTACAGAAGGAAAAAGAGATTGTTTCCTTCAGAGAAGCCCCTTCCCAGAGCAAATTCAAACCAGGCCACACAGAAAGCACAAGAAAAACCATAACCAATAATCACATACCTGAGGGAAGCAGGTCCAGGGTCACAGCAGGAGCTGCAGCTGGAGGGGAAACACCCACCCACCACACGGGCCGAGCCTCACTGAGCCCGGGTCAGCCTGGCAGCTCATCTAAGTAGTGCCCCTGCCCTGCCCCAGCTGCAGCCACTCAGGGCAATTACAGCATCTATTGGGAACACCTGAGCAGGGCCACAGTCCCACCCAGCAGCGCAGGCTCAGCAAATGTTCTCCTGAACACCCAGGAACTTCTGAAAGTTCCTCTGCAGGAAAAAAAAAATAAGGTGTTTTCCCTTAGTTTCTACATGGAATTTTTGCTTTTTGCTGTACAAAAACTTAGTCCCTTATCAATTTCTGAAAACTGTGTTTTAATTAAAACATTTTGATGATTCAGAATTAAGTATTTTGTCCCTTTTAGTGGCTTTAGAATTTCAGTTAAACTTTCTCAGCATTGTTTATTAAACAAATGTGCTTGGTATGTGTAAACTGTGTTTGTGCATTTATCTTTATTTGACATTTAAAAAACTCCCAGTATCACTTGGGGGAGACATGGGACAAGTGGCAAAGCAGGGAATTACAGATTCTGAAGGCATTTAGTGCCTTCCCTTTTCCCCAACCACTACCAGAGGCTTTAGAAAGTACCACTATCGTTTTAGCCCCCATATTATTTTACAGATGTATCAGTTATTCCAATTGTCAGCAGCATTTTGCTCTGTAACTATAAATAATAAAAAATAATCATGCCAATTGAGCACAGAATAGGCTTTCACTGCACAAACAGGGCATTTATGGCATAATGGGGAGGATCTGTCCCAAAACTGTGGTGACTGTGAGTTTTAAAATGAAACTATCTAGACAGGGAGGAGTATTTGCGTATTTTTAAAGGAAATTTGCCATTTTAAAAGGAAATTTTAGTGCCAAACATCTCTACCTTTGCCTTGCCTTCTGCTCGGGACAAACAGCTCCCAACCCAAAGTTTCCTGTAGATTTTTATCTGGTTCTGTCAGCTTTGCAATGTATTTTCCACAGTTTTCTGCTCCCTCTCTTTGGCTGCCTGTTGGATCTTTAAGCAGAAAGAGGAACTACAGCCCCAGAGGCTCCCAGTATTTCCGTCCCTGCCTCTGTGAGTGGCCTGGCCTCCCCCAGCCCCTCCGTGCTCTCAACACAGGGAAGATGCTCCACTTAAAGGAAAACATCTTCTGCCTCCTTTTTGTGCCTCCTCCAGAAGGTGTAACCTCACAATCCCTGAGCTCCTCACAGAGCAACCAGCAGCCAAGACCTTTCCAAGTGTGGAATTCAGATGGGCACAGGATTTTCCTCAGAAACAATCCTCTCTACAAGAGCCTTGTGCTTTCCCTCCCCTCCCTCGCAGTTAGAGCAGTGCACACTCATATTTTTGATTCCGACGCCCCCCCTCCCCAGATATCATCACCAAACTTCTCCTTTGCTGAAAGATATCCAGCAGCTACACAGCATTGAATAAAACATCCATTTTATAATTTGAACATTCAAAGCTTATTTTTAAAAATCTATTAAAACATATTTTTCAATGGAGCATGGTATTTTAAGAATAAAGTGTTGGAAGAACACTGTCTTCTTCGTGTTGCTTTTCCCCCCTAAAAATGGCAGTTTCTCAGTTTTTCTTTTTTTAAATCAGGTCTTTTTCCAAAGACTCTTTGAAGACTAAAGTCAATTTCCTGCCCAGCCCCAGCTAATTGTTATTATTTTGAAATATTTTAACGATGTTCCTATTTTTTAAAAAAGAAAATAAATGCACTAGTCCAAGTGCTTGCTGATTAAGGATTTAATATCCAGTGAAGAAAATAAGAGGTTTTTGGATTGCAGCATGAACAACTTTTAGATCAAACTAATTTAATCAGCTAGTTTTTTGGGAAATGATACTACAGAGTTGCTGTGCTTATTTCGGGGAAAGTGGTGTGTTTACTGCTGGTTTTTTAAACTGGAGATTTGTTGTGATTTAAAGAAAGACAATTCAGTTCCTAAACTGAAAGCTTCCAGGCTGTTTCAGTCTGCAGGGGGGTTGCAAGACTGAGCTCCAAATTCTGGGAATAGGATGTCATGGTTAAAAAATGCACGGTGAGGTGCATGGAGAGTCCTGGCCGAGGACTGTGGGAGACTTCAGCTGATGACATCGGGGTGGGAGATGAGCCACAGATGTGGCTGCAGAAGTGGCTGCAGCCAGAGCTGTGCAAACCACGGCACTCTTTCAAAGCCTTCTTACTTGGCCCCAAAAGATTCTTTTTCTGCAGTTAGATGGGAGTTCAAACTCAAATACCTGTTTTGCAGCCAAAGGGTGAATCCTTAAGCTGATCTTTAGGAGGAAAGGGGCTCTGGAAGTGCTGTCTGCCGTGACTCAAGGGATAAATTATCAGCAATATCAGGATTTCAGGCCAGGAGGGGAAATTCTACCTCCCCTCCCACCCTACCAAACTGGAGTAACTGATCTGTGTGCAGAGAAATGCCTGAAAGGGGGAAAAAGGATTTTGGCCTAAGGCTGCTGGTCTACCCCTTTGTAGGTAAAAGGACCCTTCTAAAAAATCCTAAATATATATTCTATAAACAAACAAGTACTTGTCTAATTATGAAAAATGTGCAGCAAAGAGTTATTTTAGTTCCTTACAGTGACCATGAACACACAGGGAAAAAATTACAAAGAGAAAGTCACAAAATGAGATACAACTCAAAGGAACATAATAAGAGGAAAGTGTTTGGTAAGTGCCTTCTCTGTGCAGGAAAAGACCCAGGAAAGATTACATCTGTCACTCAGCAAAGAGAGAAAGCCTCTGACAGATCACCCTAAGAAAGCCTTTTTTACTTTCATCTTCGCTCCAGGAATCAGCTGTGATCAGATTGCAAAAATAATCAAGGCCAGTGGCAGAGGAGTGCGAGCTCTGGCTGCAGGAGGAAGAGTTTCCAGAGCACTTAGAAAGCACAGAGATAAGGTCAGGCTATTAAATACGTCCTAGAAGTTCAGAACTAGCAGTGACCATCCCTGACATCTTGTGGAGGAGCAGTGGTTTCCAGAACACTCAGACCAGGGCAAGCACAGCAGCTGTCTTTGAGATGGAAGGGTGGGAAGGGACCACTGGGCCATCTCACCTGCTGTTCACAGGAAAACGCTGGAATAAAACAATCAAAGTATCCATAAGAACTTTTATAAGGTTTTTGGAGATGAACAACAAACAACATGGGTTTATTGTGGTGAAATTATGTCAGAGCTACCTGGGGATAAACTATGTCCACCCTAATTAATCTCATTCCAGGACAGTGTGACAGACTTTGTGGACAGGGGAGTCATGTATCTCCTGTGAGGTTCTACCAGTCCCATATGACAGTCTCACATAGGTGAGCTACAGGATAAAGAATCACAGACTCACTGAGGTTGGAAAAGACCTCCGAGATCACTGAGACCACCTTGTCCTCCAGCCCAGAGCACTGAGTGCCACGGCCAGTCCTTCCTTGGACACCTCCAGGGCTGGGGACTCCCTGGGCAGCTGCTTCCAATCCCTGACCACCCTTTCCAGGCAGAAATTCCTCCTGATGTCCAATCTGAGCCTTCCCTGGCACAGCCTGAGGCCATTTCCTCTTGTCCTGTCACTGGTTATCTGGGTGGCGTGTCCTCCAAATGTCGTTGCAGGGGCTGGAAGCAATAGGAAAATCATACTCCAATATTATACCTTCATGGTCCATTGTCAGGCAGGAATAATGTCTGGAGTGTATCTTGGGCCCAGCAATATCCAATACTTTTATTAATGTCTTAGAAGGTGGAACAGAAAATATTTTGCAGGATATCTGCAGATGGTACCAAACTGGGGGAACAGCCTTTGAAGGCAGCATTGTAATACAGAATGATCCTGACAAATTGCAGGAACAGTCTGAAAAAATAGGATGCAATTCAAGATGAATCAGTGCAAAGTTGTCACTGATGCATAATCAACTGTTCAAATATAGGATGGGGACAACTGATTACAAAGCAGTTCTGCAAGAAAGCAGCTGGGGCTGCAGTGAATCAGAAGCTGTACATGAGTCAACAGTGTCATGCTGTTGCAAAAAGGGCGTATGTCAAACTGGGACATGTAAACAGGAGTGTCATATGTTAGACATGTGAAGTAATCCCACTCGGTGCTGGGCAGATTTAAAACACAACACAACATCCAGTTTCTGGTGTTGCACTTCCAAACATATGTTGTGCAGCCACAGAGCAGTGAACTGAGTGCCAGGCCCAGAGAACACGACGTACGAGCAACGACTGAAGGAACTGGGGTGGTTTGGTGAGGAGATGGAAACCGTCTGCAAATATGTCAGAAACTGCTGCAAGGAGGAAGGAAATAAACTGTACTCCATTTTATCTGAGAACACCATAAAAGGAAACAGGTTTCCCCAAAGCTTTCAACAGTGGGACAAATTTCTCTATGGCAAAGCCACTGGAAGGGATTGGTCAGAGGAATTGTTGGGTCTGCACTGTGTTGGCCAGATGTGCCTCAAAGGAACAAGCACAGTTAATACTTCCACTGGGCAGAGAGAACTGCAGATCACTTCCCAACACACTCTGTCCATCAGGTTGATTCTTTCAAAATCGCTGTAATCCCCATTCTTTTTTAAATATATTCTCTCCCAATAATTCTGAATAAGAAGGAAATAAACACTGAAGCTGACAATGTCATTAACTGGCAATATCACTATGTATTGAAATTGGTTTTATTTATTGAATTCAAATAATTTCTAACTCTATTTTTGTTTGTAGAACTTGTCAGAATTTCCACTTTTTCCTTCTCTAAAGTGGTAGGCAAAGCGTGAAAGGGGTCATCAACACTGCAAATTTCATTCAAGATGAGCTGTGCACCTACATATATAAAACTTATATGGGAAAAAAAGAAGGAAAGAAAAAAATCCCCACATTTAATTATCAGCATAGCACTGAAAGAAAGGCAACAAAAATAACTAAGATAAAACACTTCAAGTAACACAGCTGAGCTTGTTGTGACTATTCGTGATGGGAGCTGTTATCAAAGTCAGGTACACAAAGCACATTTGGCCCTTCATTGTGCACAAAAGTGTCTGGAAACTTTACTGTGATGCACAACAAATCACACATTACTTTGAAAAGTCAGACCAAAACCACCCCAAAGTTGTAGCAGGAGAGGATTTTCATAATCCCAAGTCACACTTGTTCCATGTAAACTGCACCTAACCAAGAAATTGAAAAATCTCTTAAGAACATACCTACTTGATTGTATATTGCTATATGTGGGGGGGGAAATTCCTTCCAGATCCCAGTGGGGAATTCAGCTCATGCCCTGAAGCGTAAGATTTGATTACTCTTTTTTGAACATGCATAACTGCCATTGCTATTACTGGTCATAACATTTTGTCAGGAAAAAGAAATATTATTCTGCAATGTAATAAAAATAGATAAAATTCAATATAGCTTCAGAATAATTTGCTGCATTTCCAAAGTAAACATTAAGCACCCATCAAGATTATTCCATTGGATAAGCCAAGGAAGCCTCCAGTGCTATCTGTTCATTTTATTATCTCTAATTTTCAAGAGTGCAAAAATGCTTTCAGTAAATATTATGGGTTCTTCCTGTGCTAAAAGAGATGCTAAATGACCTTCACCAACTTAGTTATAAATAACAGGAGCAGGGAGCACACACACGCCGTGCAGTTTCAGCTCTATTCAAACCTATCAGCCAATTCTGACCCGTGGATAAAAATGGACACCAGACCCTGCTGGCTTTTTTTCCCCTTCTCCATAATCCCACCCCAGTTCCCTCTTGAAAGGCATTCTGTTCTGTCAGCCATAATGGCATCTGCTGGTGGAGACAGGAAGCCATAAATCTGTAGGGTTCCTCTCGACCAAGCCTTGTTAATGCTCCCATTTATCACCGAGGATAGGGTGCCATCTCACTACTGCTCTGCTCAGAAGTCCATCTTCTCAATTTCCCCTTCCCAAAGGAGTAACCATTTAAAACAGTGACTTTCTCATCTTGCATGTTGAGTCTGAAAACGCCACTGATACAAATACCATACCCAGTGTGTAGCATTTGGATTTAAGCCATGACTCTGGAGAACAATAGCTGCTACTTGCTGAGCCCAGACTACACTGAACTGCAGCTCTGCTTACATCTAGAGCTTGGATCTTTTCAACTTGCACGAGAGTAGCAGATCCCAGATGGAGAGGTTAAAATATGAGGGGACTCTGCCATTTGCCTTCCCTCCCCATCCAATGCTTGCAAGTGTCCCAGCATATTACATTGTGCCCCACAGTTTGGAAGAATTGTTAACAAAACCCACTGTGTTAAAGGAGCATTTAATACACAATTCTTTATAACAAACAATGTGTCAGAGGTGCAGCATCTTCCTGTGCAGCCAGGGAGGAGAGGAAATCAAAAACCAGCCAGAGGTATCTGCAGTTCTCTGATTTGGGAAGCAGTAGCTGAAGGGTTCAAAATCACAAATCAAGGCAGGATGAAATGTGAGAAGAGAATCCAAGTTTGCCACCCTGTCCCTGAACTACCCGATGCAGGTCCAGCGCTGCACCTTTCAAACCAGAGTGTGTCGTGTCCTCTCATCCCAGTGCTGGGATAATTGCCCTGCTGCTGTGGATGCTGTGGCCCCTCTTGGCCCTGTGTTTCCACCTGCCTGAACTGGAGACAAACTGAAATCCCTGGTGTGCTCCAGCAGGGTCTTACATGTGCTGCTCACAGGTACAAGAGGGCTGTGCAGTTCCGACCAATTCAAGCAGAGCTGTTCACTCCTGGGTGAGTTATGCCAGGCAGAAGTGGAAAAATGAGTATTTTATAGTAGTGTTATCCTATTTTATCTTTCAAACTAAGCATTTGCTTGCACCAATAAATACTTTCATATTGCGTATAAAAATTGCTAGAGTTCGTAGAGGGAAGGCTGTCAAATAATTTACATGAGACGAGTTAGGTGGGCACTTTCATAAGCACGAGCTGGTGGTAGGATGCTCAAGGCAGAGGTCACGGAGGGGTCTGCCCGTGGACAACCCCTCCCTGCTGGAGCTGCAGGGCTGTGGTTTGCACATGGCCAGTGACAGCAGCTACAACACAGCGGCTCTTGCTGGTGCTTTGTAACAGAGCCTGCTCCAACAGATTGAGTGGAGAGGGATGCAAATAATTCGTGTTAAACCCAACAGTTTCATTAGAAAGAGACAAATGCCAAAACAGGAAAAGAAAAAAAAGTGTTAAGAACTCAGTTCCACGGCCAACTCTGGGATTCAGCTATGGAGTATCAGAAAAGCCACTTTCAAGAGGTTTTATAGTAATTCTTTTTGAACATATAGAATATAATCCATTCTTTCAGCCCCACTTCACTTTTAAACCCTCAAGGTGTTAACAGGAGCTGGGGGAAAAAGAAAACAAAAACCAAACCAAAAAGCAAAAAACAAACAAAACCAACTCAAAACTGAAAAGAATAAAGGGGCAGGGGAAGTTGCCTCCATGTGTCTTAGGGACCAAAACTATTCCAAGCTCCAGTGAATGCTCCTCCTTGGCCTGGTAGTTTGGTGGGTCTGTGAAAGGGTGAGAAACTGGTCAGTTGGACAGGATGCAGATTTGGCTTCCCATGAGGGTGCAGAAGCACCTGATAGATGTACCTGTTTCCCCCTAAATCCAGGTGCTGCAGGGAATTAGGGAAGGAGAGGGAGGTTGAGCGTGACACACCAAACCTGCTCTCCGGGCTCACTGGTGGGGCAGAGCTTTGGCACCTGAGGGGCCTCAGGTGCTGCCGGGGGTTTCACCTGGACTTCACCGAACTGTCCAGCCCTGGGATCCCCTCCCTGCTCCTGGGCAAGGGCCATGGAGAGACCCTTGATGGTGAAGGGACCCGGGCCCTGGCCCTGAGCCCCCCGCGGGTGGGAGCACCCCAGGGAGCCCCGAGGTGCCCCGACAGCCGCATCCGCACACAGCCCCGCACACAGCCCCGCACAGCGGCGGAATTGCCGCAAATGCCTCCCTTTCTCCCGGTCCCGCCCGTGTCCTGCATGTCTCGCGTGTCCCGGCCCCAGGTCCCCGCAGCGCCCTCCCCTGGGAGCCAACCTTGCGGGGGCGGCCCTGCGTGGGGCGGGGGTCCCTCGTGGGTAGGGTGGGTGGCCCCGCATGGACGAGGGGGTGATCCCGCGCGGAGGGGGTGGTCCTGTGTGTGTACATAGGGTGATGCCGCGTGGGGACGGGGTGGTCCCG
>VXBX01008728.1:630276-643759 GCA_013400415.1 Scytalopus superciliaris | reverse complement strand
ATTTTTTTTTTTTTTTTTTTTTTTTTTTTTTTTTTAACAGAAGAAAATAGTTTGCAACTTTGGAAGTGTTTTGTTTGTCGTTGTAGGGTGTTCTTTTTCTTTTGGGGGCCAAGAGAAAGGAACAGATAAGTGGGCCTGTATAGTAAATCTTTTCAAAGAGTTTTCTTTCAGGCTGCTTAATTGCTTTTTATTTTTTTTTAATAGTGTGGTGGGGTTTTGTTTCTGGGAAGCGCAATATGGAAGTTCATTTTTCTTCTGCCAGACCCACCCACTGAAAAATCAGCTTTCCAGTTGATTGCCAGCTTTGATTTGACATTTGATTGATCACCTGTCATCTTGCTGCCTTTGATCTATTCATTCTTGATATATATCAATAAATCACTCACCATGGTAACCCAAGTGCCAATGACGTAAGGCTTGCCCTCTAGATTCTCTTAGCCAGACATGCACAATTATTATCTTGTTTGGCTTTTAATGTAGGCGGGTTTTTTCCCTTCTTTTTTTTCTTTGTGTCCTTCATCGGATTAGTTCTTTAAAGAAAACTCATATTTTATGTCTTTAAAAACGGTTTGTTCATTTTTCCTCCCCCTTCTGAATATTTTCTAGGTGTAGCACAGTATATGTGGGACAAAATGTATGGGCAAGTTTAGTGGCACACTTGACTAAACTTTGAAAAGTAGTGCTTGGGAGTCACACAAAGGTAAATGACATTTCAGAGAAACTGGGACACGGAGAACTTTTACAAACTTACGTATTTTGCCGTATTTCTGTAGGTGTAGGACAATGGTCTGCAGGCAGAGACTTTTGGGATGTGACCAATGAATGTACCTATGCAGGTTGCCTGTGTGATTCCTGGCAAGCAAAGATCCCAAATGTATGCTTAAAGCCATAAATAATAGTTACACTAGAAATTCGTATTGCTATTCATATATATTTATAGGTATATATATATATATGTATTCAGGAGAACTCTCCGATGAGTTGCTATTATTGTTTTATTCACAAAGAGGTTTTATCTGAATAAGGCATTAATGTTTTCAACTTGCAGGATAAATAGGTATTTTTTCATGGATGCTGATCATCACAGTGACAGTGCTAGAATTGCTCCTTTTTTCTCTCTGTCAGGAGTATGAGGCTTCATTTTATTTGGTTTTCAAAGTAGAATTTTCACTTGGAGCGTGTGTAGTATCCTTTTGTGGAAGGGGCAGCCTGTTCTTTTTTAGAAACATAGGCTACAGAGAAAGTAAATTTTTGCGAGCAGAGCCCAGGCTGTTGTTTCCCGGGATTTCCCTGCTGAGATACAGTAAGATACGTTTTTATCCAGAACACTACAGTATTTTTGATATCTTAATGGCGAGGGAGAAACTCGAATGACCACAATTAGATCTCTCCTTTCTCACTCCCATTAGGAAATGTTCAGTGGTGCATTTCTTTGATTATATTTGTCCTCAGCTCAGTGTTGTTTCAGGTGAGCAAAATACTGCAAATGCAGTCCAGTTTCATCCAGCATAACTATTTGAAGTAGGTTTATACATTTGCAGTAGTTCTCCTGCTTTGAAGTTGTATTTGTGTGTTTGTGGGGGGTAGAGGGGGTTTCAAAGAGCAGACATGCCTGTTGTATATAGTTCTTAAAACTGACTTTCATTTTCAGGGATAGTACTGAGGTTCTGTTTTGTATGGTGAAAAATACCTCAAAGTGACAGCAGGCAGACTGTGCACTAAGAAATGAATCGCTCATCAAGGCTGATAGCAAAGCTCCTTATTCCTTTTATTTAAAGGAGTTAATACATTATATATTACTTAATTTTCACTTTTATTTATTTTTAGTTGTACAAGTTCAAAGGTATCAGTTGCACTGCATTTTGTCTTGATGGCAGCAGAGATATTGAAGAGAAGTTTGCAACTTTTAGCTTCTTTAGCTAGTTCACCTCCAAGGGAAGAAAAATGATAAGGTTTATGATTCTGGACATGCCTGCTTTTGTCATTGCTTAAAATTAAATACTATGCACAACTGTAAATAATTACTGCCATGCACTGACTTTGAAAGCAGGTTTCTAGTTTGATTAATGAATAATGTAAAGGTTAGAGAGACCCAGCGAGTGAATCAGAAGTGAAGTCCTGCTGCTCGATGAAAATCTAGCTAGAGGAATATACATAGCAATTTTGTCCTTTTCTATTATTAATTTTAAGCCTTGTATTCCTAAGAAATATATTACAGACCATGATAATGAAACAAGGTAGTGTAATTGGATAAATGGGGCACTATTTATGTTTGATGATGGGGATTTTTGATCTCAGATTACACTTTTAAAGATACTTTATTTCACGTCAACACCGAAACTATGTCAAATGCATTTTGATCTTTCCAGGGCCGAATCTTTTCTGAATCATCATTCCTTTTTGAGATCGTCATTTCCATTTCGGTGGTTCTTGAGGCAGATATTCGCAGCTCCCTGCATCAGTGCCTGCTACAGTATCATACTTGTGTTTACAATAAACAACCCATTTGTGTTGTAGCTTTCACCCAAATGAATCACAAAGGGCTTTACAAACTCTGGGCCTAATTCTCCTCTTGCTCAGGTGCAAATCACAAGTAGCTTTACTATCAGCATCAGTGCAGTTGCAATGAGTAGGGGCTGCTCCTGTGAGTAAGACGAGGCTCAGGCCCAGAAAGTATTTCATCCTTCAACGAAATGCAGCCACCTCTGGGGTAAAAGTCTTGTAACGATTCCATAACAAATGGTAATATATTAACAGAAGGGTGGGAAAAGGGTGGGAGCAAAGCAGAATTGCTATTCAGATTTTATTCCTAGGGGTATGAAATAGCTTTCAAACACAATTTCACTGGATTAAACTCTCCTTTCCCCTGCAGCTTGTTTAAATGTGCATATTTTATTTTGTGATCATGAATTGCTAGTTTGCTTTTTTAAAGCCTG
This sequence comes from Scytalopus superciliaris, assembly GCA_013400415.1. NCBI lineage: Eukaryota > Metazoa > Chordata > Aves > Passeriformes > Rhinocryptidae > Scytalopus > Scytalopus superciliaris. The sequence continues at coordinate 640,823 of VXBX01008728.1, read as the reverse complement.
CTAAGAGGAATCTGGACTTAACGCCCTTTCGGGCTGCAATTTTGTATTTCTTCTTTTCTTTCTCTCCCAGCCCCAATAGACTATCTAAGAACCAAAGCTCAGAACAAGTACAGCAGACACAGATCTCAGACACATTTATTCTGTTTATTGGAGCCACAGAATAACAGGGGTTTGTTTTTGGAAGGGTCCTCCTAGAGCAGCGAGAGCAGAGGATGCTTTGTGGGGAGTTCTTTAAAGCTGCAGTTTGCACCTTGGTAGTAAAGGTTATTTCAAACAGGAACATATTTAGAAAGTGAAATTCTGTTTCTGCAGAGAGCAGAGTCAATGGTCAGCAGGGTTTGATATGTGTATTTCTGTGGCGAAAGGAAGCGTGATATATATATATATATATATATATATATACATACATATACATATATATTTATTAATAACCAAGAGCATTGTGGCTGTGGAGTATTATTTGTATCCTTTATAACAGGGGCAATAGAAGCAGATTCCAGTCAAGCAGTGCTGAATGAAACTGTAGAAATGGCAACACTTGTTTTGTTTAAACATCCTCTAGAAAAGCAAGTGCACATCAAACCCACCTAAATAGTTCATGCCTCAGAACCTTTCACTTTCTGTGCACATCACGGTGCTGACAGATGACAAAAAAGCCAAGGTGTTCACAAACAAGAGGAGCCTTTAAATCCTGGTTCATTAAATATATTCCAAAATAGGTACTTTTGCAACTAAAGAGGCACCAAAATTAGTCTCCATCTGCGTTCAATTCTGGATGCGGCTCCAAAGCCCGAAGCTGATCTGGGATTTTTTTCCCATGTCAGAATTCAGGCCTGAATGGGACAATTTGAAATCACATTCATTTTGGTGCCTGTTTCTTTATTTCTGTTTTACTCTCTCGTATCAGAGCCCAGTATTTCACTCCTGTGTTAAGAGTGGGACTCCCCAAGAGTTCAGCCCCTGTGACTGCCAAACAAAAGACATTTCCTTCAGTAAATGACACAATTTTATTGCACTTTTGGAAACATGTTCATTGTCAGAAATTCTTCTGCATAAACGCTCTCCCTGTTCTGTGCTCTCTGACTGAAAAGGCTGTTTCCTTGAAATCGACAGGATTTTGGAGCTTTCTCCTCCTGATTTTTGCTGTCAGCAGTAGCACCCACCTCAGGTTCCCCCTGGAAGAGGTCCCTGGAGTTCCTCCGTAGCACAGGGCCAGGGTGAGCTTTTCTCCCATCATTTCACTTCCCATCCCGATGAGGACATCACTCCCTGAGAGCGGCTCCAGACTCAGGGAGAAAAAAAAGCTGTCAGTTGCTGTGGCTGCAATTCCCAACTTAGCAGCAGCAGAGGGAATGGAACTGTACTCTATCAATTACAGTTGGAACCAGAGGCTAAACACTTATTGTGTTAAGCTATTGTGCAGATCTTAAGAGCTCAAATGTAAAAAAAATATCATGTCAGCTCGTGGAGGGGAGAATGAGGCCTGGTTCTTGCACTGGGTGACGTATTATTAGCAAATGCAAAATCAAGTTATTCAAATTCTATTTAATGTCTCTCGGGTTGACATGTGAGTACCACATTATGCCTTATAAAGGGGGGATCCTACAGACTTTGCTGCTAAAATAAGCCTTTGTTTTTCTCTCTTCTCTGCAAAATGAAAATATTTGGGAAGTTTTACCTCCAAAGCGTGCTCATGCAAGCAGAGAGACATTTTCATTTGTCTCTGAATCTGGTGCAGGAGTCAACTGGAAACACATTACAGTCTCAGCCGAAATCCTACATTTCATTCATGCAAAGAGCAGTGATTTTTCATTACCTATGTAATTACAATAATTTACGTGAGAGTGGGCCCAGTTCTGCAGCTCTTACTCAGCACTTTGCTTCAGTGGGTAACTGGTCCGTGTGAGGACTCGCTATGTAAGACTGAGCTGTTCAGCTTAAAATTAAATATATGTGTTCCTTCAGTAACATTTTGCCTCTGAAGGGGGACCAGATTCTCCCATTCGGCTTTAAACCCAGGGAGGGTTCTGTTTGTAACTTCTGTTCCTAAGGCTCACATGCTTTTCTTTTCTGAAGTCTGTATGACTGAGATGTTCTGCTTGCTCGGCCAACTTCAGTCACGTTCCCACTCTCTGTGGTAATTACTGAGCACTGTTCCTGGGTACCAGTGGATGAGATGGTCTTATAAAGAATCCCTTTTGAATGTGCAGGGGCAGCAGCTCTCGGGGAGATGCACAAAAACGGCTTTGCAAATCCGAAGCCTGAGAGTTCCGTGTGGTTTTAGGGACAAAAATCAGTTATTTCTCATTAAGGTGACTCCTGTTGGATCTTGGCACGGAGTGATTTTTACCCTGTTACAATCACGGCTTCTGCAGCTCAGAACTACCTTGACAGTGAACTGTGTATTTTTTAAGGTTTCAAGGAGAAACATCCCCGTGTTTCCCATTAGATTTACACATCCCTCTTAACTGCTGCCGGCTTTTCATCCGTTACCTTGTGAGGTTTTTCAGGCAAAAAAAGAAGTGGAAAAACTGGTCTTCTGATCTAAGTGTTGCGTTAAGTGTTTCATTTAGAAAAATGAAGAGAATCTTTGTTTCCCTAAAAGAAATGTTCCCCCCTCTTTGCCCTAGGAAAAAGAAAGGCACAACAATAGCTTCAAAATGACAGGATTTGATTGTGAAAAATACATAGTTTGGAGCGTGCAGCGCCTGATGGTCCCAAGTGTTGGTAAAATTCCGCAGTTAAATAGAACAAACAGTCCTAAATGTATGGGAAACGGACCCTTTCCAGGCATGCACAAATCCATACCTGCAAGAAGGAGGGAAAGGCGCCTGTCTGGGAGGGGGATGCACCTGGAAAATTCAGTTGTTCCGAGCAGTTCTTGATTATTTCACCAATACTTGCCCAAATATTAGAACTGTGAGTGGTATCCCCTGAAAGTCCTTTGTGTTAGGTTTTATTTTCTTTAAACCTCCAGCTCCTGGAGTCTGGGAATTATGCAGGTGTCCAGCATACATTTTGAAAGGAAAATGAATTTAAAACTCCTTTCTATGGAGCTCGAAAACATGCAGGCTAGAAGCTCTCATGCCAGGGGGAAAATGCTATGATTCTCAAAGCGACTGTTTTCAGCATCTCATAATTTTCAGCTCCTCTCCTGATTTTTGAGGTTGTGCTTTGTGATTTTTGTCTAAACAAGGTTGGCAATATTGCTTTTGCCTGATTCTGAGGCTGAACCTGTGTGTGTGTCTGTGTATATAATTATATACATACACACACGTAATACCAGCAAACAAAATACAAACCATGAGGATGGAGTGGAGTTGCAGCTCTGGATCATTATTGCCATAAACAAAGCAGTTTGGAGAGCTCAGACCTTTGGTTCATGAGGAATGACTTTCAGCTGAAGTTTCATGGAGATTGTTTTTAGTAGCAATTAAATCTAAAGAGTTAATAGCCAGTAACTGCTCTTTAAAGGATAGATACTACAAGGAATGCACAGCCTACCTTTTCTCCAGATATAATCAGGCTGAACTTTATTGAAAAAAAAAATTTACAACCGGCAACATTAATGCTGTATTTTTATTGTATTAATGCAAATGAGATGCTGACTTCTTTCTTTCATCTCCATGGCTTGTATCTATTACAGCTGTATCTCATTCCTTTCCGTGTCTTTCCTCCCTGTGTTCTGTAAACTGCTCTCATCTAATGATACTGAGGCTCATTAAAGTTACTCCTGATGCTAAAGAGATTCTGGGAAACATCCTGAGCTCTGCATGGCTATAGAAAAGCAAAACTACTCAGTATTTGGGGAAAACCAATCGGGATCAACCCCTCCATTCCCATTTTTGGGAAACTTTGAAAATGGATGGGTCAAACAGGAAGAAAAAACTTGCAGGAAGGCTAGAACAGGAAAGAACAGGTCATTTTTAATACACAGCCCTACCTGACAAAGATAAAATGCAATAAAGTTTTAAGGAGCTTTCTGGCTCTTCCTGCATCTCTCTCAAAAGACTCATTTAATTGAAAAGCCTGTTGTGCTTGTTTTTATGCATGTAAAACAGAAAAGGGGCAATTTTGCACAGGGCCTAATATTCCAGCACAATGTAATTGGAACTCTTCCTGCCTGCTTTTTAAGTCTCTCTGTTCATATAAAATTAAGACCCACTTATCTTAAATTGTAGTAAATCTCATTCAATATTGCTTTCATAACTTAAAAAAGGCTGTTACATATTCCCAGAGCAACTTCGCTGAAGTGATATTGGGTCTGTTTGTGTGGAATCGCTGCAGAATTTCTATTGGAAAAAAAAAGAGCAGCACACAGTTCTTGTTTTTAATGAAAATAATTAAATTCTCTGGAATACCTTGATAGCTAAGATTTATTTTTTTTTTCTAGTGAAACTGCTCAGAGGGAATGAAAATCTGCACATTGGTGCAGTTTGGTATGTGCAGACGACAACCCTGTTTCTGTCACTCGCCCTGCGCTTGGACAGAAGGGATTTTATGGGGGTTTTTTTGTGAAAAGACTTTCCTCTGAGTTTTCTATATATAAATAATTTTGTGTGAATTGCATGGGGAATCACCACCACAATTCACAAAGCCTGCAATTTTCTTTGTACATAGAGGAAGAACTCATTTACTTCTTGCAGTTGGAGTGGATTTCACAGGAAAGAGCTGGATTTTTTTTTTGCTGTACAGTTTTGTATCAGAGAAACGTAACCTTTTGCCAGCCAGTATATTGGTCTACAAGATTATTTTTTTATGTGTTTTTCAGCCACGTCATAACATATATAAGCACAGTAAAAAGTAGCATTAAATTAACATGTGAGAGGAGAAAGAAGCTAAGTCGTTATATTGATCATCTGTAGCATTAAATGCTAAAAAAAATAAAAGCTCTCTGGTGCTTTTGATTGGCTGCACGATTCCTGCTCATATCAGCATGCTTCGTTAGGAAATGGAGCAATATTTCTTCACACTTAACACCTAAATTCCAAGGATTCCTTCGTAATGCTGTGTACTCCTCAGAAACCCCCCATGACACTGAGTATTTGCCCCCATTTTGCAGAAAGGTGAATTGAACCCTCCCTGTGATGGAGCAGGAGACACTTTGCTCATGTCCAGGAGCTCCCAAAAGTGGGAGGACACAGAGTTTGGAAAAGCAGAGCTCTGTTAAGAGCAAGTCAAAGGAGCTTTAGGCCACTATTGCTTAGGCAATAGTTTTAGACAGAATAATCAAGTTTTTTACTCTCCCTAAATTACCCTCAGATGCGTTTTTGGCCAGTGGGGAGTTTCAGGACCAGGCATTTGGTTATGGTTGCTTCTCCTCTCATATGCTGTTCTTCATGTCTTTGGCAGACCTGGGACGTGACTGCATATGATGCACTGCCCTGAGAAATATGTAAAACCTGCTCTAATTGCAGCTAGACAGGACATACACATTTTCCTCCACCCAGACTGCCAGAGGTGGTTGGAAATCACTGAGTTTGAGGCTCAGCTTCAAATGCTAAAGGTCTAAATCCTTACATGGGCATCTAAAGAGAAACCTAAATTTTCAAAAGCTTTTAGCACCAAGCAGTTCCCATGGACCTTCCTCAGTTCCCTCTCTTGTGTAAACTGGGATTGCTGGGCTTTGATCAGTGTTGCTTTTTTAAACTAGAGATGTATGTATTGCCTATAGAAGAAATATGATGCAAGTAATAGCCAGTGAATTCATTAAGGATTGTTTATGTTTATTTTCACACCATATTACCTTTCAGGAATGGTTGTTTCAGCCATTATATTGACAGGAACTCGGAATAAATCTTAGGGAATGTAGGGCTAATCTGCCATACCTGGGAGACCACCTGCTACTCTCTCCTGCAGAGGCCAGATCGTTTGGTGCTGAATCACCAGGTAGGGCTTTCTCTGGAGCTGGGGACTTGGGAAGCTCTCTCCTTTTCATGTGGAAATTAATGCCTGCCTCTATTTCTGAATAGTAGGTTATTAGAGTTCGTATGCAAATTCCCAGGATGGGAATTTGTCTCTCTTTGATAATTGATATAATAATACATATTTTTAGTGGTCCAAAGTCCTTGAGCTTGAGCCTTGTATACGTAATTTATGTTTATTTCTTACTGTTATTAACTGTAATTTAGTTGTTGGCGCCTTTCATTGCCTTAGATTGAAGGGAGTGTCTCTACCCATTGCCCCTCCATAAACAATGCCCTTTCAGGGTTCCTTCTCCTGTATCCTTGCCCAGACATTTCCTAGCCTGTCAAATACTGTCATTTTATTCCTTACAGATCATTCACAGTACGTCTCCTGTTGCACACACAAATAAGGAACAAATGCAATCAGGATGCATCATCGTTTAGCATAACAAATAAAAGCCGATCTGTGCAGATTTGCCTTAAAGTGTCTCTTAATATGTATTGTCAAAATGTCTGAAGATGTCTCTTGCTCATAAGCGTTTAATTATTTGTGACAATTAAACTAATATTCAGAGCAGGGGAAAAAAATGAGGGTATTAAATATTTTCTCTTGTCAAATGCTAACAAAACGTCACCTGACATAGCAAACTCCTCAAATTTTGTATTTCAAATAGACCTCAGAACTGAAAAAGCACTTGAACAAAATTGCCTGGCCCCATTTCACGGTGCCGGATTTTGTGTGGAATTTGAGGAAACTGTATTTTTAAAACTAGACCAAAATTTAAAGGCACATCATTAAAGCATATATCAGTAATGAGCAGCTGAATACTTGATGATTAAAAAGGAGTTTCTATCTATTTTTAAGTCTGTGCTGAAATTTATGGCCAAGGGCCCCTTTGACTGAATCAGGGACTCAGACCTGGGATTTGTAGCCTCACCTGGTTATTGTTTAACTTCTGTATGAGGAGAAAACAGTTCAAATAAGACAATGCAAGTAAACAACATTTTCTGTGTTCAGAACTACAGATTTATTTTGTTGGTTTTGTCTGATGATCCCTCTCACTGGATGGATTGTTTGAACTGGAGAGGCAACGTGGTGTGTGGATGGGGCAGAACAAGCAGCCAACACTGGTGCCCAGGACTCAGCACATCCCCTGCCTGGCAGCCCTTGAATGTGGTAGAAGTTCAGCTGAGTGATAACCAAAAGGGGTGAAAAAGCAGGGAAGATCTTGAAAAGAACAGAAAACCAGCAGGGACCTTGAGTGCAGTGTTGTTCGGATGTGGGAACACTGGGCAACAATAACATCAATAGGATGGGCCCAACAGTTCCTATAGTCCAGATTGTTGGGGGTTTCCTGTTGAGAGGTTTGATTTCTACGGGTTCTAATGTTTCCACTTCTGAGCTGCTCAAAGCAACCATTTCCATTATTAAAATCTGTGCTTTCTTTCCTAAAATGTTCTTCCTGTAATTTAGGGTAGGATGTTATTTGGCAAAAAATTAGAAGACGTTCATCAGGGTTTATGTCAAAGCTGTGGGACCACTGAGCTTTCTGGCAGTGACGTGAACATTTTTCAGAGATATCTTCTGCTTTCCCTGAGAAAATCCACCCAAATTTGTCTGACTTATAAAGCCTAAAAGTTGCCGTTGCCAAAGAATTTTTAGAAGGTGACACAGCATTCTCCAACGTGCCATCTCCACCACGCATGCTCTGTTCTTGGTTTCTCTTTTTCAATTACATTGCCTTCAAGGAGGGTTTGAGCTGGGGATAAGTAGGACAATTGCTTTCCCTGCTGCAGGGGCAGTGATGGGTCTGGGATGTCAAGAACGAGGGAAAGGTCCGTGTCGTGTGTCCCGCTGGAGCCCAAGCCCTGAGGTTGGAAACAGGGAAATGTAGGGAGTGGAACATGGGCAGGCAGCGACAGAGAGCATGAAATTATTAAATTAACATGGAAAACAGTGGTGAAAATGTAAGGTTGACTGTTGGTCGGTCAGGGTAGAGCACAGTGTTCTGCATTGGCTTGTGCATCCAGCAGCTCCAGTCTGGATAGAGCCCTGGGCTGGAACCAGTGTTCCTCAGCTGCTCCTCAGCTGGCTTTTCCAAAGCCTGCACACATCCATCTGCCACGGAGGGGCTGGATTGTGCAGGGGGACACTGCACCTCAGCTGGGGAACAGGTGCTGCTGCATGGAGCTCATGGGGTAGCACCTTTTTCTGGGGGGGGGGAAGATGAAAAGAAACAGCTTCAAATTCTGTGCCTCCCCGTGTCTGCTGAATGGCAGTGGTGAAGTCCTGTCCCCAGGGATGGCTCAGGCAGCTCAGGAAGGGTGCAAGAACCTGTGGAAAGGAGGGAAACCCTGATCCCAGCAGGGATAGCAGCACTGGGGCTGTGCCTTGGATGGTGAGAGCCCAGCAGAAGGATTGAGGAGCAGAGGCAGAGCACTGAGGGGTTGGTGACAGCCATGCAGGCTGTATAACGTGCAGGGCTGTGCTGGGGTGGCTGTCGGGGCACAGAGCCCATCAGTGGGGTACAAAAGCAGCTCAGAGACAAGACAAAGACTTGTGGCAGGAGTTTCAGCCACAGATACCTGTTTAGATATAAAGGGCCTGTTAGTCTGAGCACTGTTCTCTTGCCATGACATGCCCATCCAGGGGGCTGGTCCCGCTGTGGGTACCTGCCCTGTGCTCTGCCTCCCTTTTACTGGGGAAGGGGGTTTATTTCATTGCATTTGCTGCCCCGTGGGACATTTTCCCTATAAATCTACTCTTTCTATCTGAAAGGCAGCAACAAAATGTGAACCAGGCTCAGCAGAGCAGGTTGCCTCCAGGATATTGTGCAGTTTTGTGTCACCTCCAACATTTGTATATTTAATAACTAAAATCCTGAGAATGCTAATCTAGAAAACAGTCACCCCTGCATTATTCTTCTGCTGTTTCTGTGGACTTATTAAAGGTTTTACAAACTTGTGATTTTGGTTAAAAAGAGGTAAATCATTTGGAGAAAGAGTTGTGAGAAGGCAGAGGAATGTTATGATGCCATCAACATCTGGGTTTCCACTTGTTTGGATTAGGGACATTTTACCTTAATCATTCCCAAACATGTAAGCTAAAATCCCTTCTTTCATTTTTTATCACCTATGAGGTACAGCCAGGCAGGTTTTCAATTTCTGTTTGTGTGTTATGGTAAAGCGCTGAAATTTGTTGTTACAGAGTATGTGAACAGTCTCCTATCTGCCCTCATTCACTGCAATTGTTTGGAAACATTTTGCTTCATTTAAAATGCACTATTTTCAATATACAAAGTACGTACAGGGGAACAAGGGAGTGATTATGAGTTTCTCCAAGGAAATAAGCATCTCTTCACCATCATCCTACAACTGGGAAAGTTCTAATACATGACATCTCTATAATTTAACCTAATAATATTTTTTTTTAACAGTGATGTAATGGGGAGAGTGACCTGGACTTTGTAAAAGTTCCCCTACTTACTACAGATTCCCAAGGGCAATGTAACATTCTAGACAGTGTTTTATATGCCCTGATTAAAATGTAACATATTTTTGCATTTCCTGTGCAGTGACCTGTTAGTGCTCATAGACAGAACACTTAAAGAACAGTTACAAGGAGACATTTCCAAATGTGCCTAATATGGGCGAGTTTTTATAACATTCTTATTTCATTTGGAATTGCAGCTACAGCAGGAACCATTCAGACGGTGCATTGATTTAACTTTTTAATCCACTGTTTTGCTACATCAAGTAAAATAAATGTTTGTTTTTTAGCTCCGTTTTTTTGCATTGCTAAAACTCGTAACTACTTGCTTTAAGCTTGGGATTCTAAAGGGAGCTACATTATCTGAGATTTAAAGCTTGCTTTTTGTAGCTGCTTTCTCACAACTCCCCCAAGAAAAAAAAAGTACAAAAGTACAACTTTAGCAAAAAGGGCTTTTATATCTCTATCAATTATAGAAACAGCAGCTGCAGTAGATTACAAGTGTGCTTGGCTGGTTGTGATGCTGTGTGGGGGAGGCTGTCACCGGGAGCTGGATGCTGCTCTCCCCGGCAGCCCCGGGATGTCGCTCAGCTCCCCGGGCTGCTCTCACAGACAATCCCTCCAGCTGGGGTTGGCCTTTAGTTTTTATATTCAAAGGTATTTGTTTGCTTTTACTTGCTTGAAGAACAAAGTGGAGGGAAAAAGGCACCGCAGAGCAAAAATTTTTTGAGCAGCCCATAAAGGTAAAGTAGCTGAGAGTCCTGGATAAAGGAAATGTGATGTCAAGCAACATCAGATGGGCATTTTAGCAATTTTGATGCTGTTTAGCTCAGGAAAAATTAAAGTTTCAGAGTGTGTGCAGGTCATTATTGCTCCACTAATACCCTGGGTACAAGGGTAGCAACCCAAGGTCTCTCAGTTGGTTGTGTCTTGGTTACTGTGTCATTTATCTTACTGTGCTTTGGGTCTCTTTGGGAGGACGTGGTTGGGCCCTGGTTTATTTTAACAAAGAGAATCTGACATAGCAAAGTTCTGTGTATACTTTACAGTGAAAATGCAATTTTCTATTTTCATTTAATCCCAGGAATGTTGGCATTTTCCAGGCTGTCAAACAAATGAGTGCACTGGAGGACAGTTAGATGTGTCTGTCT
>VXBX01008728.1:550276-625276 GCA_013400415.1 Scytalopus superciliaris | reverse complement strand
AGCCATGCTCCTCTCCCCCTTCCCCAGCAGTTGTGGAGGAGATGTTAGAGATGTGGGTGAGCTTGACTCAGAAGCCAGACAAGTCAGCATTTATTCATTGATTTCAGAATTCCATTTACTCCCCAAGCTCGTGTGTGTTGGTGCCTTCTGCCAGCAAGGCTGAGGCTGTAGTCAGTGTTGTAGCTGATCTGGTTCGGGATCCTTCATGAGAAATCCACACTAACCAAAGCACAAATCCCATGGGAACTGAGATATTTCAGAAGATACTGACCGTTTTGTGTGGGCAGGATTTGCACTCAGCAGTGTTGTCCCACTGTAATACTATGTTGAAACAAGTGTGTTCTGCCCTCAAACAGCTTCTGAAAGTCCGGTGTAAAAGCGAGTCATCAGTGTAAAGTACCCAGCATTTATGGAGGTTTCACAGAATACTCTGAGTTGGAAGAGACCCACAAGAATCACCAAGTCCAGCTCTTACATGATTTGCCCATACAAGGATCAAACCCAGGACCTTGGTGTTCTTAACCCTATTTCCAGCCAACAGAGCTACTCTCATGTATTAGCAAATGCAGCCGAAATTTGGTTACCACATCTGGCCTGGTATAACCACTCAGGCTGGTGGAGTAAAGCCCCAGAGCTGGTCAGGGGGCCGTGGCCTGGGCTCCCTCTGGAGCTCCTCAGCCTTTCAAAGAAAGTTCATTTTCTAGAATTCCTTAAGACAGGCTCAGCGTTACGCTGAGAATTTATTCATGGTTAATAGTCAGTTTAATATTCAGGAATACATTTCCTAGCCTAATCTGCCATTCAGCCATCAGTCCAGGTGGCAGTGGTGTAGACAGGAGTCCACACATCGCACGTGTCGCAGACAACTTGCCGTTCCTGGCGGCGCAGTCCGGCCGACCTGGGCGCTGCCGCTCCGCGTTCGCAGCATCTCAGCCTGGCAGCGTCTCCACTGCAACCAGCACTAGCAATTCTTCAGCAAGAAACATATTTAGGCCTGCTCTGCTGAAAGGTGTGAACATAATTTATTCTGGTTTCGCTTACAAAACATGGAGCCGGTTTCAGGTGGGCTCCGAATTTGCTGTTTGGTGGTGTACCAAATGTCATACCTAAATACAGAAGTCAGTTCTATACTTTTAGTCTTTGGCGCGGGTTACTGTTTAGGTAAACATATGTGATACCTTATCTGACTGTGTCAGAGTGTATCTCTCTGTAAAATTCCAAAGTACTGTGGGAAAACTGCTCAGTTTAATGGGGGATGTATTTCAGCCATGTGTGTTTTAGCAGCAACACTTTTCATTTAAATAAGTCCCACTCGCAACACCTTGAAAATACGCCTGATGCTTATTTATACTGAATTCCTTTCCTTCCTCATCTGAAGAAAAGTTCATTTTATGGAGAGCAGATGTTTTTTAGCTTAATGCATTTTTATTCACATGTTTTAGCTTTGTTCAATAATTCTTAAGTACACTTGGGAATTCCAGAGCATGCAACTGTCCTGCAGATTCGCTCAGAGCCGTGAGATGGCTCAGGCTTGTCTGTCATTCCCCTGCTGGACACACCAGTGGCCAAGTGTCTTTCTGATGACCCTTTATTACGTATCTGTGAAACAATACTTGGGCAGCTTTGCTACAGATTGGTTTTGCAGATTAGGGATATTCAGCCCCAGAATAAGTGAGCAGTCCCAGCTCAGGGCAAATCTGACTGTGCAAAGAGCTGACCCAGAAGCTGAGGAGGGGAAATTTGCACTGGGGGAGACTGGTATGAAGGATTGTTTATGCAAAAAGCATCGTGGCATCTCCTGTACTCTTTACTTTTGTTCCTGGAACTATGAGTTTTGCTATTTCTTTGAAAAGTGGGATTTTATATTGAAACCATACAAAATATCTCACCAGGAAAGGCAAGAAAAAGCTTTTATTGGAAGTGACTTTTAGATTTCAAACTTCAAAACGTTGGAAAATATGAAAGAGTATGTGAGTTATTTATTCTGTAGTGGTCCATCAACTGAATTTCTAAAGGGCTAATGTGGTAAAAGGTGTGATAAATCTGTGCATTTTTGTTCAGTGCTGCTCTGAAGGAGGAGAGGAACAGGCTGTACTGCAGAAGTTCAAATGGAAAATTATTGCTTATGCAAGAGGGGTCTGTAATTACCAGGAAAGTGTGCAATCTTGTGAAAATAAATTGCAATAGATATATACATAGATCACAACATTTTCTGCAGCATCAGCTTAAGTTCACATCTCCCAGTTTCATTTTGAATTTGAAGTTTGAATCAATCCAAAACTGCGAGGCCAAAGTCTTTAGAAATTTCCAAGTTTCATCTGCTTTTGATACAAAACTCTCAACCATAAATTGACTTCACACTTTGTAATGAAACTCCAGACTCAGTGAATATTTGTGCTTTTTGTTTGGTTGTAAAAGTTTGCCTTCCTGTATGAAAGAACTGCTTTTGCCCCTAAGGCTGAACTTGCAAGAACCCAATTTAACAAATTTACTTTAAATAACTTTTTCAGTGTTCTCTGAGTGCTGCTACAAAAGAAATTGTGTGGTGAGTAGTGGGCTGTGAATGCCCTAAAAGAGAAGAATGCCCATAACAGGCAGGCACAGACATATTTGCTATTGTGGTTGGCATTTCAGGAGGAATCTGAACCCATGTGTCTCTTCCACCCTAAAAAATGCCTGTTTGGCAACAGTTTGAATGGTAAAGGCAAGCAGCTCCACTGGGACACGGTGATGAAACAGCTGCCAATCAACCACTGTTTAATCTGTCGCCCCACTTTCCTTTGCATTAAAAATGAGTTTATATTCCATTGGAACTGACCATCAGTTCCAATCCTGTATCTCTGCAGTCGCTTCCCCAAATTGTTCTTTTGGGCAAGAAATCTAATAACAAATGTGGAAAATCAAGTGTGAACGAACTCCTTCCCTAGGCTGTCTTATTGAAATAACATTTCATGCAAATAATCTCATTAGTGTAAAGATTTTGTTCCCTAGTTTCTACCAGTAACTTAAGTTCACATGATTGAGCTATGAGCTGCTGTGGAAGACAGGGGGATTTGCAAGGATGACCAGCCCAAGATCCAGCATTAAATAATCAGAAAGCAGCAAACCCCACATCCTCAGGAGATTGCCCCTCATTCACCAGGGTGTGTCCTGCATGGGGAATTGTAGCCCTGGCTTTGGAGCCAGCCAGGCATTTCTCAAATGTTTCACAAGGTGGGGAGGAAAAAAAAAAGACAGATTTAATGATAAATAATAACACACTGTCTCCGACATTAAAGGACATCATTGGCTCTCTTCTCTGTGGTGTAAATCAAGGTAATGTGTGAATCCTTTAAAAGTAACATGGAATTTAAAATGGAAAATATGAGAAGCTGGTAGAATTACTGCTAAAATCATCCGTTTATTATCTAGGTGTGCTTAATAGCCTGCTAGCTGATGAAAAATCATTTGCTAACCCCATGGAATGGTTCATTTTCCAACTCAATCATTCAGCCGTGCATTGGCCAGAGCTTTTAAAAAATACACCTTGTATTACTTCTTTTGTCAATGTCTGGAGATAATTTATAATAGCAATAACTTCCATTAACACACCTACCAAGCAGTTTAGTTACAACAGGTAAGATTTGCGGGTGGACTTGAGATGTTTTAATAGCAAACCAATTATCCACCAATGAATCCAACATTTTAAAGGGCTTTTTTGGTTGGCCAGAAGTTAATTCAGTTATATAGTAATTAATAGACTCAGTTGTTCCATGGTAATCAAGATCCTGTATATAGATTGGCAGGCTTGTTTCTTCTGCACATTAAGGTAAACTTACATTGCTCTGACAACGCACTTACAACCCTTAATAGAACAGCAGGAAAGGGATCTTGACATAATTAGACTCTTTTTCCCTCTTGCCTCATTAATAAATATTTGGTGTTTCTGCACTAGGTTTTTTCCCAGGCATTTCCCAAACTCTTGCCAGAGTAGCCCCTTCCAGTTGTTCACCCAGTAACTGAGTCCGAGAGCAGGTCCTGCTGGGCTGCCCCCGCTCAGGTGTTCTAACCCAGTTATGTGTGCCAGCCCCTCTCACCTCCGTGGCAAGGTGTAACTGGCACTCCCCTGGAAAAGGGAACACCGCTTTATTTTCTCTCTGTACCTGCAGGGAGGTGTTTAGGGCAATGCTCTGACAATGCAGCTGGTCACAGCGAATTTGGTGCCAAGGAGAGCACTCCAACACTCCATCCTGGGCACCTCTTCCTCCCTGGCCACAACACCTACACTCCCTGATCCCAGCAACAGCCAGCTTGGGGTTAGAGTGGCTGAGGAGTAGCCCTTCAAAGAGAGTAAATTCAGTGTCACTCACTGATGTGGTTTACCATTTGACCAGGTGAACACCAGCACGAAGCAAAGGCAGGGACAGGAACAAGTGTGGGGCAGATCAGAGGACATGGAAAACTTCTTTGGGTGTCAATTAGCCATTAGATTTGCTCAGCTGGGTACTAAACAAATGAACCCTCTATGGCAGAGATTTAAAGAGGGGAGGCACTCCAAGAATGCCCTTAGCAAAGAAACTGCCTTTTATAGATGTAAGGGTTCCTACATGGTGCTTTTACAGGATATTACAGCTTGAAGTTTAACAAGATAGTTTTAAATTCTGAATATTTTCTTTTGTTCCTTTGATACCAGCCATCTTATTAGTGGGGGGAAAAAAGGGAAAAGAAAAATAGAAACCAAACCTTGGGCATCAGAAATCAGATCTAAGAAGATATTTTTCTTGCTGCTTTGGATAAGTTCACATGTTTTATCACTTGAATCCAAGTCAAAGATGCTTTTAGAAATCCATGGGATTTGTGCAGAATGGGGAGTGTGTGTTCTGGCGATTGATGCTGCTGTCCCATAGGTTTGCTGTGCACTGTTGTTATGCTTAGTTAGTAAGCCCCACATTAAGGCATGTGTGTGCTGAGAGGTTCAAGGATCATAGAGTTTTTTTCACTTTCTTGAACATGATTAGATTTTTTGTAATTTGCATTTTTAGCCACTAAACAGTGATACATTATATTTAGAAAATGAGATGCTCTGAGTGTTAGCAAGATGTGACAGTGACAAATCTTATGAACGTTAATACTGAAACCCATCATAGTTCAAGTCCCACTTGCTGTATTATAGCTTAGTCTAAGGTTTGGGAGAGGGAATATTCTAGTTATCAAGTTGTCACTGTTCAAATGCCATTTTTTGCTCAATTTAAAAACAATATGCAATTGTGGAAGCTGTATTTCGTGGTTATGAAGCCTCTAGAATAAAGTGAAAAAAAAGTCACTTCCCCAAAGGTCACAAATAAGTCAGAGATTTGCAGCTTTTGCCGTGTGTCCTACATACATCCTGTGCCTATGGAGCCTGTACAAATGTGCAGCCAGGGGAAAAATACCTGCCGAGCTCCCTGAGTTGGTACCACTGGTGTTAAGTGTCTGTCAGAGTTTCTATTGTGATCACCCTTTCAGGGATTTATCACTCAGCTCTAATACCTGGCTCCAGGCTAAAAATTGGCATGCAAGAAAGCAGATTTGGTTTAAAGATATATTGAAGCTGCAGGAGTGGGGAAAGTCACTCTCTGGCTTCAGAGTTCTGTTTCCAGCAGCGTGTCTGGGTGAGAGCCTGGGGATTTGAGTCTCACTGCAATTCCCGGGGGAAAGGCTCAGGATCACACCCTCCTGGGATCCCACCTGCCTGCAGGAGATGCTGGTTTTCAGCTCCACGCTCTGGCTCTGTGGTCTCATGCTGGAAGGTTTGGGGGTCAAATATCTCCCTGCACATGCACAGGAAGCATTGTTGTTGTTGCACAGTGTTCACTTTGGGTTGGAATTGCCAGATATACCAGGTCTTTGACCTGACAAGGGACCAGAACTTACCAGAGGAAAATTCTTCTGATAAGTGATATATTTCCCTGGGTTCTGAAATTTAAAAAAAACCCCAAATATAATGTATAATAACAGCTGCAATGCAGGTAAAATAGGACATGGCTCTACAAAGCACAAGCTGTTTCGTGATGGCTGCTGGGAGCTCCTGCTGGTCCCTCATGCAAGAAGACTCACAGGATAACAGCACTGGCACTTGGTATCTGGTCATCAGAAGCTGCATTTCCTCTTGTTACTTCCTTTACACCGAGGTTTTGGCCTGACACTTTCTCTGCAGTTCCCATCTGATGAGTCCTTCAACACAACTTTTTCAGTCCTCTTTTAGCCCAAAGTGCAGGTAGTTTTTTGGAGAGAGCAAAGAAAAAAACCTCTTTGTGCTAAAGACTTTGTAGGTTAAACTCTGTAGACTTTCCATCCTGGATGTGTCTTTCTGAGTATCCCTCCTGGGACTTACCCTGGCTGTATGTTATTGGGAGAAATAGGCATCATTTTAAAAAACCAAGATATCAGGAAGCAAAAAAACCATATATTCATGTTAAAAGTCCAGGTTAAACGGATGTGGGAATGTCCCAGCCTACCCATGCTCTGGTGTGTGTAACAAGTGAACAACCTGGTGCTGGACTCAGAGCTCCAGTCTCTGATGGTGGCTGTGCTATCAGTGCCTTTATAACTCAGAACTACTGCCAGCATATTCTAGACCAAACTCATCCATCTTTTGCTCTGAAAATAAAAACAAAATTATGCATTTGTTTTGTGCTGTTTGTTTTGTTGGGTTTTTTTTAAATAAAAGCCAGTTACAGTAAATAGTAAAATGTACTAAATTTGCACATTGTAACTGCTGGAAGGATTTCTGAGTCTTTGTGTGCTGCAGATATTTTGGTGTTAGTTAACATTGCTGGATAGAGGCAGCATTGATATTTCTACTTGGGATTTGTACCAGCCAGGGTTTCTACCTTTTGTCTACAGCAATCTCTCAAGACTGCATTTCAGACTACACATTTTTGTAAGAGGAAACAAAGCAGATAGCATCCTTTAGCAGGCGTAAGTCCAACAAATGTCAAATTCTGAACAACATTACTTTGTGTCTCTATTTAACATTAAAGCTGATGGCTTTTTGACAGGTTTATAGCTGACAACTTCCATAGCCAGTCATGCAGTCTGAGCTAATTTGATGAATCAACTTGATGTTCTATAGTCCCAGTTGGCTTCAATAGCGTATGTGCTCAATTTTCTGCTGGAGGTCAAAAATAAGCTCTGAAATTTGGCTAATCCCATCACATCCGCAGAACATGTCTGGTGGAATAATCTTTGGACATGAAGTCTTGACTAATGCCAGAACTAGAAAGGAAAACTTAGTAATTTCATTAGACCCATCAATCACAAATCGTGTAGGCACAGCAATCAGGGGTCTCATGTCCAGCAATTTACTGGTGAGCTTTCAAATGCTTTAGTGGTCAGGGTAGGAGGAGGAACATTCCTCAAGCCTGGGTCTTGTTCTAGAGGAAAATGGGCCTTATTGTTAATGTACATTTAGAACAAATGCTAACTGACTGGTGGGGAGGGAGAGAATGCCAGGATTTTCTAATTATGTCTTTCTGAAAAGATGGGCTCTGCCATGGCAGGGGTGTGTGTTAGAAATGTCCTGGACTGTGCTGGTTTTAGAACTGCAGTTTTATGGTAAAGTCATTACCAGTCATGAGTCTGAAGCATCTCAGATAACCAAGCAGCAGTAAATGCACTGAAACCTCTAACACAAGATTTAACAGATTTCTCCAACCAATGTACTTGGTCCTTATCCATATTTCATGGTTTTTAGGCTTTGACATTTCAGTCTAACTTGATGCTTGCACTTTTGGGCATTAGCATTGCTCCAAAGTGGAAACTAAAAGCCTCAGCTTTCATGATGGCTTGGCATTGAAAAGGTACAGAAGGAAATGCTGCCATGTTCTGTCATGCTTTGGTAAAGCCGTTGTGGTCAGTAAAGGTTCCAGGACACAGCCCTCGATTGCACAAGGTGCCCAAGAGGTGCCCTGGCTCTCTCCCAGCATCCCAGTATTGCCCAGTACAAATGCTGCTTCCCTGAGACACAGACTGGCAGCCCCTGTGGAGCAGTTTGGGGCAGGAACACGTGGAGGTGCCTGTGTCTGGAAGGGGCAGTGCTGGGGCTGCACAGCACTCACAGATTCACTGCCCAGATGAGAAGGGTGAATGAGTGTGCCAGTGTTCATTTCTGCCTTGATCTTGTGCTGAGTGTGTTTCTAACTGTGGGTTTAACGTGTCTTATGTTATGATGAGAAGAAACAAAGTTTGGACACCCATTTCTGTTCTGATCCTACTCCTGGGAGGCTGAACATGTGAAGTTTCGTGAGAGGATTTCCTTGTTTAGAGAATGCTGGCTGTGTAAATTGGGTGCACATAATATATGTATGTTTGTGGGTATCTGTTCAATGCAGGAGCCACTACCATGGGATGAGGCAGTTTTGCTGCCTGCAGAGCTGATGACATTCCTGCTTTTGCTGTGTGCCCTGTCCACAGCAGCACATTCCCATCACTCAGCCACCCTTCACCTCCCTCCTTCTGCCTTGTACACACAAGACAGAGCTGAGATGAGTCATGGTCATGGAGCTGTGTTTATTAGCAGGATGTACTGAATCACCAGATTGGATGCAAGAAAAGTATCAAATACACATATATATATACTGTGCATATGTGTGTGTGTGTGTACGTACTGTATCCTATTTCCAGTGATTAGAGCTGAACTATTACTGGCACTAAATTAGGCAGCAAACAGATCTAGGTCTGTTTCTCTTTTTTTTTTTTTTTTTTCTCTGAGTAGTAATTCACATTACATCAAAGGAGTGGATTTTTAAGAAACACTTTTGATTCTTAACTTGAATTTGTAACAACTTAAATGATTTACTAGGAGAGAGTCATTTGATAAGGAATGACACAGAGTCTGTGCATTTATATGAATACCAAACAATTCTAATGAAACCTGGATATTGGACTTTTTCCTATCAGCATTTCAGAACATTTAACTCCCTTTTCTAACTGCCTTCTTCTTGGTGTACATAAATATGCAATATTAGCCTAGGTTCACCTTTGCCTGTTAGTAGGAAATTGTTCTCTGTGTATTCGTAGCTGATGTTTCTGTGGTCAGTCTGTTTTCCTGAAGTTTGCCAGTGTGCTATTTCCACTCGCTTTTTTAGATTGGGGCATTTAATGAGAAGAAAACAGCTAAAATAGCCTGAACTAGATTTCTCTGAAGGAGCAGTCTAGTCCTGGGCTGACTGCGGAGCTAGAGATGAATTGCGTCAGCATGTCTTTGTGGGGCCAGCTCAGCATCCTTTCTTTGCCTCTTGGATCTGACACTGCACTGATGGGCATGGTGCCAGCCCCGAGCAAATTGGGCCCGGAGTTCTTCTCCTTGTTCTCATTGAATCAGCAGCTGTTTGTATGATCAGCTGGGGGACTTCACTCGCTGTTGTGGCTGGTCCTGGAGCCTTCACCAGGACTGGCACAACAGCGTTAAAAAATGAAGAAAAACAAGGGGGTTGGTCCCAGTGGTTTGTCCCGGCGTGCACTGAGTGATGTGATTGGCAGGGCTTTAACACCTTATTTATGATAAGAGGAGGAAATGACATTCTAGCACAAAAATCCCCTGAACTTCAATCAGCCCAGTCTCAAGGGGCTTTTGTGTTCTTGCCTCCATTTTAATTTAAACTTTTCTATGCATTAGTTCGTGGGAACTTTGAGACCTGTTTACCAGGTAATCTGATCAACACTGTGACTCACCCTACACTTGAAAAAATGAAAAGCAAAATGAGACAGAGAGGAGGGTAAGAGCTTTCAGTATTAGTATATTTATATTAGTTGTGAAATGTCCTTCCAGAAGATAGATGTTTGTTTTATATGCACAAGAGGAAGATCTGCATGTGTACATGGATCACCGTGGTGTGTTTTACCTGCTGTCTTTGTGCTTCCAGGGGCCTGAGGTGCTGAGGATGCTCTGAGGCTTCCCCTGGGCACTGGTGCTTGTGGGTTGAGGGGCTGAAGTTTGCTCTGGAGCACTGGGAAGTGCCTGTGGATTGTGGGGTGCATGTCCAGGGAGGAAGGGAAAGGAGAGAGGAGAAGGACACACAACTGAGAAGGGAAGGAGATGGAATTGTGTATCCCCCAGTCCAAAGTCTACTACGGGGCTGGACATGTGATGGAAGGAGAAATACATGTGCTGTAGCAGAAGGTCCCTTCCTCGCCTGTGTTTTGATGTATCTACAGTGCTTTGTCTCCTTACGTGTTCATAAAACATTATGCATTTGAAAATAGCAGCTTTCCCAGTGCCATATGCTGAGAAATCTTAAGTACAGTCTTAAAAATCATGAGTGGCTTAGGGAGTTAATATTTTTTTTTAATAACACATATTGGATTCTTACAGTTTGCTTTCTACTTTTAGAGCTGGTATGTTCTTGATTTCAGGCTTTTCCCTGTGACCATAAAAGCTGCATGCTTTCTTTTGGTTGTTTTTTGTTTTAAATGAAATATGAGAGGCTCACAAAGCTACAGGACTGGAGGAAAGAAGCTTTAAAGACAAGTACTGACTATCCTGAGACTGGCGATAAAACAAGTAGGATTGGCTACCCTGACAAATGGTGCTGATTTCACACACAGCCCCTGCCCGGTTCCACCCCTGATTTATGTGCAGCTCCCTGGGTTGTGCACACCAAAACCAGGGGAATTCCATGGGCAAATGGCCGAGCAGGAACACCTGTGGACAGTTATCAATCTTCCCGTGCACGCTTGGGATGTGCCTGTGTTTTGCACAGGCAATTGCAAATTCCATGTATTTGCACATTTGTCCCACAATAGTCGGCCAAATATTTGTTCTTAGCAGCTCCTGTTGCCATATTGTCACATTCCCCATCGGCTGCTTTGGCCCTGATGTCCCAAACACTTGTCATTTGAAGGGAACCAGAATGCAAACACGTTATAAAAATCCCGAATTGGCACCTCCTATTTTTCAGTTCCCAGTTACAGGTGTTCCAAAGGAGAAGTCTGTGGTTACCCAGGAATTTCTGATCGGCAGGTCCTGTTCAACTATCTCCTCTTGAGGGCTCAGAAATAAAGAACTGAAGAATTGCTACTGTTCTTAAGGGCAGTGGTTCTCAGAAGTGTAGGGAGGTATCTCTGGTGACCTAAATCTGCCCAGAATTCAACCTAAAGATTTGGTTTTACATCAGACTTTTCCTACCTGGCTAACCTGAAACATCCCACATAGTTATAATGCTGGGGACACAGACCCATGATAAAACAAACATCATTTTTCTGTTTGCAACATCATATAAGTATGTTTTTCTCTCTTAAACCAGAAAGGAAAACAATTTAAAAATCTTTCTGGCTTGGGTAAACTTAAGGAGTTGTGGAGAGCTGCACTCAGGCATCGAAGGACAAAACTTGAGCTGAAGTCCTTCAGAACCCCATATGGTAATTCTTAAGTTTCCTTTTTGCATATGTAACTAACAGATGCTGCAGTGTCTTCAGATTCCTCCCATACCTTCCAAAATACGCACAATATATGCAGCCATTGGAGGTCTGGAGATTATATCTGTCAAGACTGGCTGCACGTGCAAGAAACATGATGGTAAAATATGTGGCAAGCATGGGAACTGCATGAGCAGGGAGTTCTGGCCTTGAACCCTCCGAGCGAGGCTGTCGCTGGCCGAGGGAAGGGTTGATGCATTCAGGAAACTGCGTCTCTTGCCCCAGGAAAATCAGATGACACCAGGAAATCATCTCCCATTGAGTTTATTTCCACTTTATCTGAACTGGTTCTTGTTTGGGTGATCAGCTCTAAGTATCTCGTACAGCTCCAGAGATAATAAAATAACCTTGAGGCCACAGAGCAGGTCACTGTCTCCTTGGGGTGCTTTTCAGCCATCTGTGTTATGCTGCGGTGGTGCTGATATCTCCTTGAGACAAAACATTTGCAGATAAATAAGGGAAAAATGAAGGTGATATTTTTAATTCTTTTTAGTGAGGTTGTGGTGGTAAAGAGAAAAATGATATCACTGTCTGAGCCCTTAAATCTTTCTGAATCCTCCCAGGGACATGTAGTTCCAGGATTTTGACCACACGATACGATTCGGTCACCAGTTTAATTAAGACTTTGTCCTGTGGCCCCACCCCAGCTGTGATCACAAATGTCTCTGTGGCAAATATGACAGTCGATTACGTGTTGAGGGAGTGTTTGAAGTCTTAATAAAAGTCTTTTGTACTTTGTTGGCTTTAACTTTTTAAATCATAAGAAAGTTCTTATCCACATCCTATTGTTCCTCTGTGGATCTACCTGCTGTGTCTACCTTGCTGTGCTGGAGCAGAGGCATTGTCTGCTCTCGCAGCCTCTGAGCTGCTTCACACTGGGCAGCAATTCACAGGCTTTCCAACTTTCCGAGAGTTTTCAGAGGTGCAGTACTTTGTCCTTTTCCCTGTCTCTCTCCCTCTGAGTGTGTGAGAGCTGCAGCCTTTCATCACACATCCCTGCAGCTCCCAGCCCAGGTCTGGTCACAGGGACCAGGCACACACAGCCAGGGGACGTGTCCACGCTGGCTGAGCTTGTGTTAGAGCAGGGACTCGGACTGGCTCCCTCCTGGCAGACCTTGGCTCTTTTATTCCTTTGCAGAGCATAATTTCCATATCGGGCAGTGCAGGGCACTATTGATCTCCTTTCACTGCATCTGTTCACAAGTACTAACAGGCCAGACAGATCCAGATTTCTGAAGACTAAATTAAACTCAATTTTCTGAGTCAGAAAAACATGTTTGTTTCTTAGTTACTGTATGATGTGCTTCTCTGTTGACTTGAAATGTATTCTGTAATCCCATGCATATGTGATTTCTTGCTTGGTACTCCAGAGTGCACTCTATAGATAACACTTTCATGGTATTTTAAATTCCTATATCTTGACTGTTTTCAGAGAAACGAATATGATTTAACCTTCTTTAGAGCAAGGATAAACTTTGAAATGAAAACTAACATATGGTCCGTATGCTATTTTTATAACTTTATTTTATAATTTCTGAGCTGATTCTGAGAGCTGATCATTATTTAAGCAGCGAGGCAGGCTGTCAGTGCCGTGCTGCCGGGGCTCAGCCCCCAGCCCTGCCCCTGCAGCCGATGGGAAGCCCTGCAGGAGGGGAGGGGAGAGGGGCAGAGCTGCTGGGGAGGGCTCTGGGGTCCCCCCGGGCTGGGCTGCACGAGAGCCCGCCAGTCTGTCACTGCTTCTCGCACCGAGTCCACTCACACGTTCCTCTCTTAAATACACTGCCTGTCACGCTGTGTTATATTTCTTCATGATCCACTGCACTTGCTCTGTGTTTCCTTGAGGAGATCCTCCATGCTCTAGCACGGAAGGCCTTGCCCCCTTCCCTCCCTTCTTCGTCTCTTCTGGGTTTGCTTGTCCCACAGATGCCAACCCTGGGATTGCCCAGGAGGTCCCCAAATCACAGCTGGCTTCCCTGAGCTGAGAGACCCATGAAATCCACTCACAGACCAACCCAAGGGTATTCTCGTAGGAATTCAGCTGCCTTCCCAGGATTCTGCTAACTATAAAGAGTACAAATCCAGAAATAAAAAGGCGTAAAGAAACCTTCCACCTTGGAGAAGGCAGTGGATACTGTGCAGCCATTGGCCTGGCTGATCTATCAGTGAAGCAGGGGTGGATAAATGTGGATGTGCTGTCAAAAACATGTGAGGAATCCATTTGCACATTACTATGGAAATTTTTTCTCAAACAAAAACTTCAAGTACAGATGTCTAAGTGTTGCAGGCCCTGCTATTTCATCTTTTGTGTGATGTTGTCTCTATTCCCAGTAGACTCCAAGACTACACCTCAACTTCACTGCTTCTGCATACAAATATTTGCCTGAAATCCATAGTACATTGTAAGGTCACTTGCAGCTATGCCTGGA
Organism: Scytalopus superciliaris; assembly: GCA_013400415.1. Taxonomy (NCBI): domain Eukaryota; kingdom Metazoa; phylum Chordata; class Aves; order Passeriformes; family Rhinocryptidae; genus Scytalopus; species Scytalopus superciliaris. The sequence continues at coordinate 611,414 of VXBX01008728.1, read as the reverse complement.
AAAATCAGACAAAAATCTGAACAAGTTTTCACAATTGAAATTAAGTAGGTCAAGAATCCATCTGGCTTGTCTGGTAATGTGCTCCTCACGCTAATGAGATCTTGAGAGAAGAACCCCATGTGTGAGGTTGCCAAGGTGAGCAAACCTCCTCATTACAAACCCATGAGCAGCAGTAGCAGAGTCTGAGTTTTGTTTTATCTTTCCCCAACAATGCACTCTAAAAATGCTCTGCCCTGCCTACGAAACTTTCTGGAATGGGTAGAAGTATTAACTTCTGTAATTAACTTCTCTGATGTATTCCTTCATCTTAATGGGTGGGATGACCAGGCATAGATACTCATGTACTTACCTTTCATTTGTATCTTCAAATAGATAAGAAAGATGTATTAAGTGATTAGACTATGCAGGATATGATGTTTATCCCATAGCTGATTATTCCATAGGTGAGTTAAGACCTCATTAAGACTTTGGTGTCAGGTCTAGTGCTGACTTGCATGTTGGATAAAATCATTTCCCATGGAATATAGGTTTTATGAATCATTAAGATATAAAGCACTGTTACAAACCCTGCTATGGAATAGGTATTATAGAAAAACAGGAATACATAGTCATAAGGATATATAATTATATGTATGTGTGGGTATATATATAATGTTTAGTCTAGACATCAGTATAATTATGCACAATAAGATGTGACATCTGAGATTCATGTGTGTTATAAATCTTTTTGAAAAGGGAAATGGTTAAGTCTGGGAAAATATTAATTTTTGCCAGCATTTCTCTGCCTCACTGCCTTTTTATATCTGAGTTCTGAAAGAAGACAAGGCAAATCACTTATTCTTGAGCCATTTTGTTTAGTGTCCATCTTCTCATGTGGTCCAAAGGCCACCAGTTCGCTCTTTAATGTGCAGATGAAGCAAACTCTTTTGTTGTCCTCCATCAGAAGGCAGGGAGCTTGAGGCTGAGGAGCTGAAAGCCATGGCTGCATGGGCTGAAAACAGAGCTGGACAGTAGAGGCTGTTATTTGTAATATCATCGTATCTTTTTCCTAATGGAACTTGTAGACTTGCTTGGGGAGTCAGGACAGGACACGACAAGAACAGAAACATTAAAGAAGTTATCTCTCAAATATTCATATTTGCAGCTGCTTTGGCTGGCAAATGAAGGGCCAGATTTCAAAACCTGGCCAGCATCTTTATGCCTGTAATTTGCAGGAGAATGTGAATGGAATTAATTGTGGGTGGAATTTAAGCTATTTATTTGTCTTAAGAGTTTAATTTTGGAGAAAGAAAACAGACATTTTGATATTTAATGCGTGTTCTGGGTTCAGTCGCAGGGCTGAACCTGCAGGGCTGGGAAGGCTGGGGAGGCCCAGATAAGGCCAGGATGAAAATGTTGCTCCAAATAAAACCCTTCAAGGTTAACAAATGGCAAGAACATCTCCAACAACGTAGCCAGCATATTGCCTGCTCACAACTGCACTTTCTGCTTTGCTGGGTTTAACTCGCCCTGACTCGTGTTGAAGGTTCAAACCAGTTGGGGACCACAGAGCTTTATATAATTAAACATTAAACTGGTTAGTGGGGTGAGAGCTGCTAAAGACACCGAACTGCAGGGCGCTCATCGAGCAGCGTGTTTATCTCATTTGGCATGTTATTTTAAACACACCTAAGAAAGCAGCAAGTGCAAAATGCCACGGGTGACAGAGAGACTGCAGAGAATAAGCAGAGGACACGAGATGTTCTGCTGCTCAAAGTTTGCATCTCTGCAAACAAGGCAGGAGAGATTCACGTGCCGTGTCAACTCGCAGATGCATCCAGCAAATTCTTCTGACAACAGTGCAGGAGAAGGGGAGTGCTTTGTTGTGCATCCTGCTAGAAATATTACAGACTGCAGAGCAAAGAAAACACACAGGGGCGGTCAGTATTTTTCTTGAATTTACTCCTAGTGGTGGAAGCTCTGCCCAGAGTATTCCATTTATGTTTGGAGCTCTGCACTATATCATTGTGCTGCTCTGGAAAGGAAATTTATTCCTGAAAAAGAGTAGAAGGCTTTCCTTGTAGCATAAAGTCTTGTCTGAGGGATTAACTGATTTTTAATTTTTCTTTTTTTAGAATTCGATGTGCAAAGCAGAAAATAAAATGATTGCTTCATTTCCAGGCTTTACTACACTTTAAAAAGTTTTTTATTATTATTTATTTACTGGATTTCAAAGCAAAATGTCACTTGCAAATGAAGAGTTTAGAGGACTTTCATTTGAAAAACAGAAAAAAACCTGCTTTGACTTGATAGAACTTGAGGGTCTTTTAGTTGCTTTTCTCCCATCAGAACATTTGCAAATATTTCTCCTCATCTGTGAATAATTATAACCCCCAATGTCATTTGTTTGGTCAGCAAACTGTGCATGAAAAGTTTCCTGTAGCCCAGCACCTGTAGGATGTGATTAAAGGTCTCCTCGGTGTTGATGGACTGGCAACTCCGGCATGGGAGAGGGAATTTATTTCCCTGGGGAATTTGGGATTGCTTTGAATGTGTCAGAACAACCCAGGGAAGGGAGATCTCACCCAACTGGCCTGTTCCTCACACAGCTCTTGGCTGAAGGGTCTGTGGCTGACCACTGCCCAAGGAAAGCCAGCACAAGGAGCTGCTGAATTCCTTACTCCAGCTCAGCTCCATGTCTGGGAATAAGGATGGGCCAAGGAAGAGTAGAAGCCAATGAAAATAGCCTGCCATTAGTTCCTGGTGGTCTCCTGTCACTCTGTAGATCATTCCATTAAACATCTTTGCCATGCCATATATAGTTTGGCTCCACTCGCTTGGGTTTGACTGAAGAGGAGAGCCAGACCATAAACTCAGTTTAGACTTTCTGGTTGCAAATTTCCGGCTTCTCCCGTGTTCTAACAAAAACATTTTTGGTTGACTCTTTAAAAAACTCCCCACATTTCAGGTGAGGTTTTCCTGCTGCCTTAAGAGTGGTTAGCTACCAAGTTATCCACTGCTGGCTGCTGCTGGTGTGGCTGGAAGGTTGGTAGGAAAGTAGAACTTCCAAGAACGTAAGTATTGCCCAGAGAGGTCATTTCCACACCTGAATAGACAGGACTAAATTTCACTGTTTACCTTTACATTCCTGCTTCCTGTGTATCAAAAAGGTGAAAATTCTGTTATTACACACAGGCAAAGGGTCCTTTTCAGTGCAGGGGCATCTTCCAGTTGATTATTAGGAGTAAAAAACGTAGGATGACACAACAGGTGAAAAAAAATGGATTAAAATAGTTGATCTTTTGAAAACTTATGTATTAAATCCTCTGGACATGAAATTTAGTGTAGGAAAAAGTAATCTTTCCTAATGACCCCTTGGTTCATGTTTTCAGGAGGGGAGTTCTAAGCTGTGAGAATATACAATTTTTTTCCCCAGGAAAACTGATATATACTTACAACACTAAGCATGGCTACTCATAACACACAAATGCTTTAAACTTCTAAATCTCTTTGGCTCCATTCAGCAGATCAGTGTGGTGGTTCAGCTCATTAGCATTTGAGCAAATTTGTTACACTTTTAAGGGCTGTTTTGGAATGGTCTGACTCGGGGGATGCAGTGAATTCCAGATGCTAATGGCACCATTTATCAAGGCAGAGCTTTTCACCATAATGCATAAACCTTTCCTGCATGGGAGTTTTACTGTGCACTCGATTGCAGTGCAATTCACTGCTCCGGGCAGAGGAAATGAAGAACCTCAGCAATGTAAACACACTGGGAAAAGGCTCTCAGGTCTGGGTGGCTCCTGGAGCAAAGGACTTCTTTCCACAAAGTTTGGTTCTGCTGTAACAGAAAAGGGTAACTTTGGGTGCTCCCAGTTAAATTATCTGTCCAAGTGTCTGTCTCTTGTGTTTCTCCTCTCTGAAACATCTGAGCATCTTGTACCTATCAAAACTTCTGAAAAGTGAAAATGCCTTATTTTTTTTCAGAGTTCCTTATAGGTTAAATTGCTTTGGCAAGAGGCATCTTTCTGTTTGCTGTTTGTTGCGTTGTGCTACACAAGCAAGCTCGTGTTAACTAATATTTTAGTGTTATTTAGCCTATTTGTTCTCTTTGGCTGCAGTGTAGCTTACTGTTATGCTACCAGAATTCTTCTCTGTGGTGTTTGGAACAGTATTAAAAGTAAAGAACTGACCGTGCAAGGAATAGAAAACATCATTTTGAGATTGATTATTGAAGCCAATATTAAATGAGAAACAAAAAATACAGAAAGAATCAAATGATTTAACACACTCCCTATCTCCCAGCTTACATTCTAATATTGTAATTCTCAGAAATTTCCAGTCTCCTTGACATTTGGAAGTGATCCCTGTGAAACCAGCTCGGTGTCTGAAGCAAACGGCAATGACCACATTGCTCCCATTCCCTGGACCCAAGACTTTTCATCTTTCCAGACTCTTGTAACTTGTCAGACTAAGCTGACACTTCAAAATGTAACCACTGCACTCAAAAAAAAAAAAAAAAAAAAAAAAAAAAAAAAAAAAGGAAAAGAAAGAAAAGGTGTTGCATATTCCAGTTCTGGAAAGCAATTAAATGTAGCCTTAATTTTACCTTTGTTCACCATAGTGGCAGGAGCAGCTCCAGTTTGTACTACCTCACAGTCTGAGCAAAGCTGTTACCCATGTTGGTGTGAGATCATGGGATTCTTTTCCTTTTCCTTGCCTGTTTTATTCCAAATACAGTTGGCTTCAGGTTCCCATCTCCTATTATTTACAATGCAAGAATTCTGGGCCCTAATGCTACAAATGTTCCTGCATGTTTAACTACAAGCATATGAGCACTCCCAAACTGAGGCCCTGGAACTCTTCACATCTTAAGCACATAGTCTCCCATCCTGGAAATTCCTGTGCATATGCTTTTCCTTACCCCTTGGAGCAGCTCATTAATTTCAGCAGGATGACCCACAGTAGTAAAGTTAAAACATGAACATAAGTATTTGCAGGTTTGGGTCCGTAGTGACATTTCTCGTCCTCCAATGTTATTTTATCCCAAAGCCTGTTCATTGTCAAAAAAGGAACCTTTGAGTAATCAGGTCTCACAACTCCCCTCAAACCCCTTCCTGGAACTCGTTTTGTATTCTTTTCTCTGGCAAGGGCTGTGGACAGCAGCAAGGCTGTCCTAAATCAAGCAACCTTCAGAATCTGACATGAATTGACAAGAGCCAAGTATGGCTGCGCTGAAGTTTAAGCTGAGCTGGTGAACAGTTCTCTCTGCAGTTGCTCTCTCCTTGTCTGATTTATTTTTTCTTTTTAATGATAGAAAATAAGCTGGATGAGAATTATAAATGAGAGATATTTGAATGCCAAAATGCTGGAATTTGTGTTCTTAAATGACCTGGAGGAGAGGCCTCCATTACACTCCCCGTGTTTTGTAACATTTTCCTCCAAATGGGCACTTGAGGTTTGAAGGGACAATTAAGTAGTTTCACAGCTTTGGTACAAAAACCATCTGTGTTATTGGAAGTTGTGCTGTGTAGGTGTGAGGAGCAGAGAAGTTCACAGTCCTGGACTAACGACTGGGAAATCCTCTTGCAGCCCCTTGTCGGTCCCTGGGCAATTCCCTCTGCTCCAGGGGCGTGCAGAGGCCATTTGTGGCAAGGCATCGTCCCCCAGAGCTGCACAATTCCATCTGTTTCCTTACACAAGCAGCTGCACGGCAAATTTGGGAACAGCAAGAGGGGCAGCACAGCCCGATGTGCTCTGCTGAAAGGCAGGAAATCCTGACTGCTATTCCTGGCTCCTGCATTCCCTGCTGGAGGCTTAGGTGGGAGACTCAGCCTCTCCAGCATCATCTGTAACATGGGACAATGCACCTGAAAACCAACAGGACTTTCCAGGCCTTAATTCCTGTTGGAGGAGTTTGGGGCTCTGTTTTGTGAAGATGTATTCCCGATGTATTGCTCCTGTAGGAAACAGGGAAAAAAGCAGATGGAGAAACCAGTTGTAACTTCTCCTGTAAACACTGAGATCGGATGTTTTAACAGGTTCCATCCATCAAATGCACCTGGAGCTCTGCTCCAAAATCATGTCCAGAACTGCAGGTGCAAATAAAACATCATTTCTCTTGCAAAGAGCTGGACTTGCCCATCAACACGCCCAGCAGCTTTACCTGGATGTGAAACTGTGGTGACTGTGCACTCAAAGACTTGCCAAACTGGCTTAAAAATCAAACCCCAACGATCCCAGAACTTCCAAATCCCCAAATAACAACAGCTGACATGGATTTTATGTTCCTGCGCATTAGAAGTGGGAAGCATCGGTTGTTTTAAATGGAAACACAGCAAATTACTGTGTCTGAAACTCTGTCACTTGCTCCAAGCAAAACTCAAGCAAATTATGGCTTATCTGAATGATTTCAGATAAAATTTTCGATAGGATTAACTGTGATGTTCTTTGTTCTCTAAACTTTAGAGCACTTAAGGAGAGGAGCTGGCAACATGGACAGAGTTTCATGATAAAAAAATGTAATAACAGCTTTAGGAGAGGAAAGACAGATGCACATAGGCAAAGTTAGGGTAAACTTGGAATTTCTGGGAATTTTATTACTGAATATAGAGCCTTCTTGCCCATGTGTAGATAAAGACAGGGGTGTTTTAAAGGAAGAAGGAAATACGTTTATCTCTATTATGCACAGAAAATAAGAGAAATCTCAAACTTGGGGGGGTTTCTGCATGAGAAAAGATGAATGCTCCTGTTTTCAGAAACAGAATTTTTAAAATTTTAGTTCTACTTTTCTCTCACATATAAAACTGGTTATCAGATTCCCTGACCAGAACATGTTTTCCTAAGTACTGCATTTTTGGGAAGTTATTTACTAAGATTACTTCAGTGTTTTAAAATATCCAGGCTGAGATTCCAGCTTTGGACTACATCAAATTTGAATTCTTCATATTTGCCATATTTTCAACTCCTAAAAGCAGGGGAGGAAGGAAACGACAACAACAAAAGTAAAATGAATGTTTATTAAAAAGGGCCAACAGTAGTTTGCAGCTATAAATGAATGAAGCTTCATTAAATTCAGGGGAGCTAGACCCACTTACATTAGCAGAAAATAGGGTCCTTTTTTCTCTCTCCTTTTCAATAATTTTTCCAATGCTATTTTTAACAATTCTAGGGGGAGGCGGAAAGTAGGGTGGAAAACAGTTACAGCCATTTTATCACATTTTACTCCTAACAATGCAGTACAAATGAAAAGAAACCATAATGCTCTGTAGAATAATACATTAATCATCATCAGTCGTCATTCAGTGCAGTACGTTCTTTCCACACCATGGAAAACACGAGCTGATCCCCTCGGAGAAGGAGAAATGCCTTATCTAATCTCACCTAGCCTGGAACACAGAACGGGCTGCGCTGGCCTTGTGGTCTTTGTCAGCTCCTGGATGGGGCAAACCCCACGTGATGGGTTTCTTTTGAACCCTGAGAGAGTTATCAAAGGTTTTACCCCTCCAGGGGTGGGAATTAAAGGGGTTTAGAGGCCCATCTACGCAGAGTGTTTTTACTCGGTGACAATTTTTCCTTGAGAAAAAAAGAATTCATTTCACTGGGAAAAAAAACAGCTGGACTTTTCTTATGTTATTTTTCATGAGGAACTACCTGGTTGAACTTGGGACATTGTGCCTCATGATTGGAAGATTTACTGTCCTGCTCCATTTGTCTCCAGATGCAGCACCCAGCTCTGCTCTAGCTGTGCTCCCTCGGGAACACCTGAGAGGCTGCAGTTCAATCCCAGTATTTTCCTTCTCCATTAGGCTTCTCCAGTAACTCAGTCTTCAAAACCAAAGAGAGGAAAGCAGTCCCAAATTATCCTGAATATACAAATGCAGCCAAGCCTCAAACTGAAAATGGAGGGGGTTTTTGTATGCTGTGATCTCCAGCAATTCCCCTTCCCCAGCTTTTTCACTTGCTCAGGGGTCCCTGACAACACAAAATCATTGCAGTTGGGAGCCAGTGGCAGAAGTATTAACAGAAGGATGGTCAGGACATTTCCTGGAGATGTAACATACAGATGAAAAGAATTAGGAGGCAGCTTCCAAATTCCTTGGATACTTGTGAAAATTTCAAGCAAAAATTCTCAATGAAGCCTTTCCCCTACTCCTTCTATCCCGTGTCCCTCCCATTCTCTCTTGCTCCTATACAGTGGATATGCATATATATTTCTACTCTAGTCTTGCATCTGTCTCATAAATATCTCTCCTAAGTGTGTGCATGCTCAGGTATGAAAATACTCTTTGTACAGCACAATAGTGTTTGTACTGTTTCCAATCTTCTGTATCTCTGCAAGATAAGTAGGTGCTATACTTATGTCATTTATTGCTATTTGTTTCTTTATGTTGGTTCCTCTTAAAGTGCTTTTCTCGTATCATAGCTCCAGGGCATCCTTGCATACAGTTATGATACATAAAAAAACTGAAAAGCACGATTTAAACTGCAGCACCTCATCTGCTCTCCCTGTTTGTCTGGATTTTTCCCTCTGCCGAACATCATATTCCTTTCATCTGGCAATATAATGCGAGAAATGGAGCACGATGGAGGGTGAGTCATTCTGGCTGAAAGGTGAGGGCCAGATCCTGCCTTCCCTCCTCCAAAAAACCTCCTGTGCATTTGAATAAGAGCATTTCCCGAGTTGGGAACCTCAAGACTCGATCCTATATGATTTGTGCTGGCATAGGGAAGCTTTTTTAGGTACAGGATGCTTCAGTTTAGAAGTCATTGCCATTTCTCTTGTCATTGTGCCAGTTCTTCAAGTTGTTCCTTATTCTCTGGAGTGCCAGATTTGCTCCCAGTAGAAAGACCCATATTGTTTAACCAACCCTCAGCTGGAAAACGGTCACAAGGAAATTTCGGAGGGATCTCAGCCTCTGCCTTCCAAAGTCCAGGTCAGTGAACTGAGCAGGGTTCTTGTGGTTCACATGGAGGACTTCATGTGTAACTCAGCAAAACTCCCCCTGATTTCAGTGAAGGTTTGGCTGAATCAGAGTTTGTAGCCCAGATTGTTTAATATTTTGATGACCTCCTTGGTGCAAAGGTCTCCAAGCGAGCTGAAAATGCCAGGAGCCCTGACTAGCCATCCAAATGAGCCAGCAGAAAGAGACCCTGAGCTCCCTGGCCAGCTCAGCACCTCTGGCTGGGGGCTCCCATCCAGGTATCCCTACCTGGAGCCTTTCCTACCCTGTCCTGCCGTTCGAGCTCTGCTCTGCAGAGTGGAGCCATCCTCTGCCTAACTGGATTTGAAGCCAGTTCTGCCACCTCCCAGGAGAGTACACTAACCACCAAACTGTTCCTGCTTTGCATGGAAAGGTATTAAAGAGGGGTTGAGAGAAGATAGAAAGGCAGATTAGGGCTCCTGGCTGGGCTGCTACAGAAAGTGGGAGTGTCACCTTCCATGTTCTCTGCTAACGAATATTCAAATGGGTGCTCGCAGTTTCAGTGGGAGGGGCTGGGGGACACTCACCTTGGCATGAGGGAGGACAGCATCTGGGGGATTTGCTGGGAGAGGAGAGGTAAAATTCCCAAAATCCCCACTCTGAATCAGAACATGGAGGGGTCTGAGCTCGAGTCTCCTGCACTGAAGGCAAATACAATCCCCTAAGTGGTGACCTCCTGCCAAAGACAAATGTGGTGGCAGTTCTGATCTATAAGGTTGTCTCAAAACACCACTGTTGAATCAGACCAACTGGACAAATTTAGGCAGAAGGACATTTAACATTTACTTTGTGCAAAAATTCCGGTGCTTAGCACATTTTATTAGTGAAAACTCAGACATCTGAGGAATACAAGCTCTTCCAGAAGAGCTGAAGGAGGTCTGTGAGTGCCTCATTTCAGAGTCAGTGCCTCTGAATGTGTCACTTAGGTGAGCATGTCACTTCATGACCTTAAGCTTTCCAGATTTTACCTTGTTTGGTCTTTTTAAATTCTTCCTGTAGCTGTTCTCCAGTGATTTTCTCTGTTCCTTCTGCTGCATCAGTCATACATCAGGTTGTGGCTACTCCCCAGTGGCTTGCAGAGAACAATAACATAGGTGAGAAAATATGCCCACTCATATATTTTGATTGTTTGACTTTTCCCTATATCTCTCTGGAATATACCTCTACCTGTGTGCTTATTTACATATTAATGTGCAAGTATTTGCAGACCCACGTATTTAGCAGAGCACAGAAACTGGGGAATAATCTGTACATAGCACAAGTATATCATTTTGATTTACAGTCTAACATTTAAATGTTTTGAGGTCAGACCTCTGAGAGAAAATAACTCACAACTGGATCTACAGCCTGCACTGGCTGTACATTTATTGCCAACGAGTACAACACAGATTGTTTTTTACGTGCCTGCTTTTTATTGCTTTAGATGCTGTTGTAGGATAGTTCACATAAACATTTATATAGGGCTCAGAAAACAGTTGTTAGCGAGGAGGAAGCTCGCTCTGTTTACACAGCCTCGAACAAAGCCAGCGCCGAGCTTCCTCTAATTGACATGTGGGCGGGTTTTTTTCAAGTCACTGACTGGAAGAAGTGAGTGTCTGAGATTTATTCCTGACAGGACTTAAATTACTGGTAGCCTGACACATTTGTGAACAATTACTAGACACTGAGGTGTTTAAAGTAATGGGTACTGTTTGCTCGAGGGATGGGGAAGTTTCAAAACCATTAAAACAAAACAATTTTCCATTTGATTAGTAAAAAGTGAATGCATACATTTATTTTTGCGAAAAGGCACGTGGATATTTGACTTCTTAAATAATTTTTCTCTCCACATGAACATGCTTAAGAATTCCCTTGATTTCCTAACCAGTAAGTTACCATATATTTGTATGAGCATCAGTGAGCGAGCTCACAGTCAGCTCTCAACATGAGACCTGTGAGCTTGCAGCCTCCCAAAAGGGGAATCCACCAGCAGTGTCTTGATTAGAAATGGATCCCATTGTCTAGTTGTCTGACAATAATAATAATACCTACCTTTTTATTTTTCAATTTGAAAGAAGAACGGTGAAAAGCCCTAAAATTTAGTGCTTTATGCATTTGACCATTAAGTATTGCCAACATTTATGGCAAATAAATTTGGGTTACTTCTCTCTATGCTACACGTTAATCTATGCTACATTTATTCATTTATTTGTAACTCTCAGGATAAAGGTTAAATTTATTCCTAGCTTTTGCATTCAGTGACTCCTTCCATTCCTCCTTACAGAACAGGGTCTAAGCAATGCTCTTCAACTCAGCCCCCCAGCTTTCTAGTAGCAAGAGGAATGCAGTATTGTCCTGGATTATTAAAGGTTTTTAGGAATCATCCTACATGTGAGTCCACACTTTAATCCATCTTCCCTCATTAACTCTGAGCTGTTGCACAGGTGCTGTCTCTGCAACTTGTGCCATTCTGATGTCCTGTGATGAAAGTGAATAAAGATATTATAACTACACACATCTGCTGATAGCCAAAAGAAAAGCTTTCCATGATGAGCACAAGTCAGGGTTTTGGGGAAGGCTGGGAATGCTGCTTCTCTGCTGCCCCAGCCACGAGGGGCCAGATTGTTCTTCCTGGCTGAGTCAATAAAAATGTTTATACGTGTCTCAGTGCAGCGTGGCCACCCAGAGAGCTGCGAGGAGCCTTTGCAGTGCTGGTCAGTGGGATGTCAGCCTGAGGGCGTTGCCTGCACTGCTGTCCAGCAGAGCACTTGGACTCTCCAACTCAGGTGGCCCAGGGTCGTGACACTGATTTAAGTGTGTTAGTCTTGCACCAAAATAAACATAAATTCTGCCCTGTTTTTCAGTTCCTCTCCCATCCACAAGGATAAGACGCTACTTTAAGGGAACAAAAAGGCAAAATGCTTGTGAAATCCCATTGTCCCCCTTGGATGTCCTCCCACTGTTTTATTGGGACATGCAATAATGTAAACAATGTAAATGTGATGGGTTTTCCCAAGGGGAGTTTGCTCCTTCACAAGCCTTTTCCATATAGTTATTCAATATTCTTCAGGAATTAGGATGCAGCTGCGTGCTTTGCTATCCTTCCTGGAAGTGCACACTTCCAGATTTCGACAAACTCAGGTATTACCAGAGCACCTGATCCAGTAAAAAGACTGGACTTCTCATTGATGACTGAGAATTCCCATCCCTCAAACAGATTGTTCCTAAATGCTGTGAGAAAATCCCTTTGTTGCCACAGCTTCCTCTTTGACAGCAACTTAGGAGGTGGTGTGGGAACTGGGAACTGCTGGGAGGTTTTGGTTTTGCCATAATATTGGACAAATACGAAGACAGGCAGTAGACACAACTTCAGCCTCCGTAAATTCCTACCTGTGCACTGCTTGGTGTGACACATTGCTTGGATTCATTGCTTGAAGATGTTTCCTGAGGCAGAAGTCAAGGGCTGTCTCCAGGAAAGGGACAGCATTCAGCCTTCAGTGGCCCAAATTTTCTGTAATGCACAACAGTACCTGCTTTTCTTTTACCTCTGTGGAAAAATAAAGATGCTCTTTGTCTTTTTGATGTAATTTCCAAAGTGATTTGCATTGGCTTCATTATGGCAAGAGCTCCTGAAGGTTCATCCCCTGTGCCCCGTGACAACCTCAGTCAGCTACACCACTGCTCTTCACTTGAACCCATGTAAAGGATCTATAAACCCTACAAAGAAGGAGTTTTTATTCCCTAGTTCTTGTTTTCTGTGTCAGTTCTTGATGCATTGAGTAGTAAAACAATTTGTAACATGCTGTTAGCGCAAAAGAATGAAAAATAATCCCCCAAATAAAACATGAAACTGCAATGAATGCAGCTATTTTTACACACTGTGTTCTGTCTCAAGGAAATTTCAGAAGCTTCAGCAGAAGAACCCAGAACAACTTTCAGGGGCTCAATTCACCACAGGGATGGTTTTCTCTTGGTTTTGCACATTTTATTCTTCTTCTTGAGTACTTGGGGAAAGGAGAAAAAAGAACTGCAGATGTTCCAAACTTTCTAAGGTCTTTCACAGTTCCTGGGGCGGTGCCTCTCCTGCAGACTGGCTGTGTGCTGTTTGCTCGCATATTCATAAATTTTTCTCATTTGTGAGAGTTGCTGAATAGAGCCTGTGAATTGTTTTACCCAGTAGGTGGTGGAGCAATAATGAAGCTTTGTGATTAAGTAGTGTTGGAACATCTTATCTTCTCCTCTGAGTGGGAGGCACCATTAGTAGTAAAAGTAATTACCTGTGTAGAACGTGCTGATTGCACTGAGTATCTACTCCATGACACAAAGAATGTCTTCTCAACTTTAGGGACTTTAAGAGATCTCCATTTGCTGCTAATTTCACATTTTAAACAATAGCACATAATTCCTTTCGATTTTTTATAATTTTTTTTGGTGTCAAAATTGCAAATAAACTTCAAGAGATCGTTTTCTCCTCATCAAAATTCTGGCCTTGTCATTGGTAGCTACAAAACGAGGATGAGGGAAATAAATATCACTCGAAAGAAGTGGGACTGCCAAAGCAGGGTTTGTTCCCAGCGTGGCATCTGGACTCGGGGGTGTCCTGTGGAACAGGAGGGTGCTGCCCTCAGCTCCCCACCCGTGGTTTCGCTCCCCAGAAGTGATGCAGACGATGATTCACAAACAGGACATCGTCGCTGAGCGCGGAGAAAAGGTCCCCGCTCACAGAAACCTCGAGCGGGGCATCTGTGGGAGGCTTTGCCACTGATGGCATCAGCTGCTCGCAGGGTTATTCTCACAGAAGCCAATCTGTACCATAATACACTCTGTCCTGAGGTCTGATTTCATAAGCACTCATCCATCTGCCTGACAGTTTCCAGTAACTCGGGGAATAAAATATTAAGATGTGATGGAAATAAGCAGTTCTTTCTATCACAGAAAAATGGGTTTATTTTGTAGATTGGACCTCCGGTAGCTTTTGTGTCTCATGTAGATGTGAAATTAAACCTTTCTGCTCGTCTCGACACTTTTAGACCCTTCTGGCTACTTTGAAAAGCTTATAAAAAGTCCTGGGATTCAAAGAGGCCCATGACTTTTAGGATAAAAAGGAAAACTGAGAGCATTTATGGTTTGTTTTACGTCTGATTCAAAGCCTGTTGGAATCACAACAAAGAGACTCTCACTGATTTGTAAGATCAGTATTTGGGATTTGAGCAGCATGTCTGACAGGAATGCAGCACTCCCAAAGAGTCCCTGAGCAGCTCTGCAGTGGGGCAGGGGTCGGGTGGCTCGTGGAGCATCACTGAGACAGGGACAGGTGATTAAATAATTGACAGCAGAGAAAAGGCCTTGGGAAGGGCTGGATTTCCTTGTTCTCTACATGACTTTGTGTAGGCGTTTCCTTTGGTTCCTTTGGAAGGATGTGAGGTCACAGGGATTGGAGACAGGCACAAACTTCCATGGAGGTGACAAACTCATTGCATTGATTGTTTATTGCTCTGTCCTGTGCAATCTCTTCCACCTATAAAATGCCAACAGTTGTTTCAGGAATGGTGTGGGTTCAGGGAACTTTTAGCCTTACCTTCAGATTTTTTTCAGTTTCTAAATCATATTTCTTTCTTTTTTTTTTTTTTAAGTCTCCTCAGGGAACTGTCTTTAAATGACACCAACATGCCTGTTTGCTGAAGTATTTTCATTTTCTTGTATTTTTTGGTTAATCTGTGATACATTTTACTCATGTTACGTATCTATAGGATAAACTGTCCATGACAGTTTCTGAAAGTTTGAGGAATAAGTTTAGGAGTGTGGAAATACTAAATTGCTGGAGCCACAACAGTGTAATCACATTGTCAATGATCAAACAAAAACTTAGTGATTTTATGACTGAAGCAAGCCCAAATGTGAAATTTGTAATTTCTTTTCTTTGCAGAAATGAATGGAATGTTTTTCCTTGGTATTCCTTTCCAGGGGCTTGGTTTAGTTTGGTTAAAAATAAATGAAAAGTCACAACCAATATAATTGTGAATGAATAAGACTGACACAGGTTGGTTCAGAGCTGTGCAACTCATGTTTTGTGGGGGTCAGTTTTGCAAACACGAGGTTCAAATTGGGCCTGAGTCTATTTGATTCCTACTCATGTTGAGTTAAACAAAATATCTGGAAAGTACTTCAGCAAAGCAGCCCGGAATTAACTGAGACCAAAATCAGGCACATTTTGCATGGAGATTACATTGCTCTAATTGCAAACAGCAATTTAATGATTAAAAGAATTATGGTGAATATCTGTTGTTTGTGGCTGGTGTTTACAGGGACCAACTGCCTTCAAGGACACGCAACAGATGATTGCCATCCCTTACTGTGGCATGGAAACAAGGAGCAGAGATTTTATTCACACTGAGAGTACAAGTAGATAAAATTTAGAGTGTTCTTTTCCTGAGTCCTGCTAAAATTCAGGAGTGCTCCTCTTCTGCATGTTGCCTTCAGGTGTCACTCAGGGATATGTTTGATAGTCCAGTTACATCCTTATGTTTTAAAGCATGATAATACTCAAATATCAAATTTACTTCTTAAAGTAAGATTCCAGAATATTTGTATGTCCAGCTGCTGAGTGGAAACAAGAACACCTTTATCTTGTAATCAGGTAGTAGATAAATAATTACTAGTGGCAAAATTCTGTCTTGTGCTGGGATCCCATTGAAAAACACAATTGCTGATCTGGCTTTCTGACTAACCCAGTAAATTACAGATGTGCACTGCACACAATTAAATTCTGGCCTTTCTGAAATGTGCTCCATAGTTTGTTCATTGTTTCATAATTAATTCAGAAAAATAAGTCAACATTTTCACAACACACAGGCAGATCCCAGATTTAAATTTTCTTTTTTAAGTCATCTAAACTGCCGATTGTGAAATTCAGGCTGCAGTGAAATGATGTGCCCTCCATGTACCCAAATCTACAGGTAGACAGTGATTGTCTGTGCAGATTTGATGCCTGTGAGGATCATGTACACAAACAGTTGGCCAGTTTTGTTTAAGGATTGTTTAGGGCAAAGGACTCTAAAACCTGAGGAAGGTTCTGGAGTGCTGCAGACACACCAGTGCCCAGTTCACCCCAACAAAAACACTGCAGTTCTTGTTTTAGGAATAGAATCCAAATATTGACTCTTGATTCACATCCATTGCTCAGACACAGAGAAACGTAACTCCAAGCAAAACTTACACAGGAGAGAGAGAAAAATGAAATGTGATGTTTTGGTCCAAGTGAGTTTGTTTAAGAAAGAAAAATTGAAAAAGCATTTTTGGCAGTTAAAGTGTTATGTGGGTTTGCAGTCCTTTTTGGAATATGCGAGTCTGTCACAATCAATACTGTTCTTGATAAAACTGAACCACAGACAACCTTTTTAAAGAAGAAGCAGCCCCTGATCCCTGGACCAAGTAATGAAATTTGCAAAGGAAAATTCATAATATGTGATGGAAAAAAGACACATCCACCTGATGTTAGTTAGGGGGGAAAATATTGACAGAATTTGTTAGCATGATGGGAAATTAAATTACTTTAAACAGTATTTGATCACGAAGGGAACAAAAACTTGATTAGGGAAATCATTTCAGATATTCTTCTAATTCTTTCTAAATCCAAAAAGTCCTCCCCAAAATGCCAAGAACCAATCACACCCACAAAGTGCCCCATCTCTAAGGAAACACTGTGGTCAAGGGACCAGACACAGATGGTCCCCCTCTGGCTCCTGGCTTTTCCATGGCTTTCAGCACCTCATCCAGGGCCAGGCTTTGGCCCACACTGGGAAGCATCTCCTGAGCACTCCAGCAGAATCTGATTGCAGCCCTTCTCCCTGGGACCAGTGGCCCCTGCATTAGATGAACACGCTTCCCATGCAGTGAATCACATCCACCCTATTCTCCTCTGGTGTCTGCCTTAGAAACTCTTGGGGATAAATGCCATGAAAACATGCCTGAAGGGCATCTGGGGCTGTGCAGTGGAGGGAAGGAGGAGAGAAGGCCAACTGGGCTTCATGGCTTTGTCCAAAGACCAGTCCATTTCTGGTCTCTTTAACTAGTTCCTGACATTCCCCCAGGGAGGAATGGGGACAGAGGAGAGTCCTGCTGAGCAGGACCCAACCTGCAGCCTCTCAGGGGTGTGTGGGCACAGACTGCAGGGAGAACTCAGCCCTTACCCAGGGGCAGGACCCGCAGCTCCCCCAGTCATGGGAGAAACATGCAGCCAACAAAGCCTCCTCTGCTCCAAACCTTGTGCTGTGTCCTTAATCCCCTCTGGGCTCCCGTGGGAGCTGCCCCTGTTAGTCCAGTCACCCATAAAACGTGGGGTGTTGGGGGAACGGGGGGGACTCCCTGGGCAGAACTGTGGGCAGCTTGCTGGATTTAGCACCCCAGCTCTTCCCCGGTGTTAATATGGAGATCAGAGTCAATAAAACACATGGAGGCAAAATGCATGATTCCAATTTACATTAAGGAACTTAAAAGTTGTGAAATATGTGAAGAACAAACTGTTGTGAGAAAATAAGTGCCAGCCTTCCTGCAAATTTTATATCTGATTCTGCAAGCATGGGAAGTCTTCAGCACTGTTCCTGACTTGGCTGCCAGTTTATGTGGGAGGGGAAACAGCCATTTTGCTCGAGGGAGATATTTTTTAAAAGTTCCATGATGAGAAGGGGGTTTGTTTGTTTGTTTATTTTTGTTTTCCTGCATGAAATGAATTTTGCAGCTTAAATTCGTGGTCCAAAGGCTGAATTCTGACTCCCATCAGCTTCAGCTGCGATGGTACATGTGTGTTTCTGTGCTGGGCTTTTGGCAAGTTTACTTTGTCTGCCTGGAGATGTGCAGACACACGCACACATTGTCTCTGTGTGTGCATAAATGTACACAAATTTCAGCTTTCATCTGGACTGCATTTTTGAAGCAAGTGTGTTTCACACAGTGCATTGTTCCAGTTTCAGGGTTTGCAAAGATAAAGCACAAAAAACACAAGTTCTGATGGAGAAACACAAATTGTCCTGGCTCCGTCCCAGCCTCACCAAGTGACACATTTGGGTCTTAAACAGGGGGGGCAGATTTTTTAAAGCACAACTGCCCACCCAGCATTTTCCTCATCGGAGGCTCAGGAGTGAGTGGATTTCAGGCAGGGTGAGCCAGCATTTAGGGAACCAAATGAAGTGGGAAGTGTTTCAGATGTGCTTTACTGGGGTTCCATCTCCTGGGAACAGGAGGAGTTTGGGAGTTTCTGCTGAAAATCTGCCTTTTTCACGTAGGTGTTGGATTGGAAGCTGAAGCTCTGAAAATCTGGCCTCGAAGGCCTATTTTTAAAATATGGTTTCTGCTTTTTCAGACACAATTTTGTGATCCCAGCTAATTAGGAGAACAGCCATGTGGTTAGACATCTGAGTGCTAGTCTTATTGCTTGTAACAATGACCATGGTAGAAAATCTGGTCCGATGTGGTTTTGTTGTTATTTTGGTTTTTCTGCTTTCAGAATAGACTGGAATCTGGTTTTCAGGCTGCCTTGGACTCCATTTGTGCTGTTATAACAAATAAAGTTGCTATTCAGTAAGACTTGCTGATGGGCTCAAATAAAACTTCAATTGAAGTGACATCTATTTTTTTCAAATGTCAGATTTTCCCTTCCATATCCCCTGTGTGTTTTCAGACCTCTGTTACGGGAGAGCTGCTGCGTGACTCTTCTTCAATTTACCATTCACTCAGCCAAAATCAGAAACACAAAAAGCCTTAAGTACCAATTGAAATTAAAATCCAGGTTTAACAGGGGGTGTTAGTCAAGTCTCCAGATTCAAAGCTTGCTTGAGGTTGACTATATCATGCTAATAAAATTTTAGGTTTATATTACAAAGTGACTTTAGGAGACCGCAAGTAGCAGAGTGAAGTTAAGTATGTTGAGAAATTGTGTCCTCGGTTGACCTCTGCATAACAGGAAAAAAACTAATCAAGGGCAAAATTTATTCTTGTTTGTAGAATTTATCTGGTAATTTCAAGGAGAAATACTCCATTTAACTTGTGATATTGCATCAGGTACTGCAGAGCTTGATCACCAAACCCGGATCCATCTGATGGGTGTGTTGGTTTTGTGGTGGGTTTTCAAGGAGTTAGAGCCTGTGCCTGTGCAGGAAAGAGAGTATAGGCACAAAACACCTCAAAATACAGGTGCAAACTCACATTCCAGAATCAATAAGGAAATATTGCAGCTTTTCTGCGGTGCTGGTTTCTCCCAGAAAGCCACTCATTATAAGCCCAGAGCAACCGCGAGGTTTTTTGCTAATTGCTGCTGATCTCCCAGGTTATTAGAACCTGAACCTGTTTGTGTCACCAGCCTGCTTGTCCCCCGGGTACAGCTGTAAAAACAAAGCACGGCCCAAGAGGTTTGTATCAGGACTGCAGAGAAAGTGAGTAACATTCCCTGGTAGGAGGCAGCTCTTCTCTTCAGCTGCTTTTCCATCACCCTGTTATTATTTCTACACTACACCCTTGCTGAAAGCGTCACGAGCGGTTCCCCTGCACCATCCCCGTGCTGCAGTTCCTCCCTATCGTGGTTATCCCTGTGATATAACAGCCTTCCGTCGGGATTAAGACCTCCCTGTGCCAGGCACAGTATAAATACATAACAAGATACAGTCTCTGTCACGACGAGTTTACAGATTGTCACCAGCCCTGAACAGGAGCAGATTCCTCACTGGAGTCAAAGGCACTCTGTGTGGGCACAGCAGCCTGTCTTCATTTTAAATAATGCAGGAGAGCAAGAAGCAGAAAGAGAGAATAACTGTGACTGAAGGCAAGAGGCAGCAATGGGCAGATGTGTCGTGGTTGTAGAGCCATTCCAGCCACTGAAAATAAAATACCTGGTGGTTGCAGTGTAGGAGAAGCCTAAACTGAGTAATCCCACGTGCAGATGGTTGGTATCAGGATGTTTAAATGAATGCACTGTAGCACAAGAGCTCAACAAGGCCTTGTTGGCTCCTTTTGGGTGGCAATTCCTCCTGGAAAACATCATCTAATGGGTTTATGGAGGTTAGGAGGGATTGTGTGAATGTGTCTGTGGGGAGGCTGGAGAAGGGAAACAAATCCTTGTGGTGGCTGGTGGGATTTGGATGTAGAGGCTACTGTTAATGCTGGTTTTTATTCGAGGTAATTTCCATTAGGATATTGCTAATACCCTGTTTAGTAGGAAGAGTTGATTCACTAAAGCCAGCACAGGGCAAAGCATATAATGCTGGGGAAAATGAATTTTCACTGGATTGCATAGACTCTTCTTTTGACACACTGATCAGTCTTCCATCTCCAGTGAAATCAGTACAAATCTTGCCTTCATTATTCCCTTTTTATGTGCCAGGGAGCCAAGGGTCTGACTCAGAGCACTTGAAAATAAAGGGGAAATTTGGTTTCTCTTCTGGGCCTCATTTGAGGTTAATGACAAGTGTAGTCCCTGTGCACTGAGCCACGTTCCTTGTGTCCCCTCAGCTGACAAGGTAAAAGTTGTTCTCAGCCTTTCCTGTGCCTCCTCTCTGTGGTGTGGATTCCAGTTGGCTTTTACAAAAGAAAACACCAACAAATAAAACAAGCAGATGTTTTCCAAGTCTTCCATCCCATATCTGGAGTCAGTGTAACATTCCCTGCCACATCCACCTGGCTGGACCCATTCATCTCCATGCCATTCCCACTCAGCTTTGCCAGCATCCATGCTGACTGCCTGGCTTGAACATCTGTATCGAGAATGTTCAGAAATCAGGTGTCACAATTCTTTCCAAAACCAAAAATCCAGTCCCCTGTGGCTTCTCCAGACTTCCTGAAGTAGGGCAGACCTATGATGCTTTGCATCTTTGCTTTCCATAACTCAGTGATGACTCCCTGCTGGAAATCACCTGGATATTAAGCATTGTAAGATTGCAAGAGGGGTGGCAGGTCAGATGTGCTTCCTCTGTTTTCCGTGGGAGTCTCTCCAGAGTGGGAGTGTGTAAAGGGTGTTGGATGCTTTTCTTACCTTTACTTCTGCTATGGTGCCTTTGGACTGTGTTAAACCAGAGACCTGTTAAAATAGGCACTGACTACACAGGTAATAATCCAGGCACTCCCAGTCACAAAGGTCTAGAAAGACTAAAATAAAATTAAGGCTGGCATTATTTTACAGATGGGGGACTGAAGTGGAGATTGAGCATCTTGCCTGAAGTTTCACAGAGAATAAATACACTGTACCAGGACAGAGATAAGACTTAAAGTGTTTCTGCCCTGAGTATTACAGCTCCACTGTGCATTTCCCCAGCATGTTGCCTTAGCAAAAACCTCTCTCTTTTTCCAGCACCAGAGTCCTAACCATGTGCTTGGGATTCCAGCATGTTATAGATGTCTTTTCTTGCAACTCAGGATCACGTCTGAAATAAAAAAATGAAGCCTTCAAGATTAAATCCAGCACAGGATTTAGGTACTTAAAGGATTTAAGCAGTATTTTGATACTTAAATGCAAAGTTGAGACCAGTGAGATGCTGCCAAGATACTGCGTTATCCTGAGAAGTGCCTGCATTGGCTTGGTTACTCAGTTTATGATCTGAAAATGTCTTAGAAAGCTGAAATTTTTATTTCCAAACATTTAGTGAATGTTTAGCTTAGCAGGATTGAATATTTCTGCCCCAACTACCTCTCGAAGCATGAGTGGGGTTCGCAGTCTGACCTGAGGGTCTCCATCTGCTGGGCATTCCCAGGGCATGGGACATACCCTGACATGACAGGGCTCATAAAATCCAGCAGAGTGCCCACTTTCCTTTAAAACTTGGCAGCCTTGAGAAATGGTTATCAAACAATTTCATCCCCTCCAGGTCCAGGTTATCAGAGCTGTGGTGTTGTAAACCCATGTCTTCTGCTTTTGGAAGGGTCCTGTATCCACCTGCCTTCAGACCCATGGAGGCTCTGGACAAGGGACTGTCTGCCTGCTGAAGTCATGCAGGTAGGAAGAAAATACTCAGGTTAATTGATGCAGCAGGAGAATGAGAAAGAACACTAAAATAAGATGTCTTTGTCACCTCGTCATGACAGTTTACTGATGAGGATGAATTACGGATTGCTGACCTGGCTCCCAGGACTGTTCCTAAATTTTACCTCGTGACTTCAAAAAAGGAGCCTGTAAAGTTCTGAGAGCAGACACCAGAAGTAGGATTTTTTCCCCTTCTGTGTCCCTCAGGTCCAATTAATTCTGCAGTATTCTGTGCGCAGCAAAAGGGCTTGCACAGAAAAGCCCCCCCTCCAAACCCAAAGCACCTGGCAGAGTTGTTTGGGGCATCCACAGGAGATGAGAATTGAACTCCCCAAGGCACAGACGGGAGTTGGTGTTGAATTTTTGCAGCACTCTAAAAGACAGAGAGTGAGGTTTAGAAAGGAGACATTGTTTGTTCTACACAGGGTGTAAGGTGGGAATTTTTCCCCAAATCAAGCACATTGATCTTTTCCTAGTGATGGGAATTTACCAGTCAAAGTCTATTCCCTTGGTGGGGAAGAGGGTCTCCTTCTTCTCCTTACTTTACCTCCTCCCCTTACAGCTGTCAGAGCCATCAACTGCACTTGTCTGTCATTCCTTTTCTGATCTCTTTTCCCCTGTTCTTTTCTTTATTTTCTCATCTCCACCTCATCCTTTGCATTACACTTCCTTTCCCTAATGCTAAAACGTGTGTGTCCTCTGTCAGAGCGAGCAGCCCAAGTGTCCCCAGTCCTGGGGGATGTGCTACCAGGGACGTAACATTTCTGTCCCTTCAGCTGCAATTTTGACAATACTGAGCCTTTTCTCTGACAGAGACAAAAGTTTCTCCTCCCTGGGTGCCAGCTGTGGGGAGGCACCACTCAGCCAAAGTGAGGTGCCTGGAAGACCCAGGGTTGGTCTGGAGCCTTTCCAAGGGTGTCCCCGCTGGCTGGGGCAGTGCCCGTGGCTCCAGCCCAGCCTGGGACAGCCTTGACTGATGTGGGCTCTGTTCTGATGGACTCTCCTGGCATGTTGCACACCAAGACCCCACTCCAGGAGTGGGCTGGGGTGGCACATCCTCCGCAGGCACCGTCCGGGGGCTGGGAGGTGTGCGGGGCTGCATTTTTGGGGGTGGAAACAGAGGTTTGCCTCCCTTCCTGCCTTGCTCTCGGCCCTTTGACGCTGTGCCAGCTGCGGTTTGCTGCGAGCACGTCGGTGAGCTGGGCTGTCTTGCATCAGCTGAACATCCCACGCAGCCCCACCACGGCAGGTCCAGCACCAGCAGGATGGTCTCGCTGCAAGAACGCCCTTTGGACTCACTCGAAAATATCCCTTTGTCCTCTCTGTTGCCGGGAAGTCAAAAGAATATGCTTTGTTTGAGATTTTCCAGGGGAAAAAAAGAAAGGAAAAAAAAAAAGGTTTCAGAATACCAGAGCTTCAAAGCTGATGGCTCCAGTCTGGGCACAGACAATTGAGTTTGAGGGAATTTATAGCAAGACTATCCTTAATGTGTCCCAGGAATGACTTGATTTGCTTGTTCTATTCCCTTGCAGAAGAAACTGTGGGGATACAAATTTAATACAGTCTAGGAGCTTGTGTTACAGTTTACTGTGTCCTTGGACAGCTGTAAATCCTCCTCTGATGTATTTGCTTAATATTTAGGCTTAACATGTTTTAACCACAAATCAGGCTGCAATAATGAACCTGGAACCCATCCAACTCTTATCCTGCAGTCCCCACAAACAGCTCCAGTCCCAGAGGTGAAATGATGGTGATCTACCTGTGAATATCCCGAATCCCCCCTCATTTTGTTACGTGTGCTGAGAATAACAAGACACGGTAAATCAGGAGCCTGATCCTGAGCTAAAACAAGGATTTACATTCTCCTCTGCTGATTTACACCAGCGGAGGAGCTGATTCCTCCACGAACAAATATAGTGTTTTAATCTACCAATCGATCCACAGCTCAGCTAATGAAACTTTGCAGCCCTTAAAATGTCCTGGCTCCAACTTGAATGTCTCCTGCATCTGGATTTTCTCTCATCAGCACTTTAGGGCTGGTACTGCATTAAAAACTGCACACACGACTACAGTTAAGCTTTTCAATAATGAAGTCACTTTATTTATTGAGAAATGTCATCACAGGATACATGATTCTTGGCAGGGCAGCTCCTGAGCAGGAAGCCTGCAGTTACAAAGGTATGCAGAAACGTGGAGAAGGGCATATTGTTTGCCTTCTTTTTATTACAGGAAGGATATGGTTTGGTTGTGTTTTTGATGAGTTTTATTTCATTGTACACTGGGATTTTCCTGGACTTTAAGTTAAAACTTGGCAAATATTTTTACCCCTCCTGTGGGGACCAACTTGTTCTGTGTTTTGCACCAGTGCTTTGCAGACCCTGCACACAGATCTGTGTCCCTTGGGCCAGCAGACCTGGCCTAGACATGGGCATGGAGGCCTCAGATAATTGCTGGGGTTGAGAGACACTGGTCTAAGATGGTGAATGGAATTCTGGTGAATCGATATTATTCCTTTTTAAATTGTAGACTATAATCTTAGGGTTTTCTTTCTTAAAAAAACCAACCTACGAATAAATCCACGGACAAAATGAACTATCTAAAGACATTGATAATTTCTGCCTCCTATGGCTATTTGATTGCCTAATTACAGTCATTTTGAACTGATTGCATGCTCTTTTAATTTATTTCACAGCATTTGGCTGTACAGAGAGACCTAATGCAGGGCATTTTTTACAGAGGAGAGCAAGTCTTCTCGAAAACAAATGTTCAGTCCTTTTTAATTGAGGACCTCTCTGCTTAGAAGGCAGGAATGAAGTTAAAGCAGAAGCTGTTTTATCTGTCAGGTAGGAAACTGAAAGTTTTGGGTAGAAGCAGGTTTGGAAGCCTCTCTGGTTGAGCTGAGCACTTATCCAAGCCCTGGCTGAGCAGCTCGAGCACTGTTGTCTCTGGCTGACTCCCAGCCCCTGGGTTAGGAACTGCAGTGGGATCTTGCTTTGGGAGTGCCAGTCTGCCCCTGCCAGCTCTGCTTCTGCTCCAACCTGTGACAAAGTCAAGCAATACAGAAATGTGATTAGAAAGAAGAAAGCTGGCTTGTTTTGAACCCGGAGAGGCATTTATTCCAGCTCCACTGTGAGCCAGGGGCCAAGCCAGCTCTTTCCTTGTCCTCCGTGGGGTTGTTTCTCTGGGGAACTGTTAAACCAGGCTCCTCCTTCCCCATGTCATGTGCAAGTACAGCCACTGACTTCCTCAGTGCCCTTCTTAATTGCTTTCTACTGAATCATCTTGGTTAATCCACTGTTACATGATACAAAAATGGATCCCAAATGTTTGTCATCAATTTTATTTTAGGACATAAACTTTCAGATAGTTTTACCATTGACTTCTCTGTGCTATAGACCTTGTTATTTTGGGCCATGGAGGCAAAACACTTGTACTGTACCAAAGAATCAAAACTGTTCTTACAAGCACTGTGTATTCTGAGAAAAATGCTGTTATCAATCCAAAATACAATTAGAATTACTTTACCAGGTTATTTCAGGTTGTGAAAACAGTATCAGTAGAGGAAAAGAAAAATAAATAAGTCTGCTGTGTTTTGCTAACTCTCCAGTCCTGGGCGTTCAGTCCTGGGCTGGATTGATGGGGAAGGGAATGGTTTGTTATCAGAGGGTTCAGTGCTGCCTGTGAATGGGGCCTCTTATTGCTGGACTAGCACTTAGGGTGAATCAGATGCAGTCTCAGGGGCTACAAAATACACAAAATAACTGCTACAAACAAGTCAGCCAATACAGGAGCCAATACTGAGGGTTCAGTTCAGGAAGTTGATTCCACATATTGTTCCAAGGCGTTCAAGTGCTTATTTTCACTGCATAGTTACTCTCCAGACAAACCCTTACAAAGTCTCTCAGGTGCAAAAGGAACGCTGGAATTAGATAAGGAGACATTATTGCAGAATTTGGGGCAGATGTCCATAATGTCATTTTTAAGATCCATGTCCCTGTGGCTCCTGGGGCTCCAGTTCTGGTGAGGGATGTGCTGGAACAAAAGCAGTGCCCCCGAGCCCTCAAGTTACAACCAAACAGGCAGGAGGAGTTACTGAACTCTGTGAGCTGAGTTTCACTACAGATGGTCCAGCTCTTAATGCCACACAAATTCTTGGTCAGTCCTTTTTTTTAAGGAGTTCTGCTGAAATGATTTTGCTAAAAAGAGCAAAAAGTCTTTAAGCTCTGATATGTTTGCTATGAGGGGGGCTCATTGTAAGAGCCTTGCCCACTGACTGGTTTGCTGGTAGGAACAGCCTCACTGAGGACCCACTTTCCCTCCAGGAAGTGTTTGCAGAATTGGGCCCAGGGAAGGCAGTAAAAATTGTTTCTGCAAAATGATTTTGAGAGCATTTATATTGTTTACTCTAACAAAGAGACTCTGCAGATAGTGACCTTTGAGCTTTGATTTTAGAAGTTATGTGACTAATCCCTTTTTTACAGCTGACTTTTTTTATCTTCATCACAAACTTCAAGGGAATGCTTGAATATAACAGGATTTGAGCCTGAGCTTCCCAAAGTTGCAGCTCTGGCCTCGTACCAGTAATTACAGAACTCAAATTGGTTTCATAAGCTTAAGCTGTTGTGTTAGAGAAAACTCTGGGCAAGGAACTTCCATTTGGTTGGGTCTCACCAGCAGAGTGAAGCTCACCTTGCTCAGAGGCTGAAAGGCTGGAGGTTAATTAAAAAGCCCACAAGAATCAACAACAGCAACACGATCCTGAACTTTATTGTCCTGGCAGGGACCTTCTGAAGTGCCAAAGACCAGGTTCTGCTTTGGAACCCATCTGGACCATGCCTGGGGAACTCCTCTGTGGTGCTGTATTTACCAGCCCAAAGCACGTGTTGTTAATTCAGTGTGTCTTAAGCCACAGCCTCACATCTATAAAGTTTAAGCTTGGCAGGAAAACATGAAAAAGCGCTCTTATATTAATCAGCAGTGCCAGAAATAAACCTGGATATGAGGAATTTAAACCTCATACTGCTTGGATGAATGCTGCAGCCTACAACATACAGCAGGGCTGCACATTCCTGCTCTGTGAAGGGTGGATGTTTAAAAAAAGGAAAATACTAAAGAAATGCATTTATTTAAAACACTTATCCTTGTAAGAGCGCTCCATAAAATGTACATAAAAAGGTATTTTTCTCCCACAATTTAGGCAAACAGAATTTTTAGTTAGATATTATCACCTGGAGAGAGCCCAATAATAAGTAATTTCGTCTGGAGAGGGGGTTTGTGCATTTCTGATTAATATTTACAAAAGGCTTTGTGTATTTTTGCTCTAACGCTAATGAGGCAGCAGATCAAGTTGAACAAAAAGGACACTGTAGATTGAAATATGGTATTGTGCCCATCAAAGTCTGCCTCCTCTCTGCTTGGCTTATGATGAATGCTGTTCTTTAATAGCGGGCTGGGGTTCGTGAAAAACTTATTACAGAGACTAAGAGAGAAGCCAAGAATGAAGGAATGCCTGACTGGCAGCAATCAATCACTCCCTTTTAAAGATGAACTGATCCTTCTTTTTTTAAAGTAACACTTCATAAAAAGGTCTGAAACATAAATATGCAAAGCATTAGAGCAATTACATTCTGCATGATCCCTGCAGTATTTCTGGTGCATGGCTTCACTTTAGTGTGGTGATATAATGAACGCGGAAAAATGGCAAATCTCTCTAAAAGAAGACTGATATTTAGAGAAAAGTTCTTGCTGAAGAGTGTTAATTATCTGGAGCAGTAAAGTGAGATTATTTAGATCACTTCTAACAACATGTCCCCACGTAGGCTCTATGTTATTGAAGCCTTCTTTTATTTATTTTTTTTTATAATTAAGTTGATATGTTTCTAGAAAAGGCAAATATGTATAACCTATATACAGACACCAAAAGTGGACAAAGGACTGATCTATTTAATGGCCATCACACACAAATGTGTTCACCTTTACATGCTAATTTGCATATGCACTTTCTGCAGCTCTGCCTGCAATCCCAATCATTTGACATGCAAATGTAGCATGTGAACATCCACAGCTTCAAAGAAGTTGAGTTCACTGCATGTAGTGCAGAAACACTGCTCTTCCTTTTAACACATATTCCTCTGGTTGGGAGTCCCCAGCACACAAGTTCCAGACCCCCATTCAGTGTTTAACAACCACATCCCCAGAACACAAGGAACCACTTTTCATGCAACATGGGAGGGTTGGAAACAGAAACTGATGGAGAAGAAAATATTTTTTTTTTTCCAATCACTACAAAAACTTTGCTCTACAGAGCAAAAGCACAGAGTTAATTTAAGAGGTGCAGCCCAGATATTGCATCCAGGTACTAGGAATTTTTAATGACTTGTTATTTTTACCCTGTTCAGAGAATAAACTTTCTGTTCCTAAGGGTCTTTTTAAAACTCTTTTTAAAACCAGTGCTGAGTGTGGCTGGACAGTTGTTGTCAAGTGTAACGGATGATAAATTATAAAATGTTAATGAACTATAACTATAGAGTCTAATATTAGATGCAGACAGTGTTGTTTAATATGGCACAGTTGAAAAGCATGAGCATGGAAACAGCAAAATGTCAGTAGTGAAACACCTGGTGGGTATCTGAGACCTCCAGTGGGTTTAGACTCTGTGTAAACACTGTCAGGAGAGGAGAATCAGCTCAGGGTTGTGGAGTTCAGTGAAAGTCAGAAATATTTTCTTCCTTTCAGAATAGGAAAATGACATTTGGTGCAAACGGAGGTTCTTTCCCCTTGCAGAGACAGTGTGGGTTACTCATAAAAGCATAATGGCTTTCATTCAGAGGTGCCATATGGCTGCTTATAAGATTTCTGCACAGCACTTGCTGTAGCAGTAACTAAACAAATGGCACTATAGTACAATATAATACCTGTCAAGAGCAGTGATAAAGAATGTTTTATTTCTCTGCTCTCTGTCCTCTTTTCTCCCTTCCTCCTTGGAAGCGGCTGCCTGTGTGAGGCAGCACCCACTAGATGGTACTGCCAGGCTGCTCCGAGCTGTCGCCTCTCCTCAGCCTCCCCAGCCCAGCAGGCACTGCCAGGGCCCCGGGGCACCCATTCCCACCCCTTCCCCAGAGAGGGATGGCAGGGGGCACAACAGCTGGGCAGATGTGCCAGGGATCTTCTTCCCGCAGCGCTGGCATGGAGGAGTCTGGGGGACAGAGTGCTCATTGTTTGCCCTCTCTTAAGCCTTGAAATAAAGGCCAGATGTCCATGTGGAGCTCAGCACTGTGGTGACACTTCTGGAGAGTCACCTGAGCCTGGACTGTGGGAGAAGGGCCCTCAGCCCACCCTAGAGCTGGGCTGCTGCGCCCAGTCTCCATCCCTCCTGGAGCACAGGGGATTCAGCACCTCAGACATCCCGGTGCCTTTCATCTCCTCCCTGGAAAATGCTTATTATCTATCCCTTTGGAGGTTAAATTAATAGATGTGTGTGTCAGATGCTCAGTTCCTGCAGGAAGATCAGCCATAAAACACCAGAAAACCAAGATGTTTTTTGCATTAGGCGCTGCCTCTCTGGGCTGAGGAACAGCGGGCCTTGTTGAATGCCTTTTAATTTTGGTAAAAGATGGCTCCACCTGCTCCACACGAGCACAGGGATGGAAAATACTGCAATCTCTGATCACCAGATAGCCTTCATATGTTGTTTACAAAATAACACATCTTCTCTCTGCCTGTGTTTTTCCCTGTAGGATAAATGCAGGCTTATACTAGCTCTGAAATATATTGGCTCCCTGATCAGCACCCTAACACATCCGCTCTATCATCTTCTCCTTGGGAATCACACTCTGGGGAAATTTGGTCTAAACCTTTCCTGATTAAAAGCCAGCGATGACCACATATGTAGTAAATGTGGGGGTTTTGTATGTGCTTGTCTCATTTCTGGAAGTCCTTGCTTCACACAGTGTAAATTCGGGATTCTGCACGATGTATTCCTCAGTCCTTCCGTCCATCTGTCCAGACAGGCAGCGTGTTTGATGAGTTAACCGTTCTGAACGCTTTAATATTTATGTGACTCTTGTGCAGCTCAGCAGTTGCTTTATGTGGGATTGCATATTTGATAAGATCACAGATTCACTCTGTGCCAAAGCTGAAGTCCTACCGAGGTCTGACTGTACTTCAAATGTCAAAAAAATATGAATAGGTGGTCTTAATGTTCTCCTCTGGTGTTATATCTGTCTATAGAGAATATAGCTTACAACAGATTAGAAGCAATAGAGGACTTGACATATAGTGAGAGAGCAGTAAGAATGATGCTTGTTGACATTATCGGCTAAACCTGTAGGGGAATTTTCTTTTTTTCTTTCATTCTTTCTTCTCCTCTTGCTTTTTGCTGTGAAATTTGCTTATTTTTTCCTGTGTGCCTTGTTCTTTCTACCTCAAGTTCCAGTTTCTCTATCTAACATAGTTTTGTCAATGCAGGTGTTTTCAGCACACCCATCCATCCAAGCCCTTGCTTGGCACCCCTTGCTGTTCTCCCTCAGTGGCTCACAGGGATGCCTCTCTCTGATGTTTAAAGAATATTTATTTGCAAAAAACCTGTGTAACTCTAATTCAAGCTTATTCTGCCTGGTTAGTTTTTCATTGAACTAGGTTGTCTGTATTTCTGTGCACCAGTGTGCTGTGGTCCCTCTGCACTCCAGATTTCATGTGGACAAAGGTTTGCAGCAAATGCAATTATGGACTGAATGGGTTTGTGCTTGTCCACTGTCCCTGTGCTGGGGATGCACCAGCATGTGTGAGCAGTCTGAGATCCTGTGCAAATGCATTTGGCATGAAATGATGAATTCTCCTCTTAGGCAAAAGGAAAAAAAAAAAATCCCGATTTTCAGTCTTTTATAGCAGTGTCACAAATAAAGCAATGAAAGATGGATTACTGGGGAATGAGTCACGGAAATTCCTCCCAAAGTTTTGTGAAATCTGAATATGTGGACCGGGGGAGAAGGAGAGGATATTTCTGCTGACATGTAATGTCTTGATCCTATCTCATTGTTGTTGTTAGGAACAATTTCTGTGGTTAGATGCCCAAACCAGTGCTTGCAGACGTGGATTGCGTAACTTTCCTTGGGAAATTGCATCCCAACCTCGGGATAGGGCTCTGCATGGCACACACTGACCTGAGCACTGGGCACATCACCTGGGTGCCCTTAACTGCAGTTTATAGGTGCAGAGGTGATGCTCTGAATGTGCAGCAGATGGAATATGGCTTCTTGTCAGCCCCACATTTAAAACCACAGCCAGAGACAGCCCAGCCCTGGGTGAAGCTGCTCCCGGGTGCTGGTGCGTTGGGAGCAGGGTGTGGGCACCCCGCACTGGGGTCTGCAGTGCCCCTAACCCAGGGAATGCTAAATGCCAAGTGACTGCAGGATTTGGCCTGGGGTGTCTCCTCTGTCTGTGGTTCTTAGTGTGGCTCTGAGCTCTGCCCCTCAGGGGTCTGGGAGGGCTCAGCCTGAGCTGTGCTGGGCTGTCCTGGGAGTCCCGCCTGGAGTTCAGCCCTGGGCATCGTTGGCATTCACAGGCAACACCCCAAGGTGATGGGGGAGCCCAGAAGGTGAATTTGCTATCACAGCACGTAGACACAGCTTTGTGTTGGTACAGGATGCACTGCATTCAGCTCTCCCCCAGCTTAGGACAAGGGAGACCAAAAAGCTGATTTTCCAGTGTGGAGGCTTTAACTAGATTTGAAAAAGAAGACCTGTAATGCAGGGCTACAGAGTCTGTGTTTCTGAACCTGGTGTATCAATAGGTCACTGAAGAAGAAAACTGGGGACAGTTTCAGAGGTGTCATGTGAGTGGCAGATGTGCCGTATTGTGCCATTTCAGCTTGTGCACAGTATGGCATAGGCTGGAAAACAGGAGCTGCCGGTATGAAGGCATATTTGATGTGCCATCGTCTCCGAGGATTGTTCCTTTGTCTGGAGAGGGAACTGTAATCCTCTGGAATTGTGAGGAGTTATTGGCATTCTGCAAAGGAGGAGTATGCCTAACATGCCATAACAAAAAAGGTAATGCAGAACTGTAATTAAGACGATGTTATTTTTAATTCACAAAAATACTGTTTATAGAGCTGCAGTGAAAGAATCTGACTCTTAATGAAGATTGATTGCAAGTCAGACTTTGCCTTTCATTCTGCTGATTTTTGTTCACTACAAGAAGAGAGTGAGCTGGGAGTGAGACCACTTTGTGGCACAGAGTCCCTTGAGTGTCCTCTCCTCCTTCATCACAGCCAGGGCACTTGTGCCTCACCCAGCTCAGGTGCTGCAGCACAGAGGGACTGAGGCTTTCTCGCTTTCCTTCCTGAATATGACCTGCCCCTCTCACCTCTCAGCAGTTTCTGCCCCAAATAACAGCATAATCTCATTTCCCTCAGACTGCTGCCCCAAATCAGCTCAGTTCAGCTCAAGTTTTGGGGTTTTCTGCACAGAGCAGCACAGCTCAGTAGGGCTCAGCTGATCTCAACAGAGCACATTTTTTGGCTGGGGACATTCCCAAAGCACTACCCAGCCTGTTTGGACTACAAGTTAATGAGGGATCATATAAAATTGTTCAGGAGTGGCCTTACAGGAGCAGCTTAGGGAAGGAACTCATTGAAGCAGGAAGTCTTGCTCAGTTAAGCAGTAAGAAAAACCCCGCATTTTACCATAAAAGGTGTGCAACACAAAAGTTAAGTTACCCTTCATGTGACAGACAAAGAAAGTGAATATATTCCTGTCAATTCTTTGAAGTTTTTGAACAAATTCCCTGCACTCTTGTGCTGCCATAAATAACTGTAGCAATCCCATCCATGATATGAGGTACCATGCAAGAGTCCCTTCCCAGGTTTGGAAAGCCATCTTCTAATCACATCACAGCAGAGTTCTCATTTCACTTTACTGCTAATTAAAACTGCAATATTGTGCAGCAGTAAATTTTACTGATGATCAAAACTGTTTGTATGTCTTGTCACATAACCTATGCATTCCCAGGAAATGAGAGAGCTTGATTCTGCCTTCAGACGAGACGAAATTTGAAGGAAACTTGAATATCAAATGACATGAGTTAAAAAATGTGAGACAAGAGGTTTTCAGATCAGCAGTTGAAAGTAGAGCTGGATGAGACTATTGTATCAAACATTTCTTCAAATCTAGGCAAAGTTTTGACTGAAGCTTGTCCGTACAAAAAGCAAATTGGAGCAGAATTATGGCTTCGTGTGGCAAGTGAATCTGGGTTGAAGTGATGCTTCAGCCTCAGAATGTGCCTTGCACTTGGAAATGGGGCTGATGGGAGCAGTTTGTTCCCAGGGCCACCTTGCAGCTCTGACCTCCTCTGAACTTTCAGGGTGTTTGAAGAGAGACTCTCATCTCAGAGCTCTCCATCCACTCACCTCTGCTGAGAAGCACCCCAGGGGAAATGCAGGAGGGTGCAAAACCCCAGAGAATGGAAACTATCAAACAGCATTTATTTGTTTTCTTCCCATGAAGCCCCACAAACTGAAACTGCTGAAGTCTGCACACAGTATTAAAACGTGTGTTTCAAAGCCTGGCTGTACTTTCCACTCTGCTGCTGGTATCTGGTCTGATCAATCCCCAATGCTGACTGCAGAGAAGCTTCAAATTCATACCCTGGTTTGATGTTGGGGTTGTCTGGGGAGCTCAAACTGGGCCTTTTTGGGATGTGCAGGTCTGTTGTCCCTTGTCAGGTTCTCATTGCTGCCTTTCCTTGCTGCCAGTTTACACATATTTGTACACATCCCACTTGGAGAAGCTCTCCCAGTTTTCTCTCCAGAAGTTGTGTGCTCTCATGCTGCGTTTTTTTTTTTTCACNAAAAAAAAAAAAAAAAAGAAGTGCCATTTTGGCAGGGTTGTAAACTACCCTCTTAAAGCAAGGAAGAAATTTTGCATTAAGAGGAGCTCAGTATGGTGTGACACTGTCCTCAGCTCACCCCATTATTCCTGTGTGTTGTGGCACATATGGCATTAGTACAGTGTGTGAGATTCCCTGCAAAGCTAAGGAGAGGTAGGTTGATTTAAGGACATGGTTTCCAGCCAGATTTTCAGCTTTAACTTTAAATTTCCTTTGTGTTTGGGCAGGAGAATTTTAAAGTGGATCTTAAATGTTATTTCAAAGAGGTGGGTTTGGGTTTTGTTTCTTGGTTTTTCCTAAAAGCTTCGAGTGATGCTGTCTGCTGGACTTTTTAGCTGCAATTATTTTAGAAAAGAGGCATGTAAGTGAAAGTGTGAGATGTCATGCTTTTAGGAAACTCAGGATATTTGTTTGTCTTGGTGACAGTGGCAGTCTTCTAAATGCTCTCCTTTCCTGACAAGAGCAGAATTGCTGTGAACAGAACGCTGTTAGCAGGACAAAATATGTGTTTGGAATCCCCTGGTAATATTCATGTTGAAGACAGTTTTGACCAAAAGGATCATCAGTTATTCTGATCTGGAGATTTCTGTTGGATTGTCAATAATGTCCTCTTTAAAAATTAATATTGTAGCATTTTGCGCAGAAAAATGCAAATGCACAGTCAGAGGTCCTGACACTTGGAATGAGGTTTGAAAAGTCTGAGAAAAAAAAAAAAAACAATCATAAATACCTGCATTTGAAATATTTAAGATATGCAACAAACCGCTCAGAACTAAAGTATCCATAGTAATAATCTGGTGAACACTTTCAGCAGATTATTTATTTATAAATAGGAGAATATTTAAAAAAATGAAGCAGTTTCAGACCGAATAAACAAAATAATTTTCAACTCATAAATTTATTCCAACTGATCCTCCCAGCTGGAACCCAAAGGGACTGTATATTCTTGTAAGAGTCTTCCATTTCAAATCAAT
The DNA here is from genome assembly GCA_013400415.1 of Scytalopus superciliaris. Taxonomy (NCBI): domain Eukaryota; kingdom Metazoa; phylum Chordata; class Aves; order Passeriformes; family Rhinocryptidae; genus Scytalopus; species Scytalopus superciliaris. Next base: position 576,609 of record VXBX01008728.1, on the reverse strand, counting down.
CTTTAAGCAGGTAAGAGTTTTATGCCATGAAATACCACCTAATGATGTGTTTAGGACACAAAAGCTAATGGAAGAGTAGCAATAGCAGCTTTAATTTGTCAACAGCTTCCCCAGGAGAGTTCCAGAGGGGTTGCAGATACCCGACTCATTTAAATGCCTTATTTACAACTGCATTAGGCACTTGTACACACATTCCATAAAAATACTGCTGCCTCTTTTCATTCACAATTGGTCCTCAGGATTGCCATTTTTTGGAATTTTGATCCCTTCTGTTAATCCCAGTAATTGCTGATCAGCTTTTTAGGCTCCTTAAGTACTTCTTTTTCTGGCATCTTTCGGTACAAGTTTCCAGCGACATGAAAAGGAAATGGAATATGACAAGGGAATTCATCTCTTGCTGCCTTCTGTGGCACAGTGCCAGCCCCACAAAGGTCCCAGGAAGCTGCCATTTGATCCCAGAGAGATAAGAACAACAGAGATGGAAAACTGAAAGCTCCCCTGGACTCCAGACAAAGTTCCGCAAAGCAATAAAAGGTGCAGGTGATGGATTTTTAGGACCTGACAGCGACATTGTCCATTACTGCTGAAAAGTCATGGGTAGGGTGAAAAAGGCAACTGCTCAGCAGAGCAGAGCAACCTTACACGAAAGGCAATGCCAAAAGGAATAAAATGCTGTATCGAATTGAGTTTTTTAGGAGAAGGTGGGGAATTACCCACATTAAAACTGGGCTGTGAACTGTGGGGGGACACCTCTTCTCATATGCAATATGAATGGAGCCTTTGAACAGCTGCAGGTGTTCAGAGCCTGTTTTCCTCTTCTCTGAGCCCGTATTTCTCTCTCTATTGCAATTAATCTTTTTTACATTTATTTTTTCTGTAGTTTTTTTCACTGCATCCCCTCTTTACCAGCTGCATGACCTGTGTTGGCCCCGTTCTCCACAGTGGCTTCACGCTCTCATCCTGTGCAGGATGAGGGGGGTCACTGGGGTGTAGGGGTGGATACAACATGGGGTAAGGAGGAGTTTCTCACTACATTGGGGTGGAGGAGGGAGGAGGACACAACAATATGCCAAGATCCCCTCAATATGAGGTGGAGCACCCTGGAGAGAAGGGGACAGAGGGAGAAATCCTCGTCCCCTCTCACTGTTCCCCCAGATCCTTGGCCCTAAAGATGCCCTATTAGGAGTCAGCATTTGGGTGATTCCCACTGTGTGTCACGGTTGTGAAGGACTCAAAAAATGTTGGAAATGGTCAGGGACAAATAGGGAGGCACAGTAAACACGATCTTGTGGATTAAACCTTTCGTTGGGTGACATGTTAAAACATAATTTAGTTGAGTGGAAAGGGTTGGTTAGAGAAATATAATTTTGTAAGTTTTAAGGAGGCATCCTGTCAAAATAGTCTGTTTTCACATTGCTTAAGTAGAAACAGCTCTTGGTTTCAAAATTCAAGTTAATTGGAAGAAAAACTCCTGCAAAACAAATAAATGAACGTGTGAAAATACCAGCACTGGGGAAAAGTGACTTGAAATGATCAAAACTAAACACTTCAGTTAATATGTTCTTTTTCTTTTTTTTTTTTTAATTAGCCAATGACATAAACTTTTCTTTGTGATTTGGGAGATGGAGAATTTTTACATGTTGAAAGTTCTCACAGTTTCATTTCCCATCCTGTGCTAAGGCATTGCTATACAGCACATTCCTGTATTTTTCTTCCTATCCTTCTATGCAGGATAAGCAGGAATATAAATCTATAAGTGAAGAGACAGGTTAATATAAATGGTTTGAGTGAATCTCTTTTCTGATCATTTTTTCCTTCCCTTGCTTGATGTCATGGTATGAAAAATCTCACCCCACCAACAAAATGTATGGTAATAGTTCAAAACAAAATTGAAAAATTTCTAGAAGTTGAACTGGAAGCATTTTTGTCAGAGCTTATTGGGAGTATTTCATATTTTTAAAAGTCTAGAAAACTTTTATGACAAGTAGATAAATTATGAAACTCTATGAACATGGAATTAAATGGAATCTGAAAAGTGACAAACAGGGAAAAGAGAGAGCACATAATTTTAGAACACAAAAAGGTAACTAAATTTGAAAAATTACATTAGTATATCATTTTCAGTCTGTAAGCCATTAGAGAAAAAGTGTAAATTACACCCTGTAACAAAGTAAAAATGTTTTCAATGTTTAAAGGTAATTTTGTATTACTGCTACTATTACTTAAACTCTTAGCTCTTATAAATATCTAAAGACAGGACCCCTGGTGATATTACCTGTGTCTTAGGCAGAGAGCAACAATTTCAATTCCATTCAACTACATTTGTATTTTGCCAAGTGCTATCAAGCACTGAGTTGCATAATTTGCTATCTAAGTGAAATAGATATTTTTCGTGCCGCACATTTATCACTCTCCTGTGGGCCTCGTTACTGACAATCAAATCATAAAAGATGTTCAAAATTGTCATGATGCACTTATTTTCTCATGATATTTGATACAAATAGTTTCTTCTACAGAAATGGCCTTTTTTAACTGTAGCACTTTAGAGTAGTTTTAAAGGAACAGGATGCAGTTGGGTTCTAGCAGATTCTGCATAGGCATTTCAAAAAAACCCAAGCTTTTGATAGTTGATCCTTCTTCTAAATATATCTTTTGAGTCTCATTTCTAGGAAAGGAGGAATTTATACCGAGTGCAAGCTGATAACATAGCAAAATAAAAATATAGAGGAAATTCTATTTGTACCTGAAAGACTTGCATTTATTTTTTTCCCCCTCTTCTGTCTTTTTACATGAACTGAGCCACTGCAAAAGATAATGTTTGATTTATCCAACAGTAGCAGTGCAGGAAGCTGCAATACCCACATCACCCCCACTATCCCCAGTGTGCCACGAGATTTTGGGGAGAATCCTTGTGGGATGGTTGATTGCCAGTGGTTAAATCCCATTGAATCCAGCAGCAATTCCTCCTAACCCGGAGAAGGAAGCAGATCGAGAACATTAAACTGCTTTTGTACAGGGTCACCAGGACTGCTGGCTGTGTCCATCACGCAGGGGACACACAGGGGACACTGTTCACAGACCACCGTAAACTGGCCTCTCCCCAAATCAGAGCCAGCTGGGGGTTTAAAGGAGCTCCATTCCAAATCCAGGTAACATTCACCCAAAATAGCTGGTGAGGCAGCCTGGAAGGGCTGGCTCCTGTTGTGCAGCAGACCCAGCAGATCTCCTGGAGCAGGGAGGCTCCCTGAAACAGCAGCGAGGGAAGCAGCATGGCAGGAGGTGCCTGCCTGCTCGCCGAGTTTGCGCTGCATTTTAAGCAAGAGACATCTTGAGGTTTGTGCTTCCCCAACCCCTTATGCTTGCAAAAGCAAAGCCCATAAACATTTGTTTGAGGCTGCCCTGACATACAGAGTCTTTAAACTTTTCACTGCTGCTGCTTGTGAGACATATCAAAATGTACATATTTTTTCCCCAAGATTTTATTCCCTGCTCTGGGATTTGATGTGCCAGTTAAAATCTGATGGTCTCTGTGGCTGAGATGGAGCTGGTGATTCGGGGTAGAAATACAGCACCACTGACCTCATGAAGGGAACAGCTGATGTTACAGGAAGAAGATGCTGGATATTTATTTGTAGGTGTAGGAGAGAAATATATTTGTTAGTGAAATGGTGCTTGCTGCAGAGTGCATAAAGGTGAATTATTTGTCAGAAGACTGAAGGAGGTTTATGCAATATAGTATTATTGAGCCGGGCTATTAGCAGAGTGAATTGCTATTGTGACATGCCATTAAATTGTTTTTAGTGTCCACAAAGGTATCATTCTGGAGCAGGCTTGGTTTGTAACAAAGTTATATATTTACTGGACAGCAGCAGATCTCAGAATAAAAATCGTCTGTCTGACCATAAAGTGGAATAAGAGAGAGGAGGGTCCTGTGCTGGAAACTTTGACCTCTCTCGCTGCTCCCAAGCACTCCTAAACCATGACCAGTTTTCTCCCACGTGAACAATCCCACAAAAGCAGGACTTCAGTCCTGAGGGGTCCCAGGGAAAGAGTCTGTGGGCAGAGAGGGAGTCAGAGCCTGACTCTGTGTGATGCCTCCAGCATTCCCAGGTGGCACAGACACTTCTCACCCTGGTCTCAGCACCTCATGGCCACGACTCCCATCCCACCGAGTCCTCTCTCCGAGGATTTCTCTGTGGATTTCTCTGGATCCCAGGCAGGGCTTTGCCTGAGCCCAGAAGGGCTGCAGGGGCTCCTCTTGCTGCTTCTGACTCAGCCTGGAGTCATCTGAGCCTTGCTCTTCCCTCGCTGGGAGCAGAGGCCGCAGACTGTGTCTTCTGCATCTTACAGAAGATGTTAATGATCTTCCCCCACATCCTCACACAAAAGCAGTTGACAAGCAGATGAAACCACTAGTAGGCAATAAGGTTAGAGAAACCTGAGGCACAGACAGAAACATTAGGACTGATCACAGCGTTCCATCTTTGACTTTGGAAAACATATAAAACATATAACATTACAGCATTCAGTCAAAGGCCTTTAATTTAATCATATTTAGACTCTGATTTAAAAAGCAGTTGAAAAATTTGCCAGGATTAACGTGTTACTTTAACAATGCAAAAACAAAGAAGGAACATTTAACTTGAGATTTGTTTAGGAGAAAAAAAAGATAATTAAATATATGTGTATATATATAGTTATACATATGAGATTAAATGTTTTAGAACATAAATCAGTGAAAGAAAAGTAATAAATAATGCATGGTGAAAATGTGATAATGTTTATTAAGAAGCAACAGCCTTGTCATCTTCATTTTCTTCTTCAGTGATTCTCCCCTCAAAGGGTTCACTCATTTGGGACTCCCTGCAATTTAGCCTGAGGCCACTCTCTCTAATTCTTGGTTGGAAATATACCTGCTTTGCAAAAATAAGTTAAAAGCAGAACAACTGTGCACACTGAAGGTCTCCCCATTAAGCTCTTAAAGGCCAGAGAGTGAATTTTATGCCCTTGTTGCTGTGGAAATCTGGAGACAGACAATAGGAACTCAGAGAGAGGAGGGGAAGGAGAAGGGGAGGAAAATGTGTGAGAGCAGACCTGAGCCAAGGCAGCTTGAAAGCTCTCCTTCCACTTACTGTCCTCCTGACCCGAGACATGACATTTCCCTCACTCCACCTTTCTTTGCTGACCTGTAGAAAAAGCTTGCTGACCCTCTGGCAGGGAGCTCAGGCTGTGCATCCATCCCCACACGGATCCAAAGGGCCAGACAGCCCCTCCTGCCGTGTGGAGCTCCGTTAAGCCCCACAAAAACTGGGAATGGGCTCTGCCGGCACCAACCAAAGCCTGAGGATTTGCATCCCCTAAAAGTGAGGCGCTGGGGAGCAGCACAGAATGCCAGATATTATTGTTCATTAAAGCATTGTTTGGAATCAGACACCTTTGCCCTTCTGCTTTCTTTGTCTAATCTTTTGTGCCTCGGCAGAATAATGAGGAAATTTAGACTCAGTTAAAGAAGTTTAGTACTGATAATTTGCAGTACCTAAACCAATATGTTGGCGTTAGTGTGCTGTGACATATAAGCTGCTTAATTAGAGTTGCCATTTAATCTGTTTCTGTTCATTCATTTGCACTTGACTAATACTGGAAAGAAAGTTTACCCACCCAGGTTTAACAAACAGAGTAAATCTTCCCAGTGTGGAAAACTGGAGAGGAATGATGATGTTCCAGAGAGCAGGTTCTAAATCTGTACCTTCCATCACGTATGTGAATGCAAAGAGAGATCCAGCACTGAACACGTGTCACTGTGCACAGATGTAGCTCCTCATTTCTGAATGTCTCCCGCAGTGGATAACATGAGCTTGCTGGTGTATTTATGCTTTTATTATTTACTGAAGCTTTCCATGGGACATAATTCTAAATTATCCTTCAGTGGTTTATTAGAGTCTATGGGATTTTATTCATCAGCTCAGCAAGGCATTAGCAAAAAATAAAAAATGCTCACTGTGGCATAAATAGATCAAGAAGATACACTTGGACTGGAGATAGAGGGTGGGTGTGTGTTACACAGGTAACACGGGACCCTTTATCCTATGGAGCAATGGAAAGAGGCACTGAAAGGGTGAACATGACAGTTACCCTCCCTCTAAGGCCCCTTTAGTGCCCATGAAGAATTCACATCTCTTTTTCTCAATAAATGAGATAACACTGATGTGAAAACTTACTGTACTTGCTAAATGCAATGGGGGAAGTGTTCAAAGCCCAGGGTGACGGAACCCTTTCTCTGCAGGACGCTGGAGTAGCTGTGGGGAGTGCACGCAGAGCTAGCAGTGGGCGTTTTTTCTCAGGAGTGTGAAAGCCAGAGAAGAGTTAATATTGTCGTGCTGCAGGGGCTACAAGTGCACCAGTACATTTTCAGGATGAAATTCTGACTGTGGTGCAGGGGAGGGAGAACATTCATTTGTGTGTCTTGGACACAACTGTGTCCCTGGTGAAAGGACCCAGGGACTGGCCCTGCTTCTGACATTTTAGTCAGGAAGGATAATAGATAATTGTTTTCACTTCTGGTTTTCAGCTAATGACAGACGCAGAAGTACCTAAAGTGCTACAGAAGATCATGTTCTCAGCCTTATCAGAAGTGGGAGAGCTTGAAATCCCCACTACTAATTTTAGCCCAACTTGCAGAATCAGGGAGATAGTTTAGATGAATAAATGTGAATTCCAGCTTTAGAATTTTTGAGGCTTCACCTACTACAAGCAACAAAAGGCACCTCAGGAACTCGGGGGAAGCAAAAGTGGATGGCCTGATATTCACCACCCCACTGCTAAAGCCTTCCAAGGCCAAAAAATGCAGGTAGCACAAGAGGAAAACTCAGAGCAAGAAATACAGGACAAAGAATAGCACAGAACTCTTCAAATGATGGATTAATTTTTCAGCATAGCTAAAATTGCTATAACCTCAGTTTCATGAGTCAGCAAGTCTGGTAACATTAATATATAGTAAAAGAAGGTAAGGCAACACCTGGGCTTTTTTTATTCAACTCAGCTAAATTTGGATATGAAACCTGCTTTTCATAATTAGAAATTTGGTTCAACCACCATGAACCAGGTGTGTTTATATGAAAAGATCTGATCCTTGTGGGGATTAAAGGCACCTTTATCCTACCATAACAGTTAAAGTGGGCTCAAAATGGTGAAACCTATATTTAAACCTCCTTTATATGAGCAATACAGTACAAAGTATAAATGCAAATCAATATAAACATCTATTTCCTTTCTATACTTGAGAGAAAGTTAATATTAAAGCTTAATTTCCTTCCATATTTATGCAAATTACCTAAAAACAGCATCAATTTTATTTCATTAAAAAGGTCAAGGAAAAAAAAAAAGAAACTCATTTTTATTTTCCGTTCAGAACTCATTGCCTGATATCTTGATGAAATAAATTAATTTATTTTGTTAATTACTGATATTAAAATGGTTGATTCAGTATCTAAAACAAAGGATTAAGATCTGCAGTTTACAGAGGAGTCTGTAACAGGAAATCTCTCCTCCATTATGTATATTAGCACCCACAGCTGGGTCAGCAGATGGATGTGTCCTTGTAGGCGTTTTTCCTCATAAAACATTTGTTGAACAACAACAAAAAAAAGTTGTTTAAAGCAGGGTGGGCTTTACTGGAACAGATCAAAGCAGGCACTCTCCATATTGCTTGTTAACACAGAGCTTTACCTGGGTGCCCTGCATTCAGCAGCAGTTCCACGTGCAGGGAGAGCTCCGCTGCCTCGTGCCAGTCTGAACCTGGTCCTTTTACAGGTGTTCTTGGAATCCTTGGGTCACATCACTGACACAGATGGCTCTCTCCCTGCACTGGGAGGTTTTTGTCATCAGGGTTTAGAGTTGCTGCTGAAAGTGCAAACCTTTCCTGCTGTACAGGGATAGTTACTGGTTTGGAATCTCACTGATGTAAATCAGAGTTCACGGAACACTCTGAGTTGGAAGGGACCCACCAGGATCATCGAGCCCAACTCTTCAGGGAATGGCCCATGCAGGGACTGAACCTGCAGCCTTGGCTTTATTAGCACCAACTGAGCTTATCTTAAGGCTCAAACCTCTGTATCTGGGGTAAACCAGGGCAGTCAAACTTTGAGTGGCATTTGGCCACCAAAAAGCCAAAGCACATCTGTCCCCTCACATGGGCCCATCTATTGTAGCACATGGAAATACCTGAAAATGCATAAAAATACAGGTCCAGACTGTTCTGCCAAAATGCAGTGTCCCCACACTGAGAGAGCAGCATCCACACAACTGCTGTGCTCACACTGCTGTCCAAGGGTCTCATCCACCAGACCAAAAGGACTGTTTTCACCATCAGTCCCTAAATGGGCAGTTCACTTCCATCCTCACACAGGTCAGGCAGTTCCTTGGACTCAGCAGCTGGATGCTCCTTCGAAGTGCCTGGCTTTGGAGAAGTTGACAGCATAATTACAAGGGGTGAGCAAACAGGTTTTGCCTAATTTTGAACCCATTCAAATGACCTAATTTTGAAATTTAGCCTTGAATTTGCAACTTGCTGAATTTACGGTGCCTGTGTAATTACACTGTAATTATACATTTCCATACTTGCCATAACATCACAAGGACTAATTAGGTTGGGTGAAATTTCTATCCTGACTTGCACTGACTAGCAGTTAAATCCATTGATCCTATTGGCTGATTCAGTGCTAATGAAAGTATTGGAAACCAGCCCGTGTGAGCAAAGCCTGGGCTGCAGAGAGCAGGAGAGATGAAATAGTGACTCACTGGGTATAGGTCAGAACATTTGCCCAATATTTATTTCAGGTATTTGTTGTTAGTTTCATAAAGTCTCAGTTCTGAGCCCTTTGTACACAGTTTCTTGACTTCCCTTGATTGTGTTAAATTTCCAGTATTGGGAGGAAATTGGTCTGGAGTGTGATGTTCATGTGTAATTGCTGAATTTGTCTTTACTATCTTTTACTGGAAAAGTTAAAGTTTGTCTTTTTATGAGTCAATTTTGTGGTAGACAACTGTCTATTAAATACAAGTTATTAACAATTGCTGTTTATGGACAAACTCATTCGGAAGGCTGCATGTTTTAAAGGTTTTAACTACAATATTCCTTTTGAATGAGTTTTTTAACTGAATAGTAACTTGTTGCTATGTGCTGCTGCTCATTAATATAATGTCTTCCTCCTAATGTGCACTTTGGTTATGTTCTTTTGATTTCTTCTGCAGACAAAAGTCTCAGGAAGAGACATATATCCACAGCATCAGTAGTGTGTTCAATCATCTATTACAGAAAAGAATATAACTACATTGTAGTTTAAGCGCCAATGTACTGCAGACCCAAAGAGATAATTTTTATTGGGAGAAATAGGTTTTTTATGTTTCTGTAATCATTTTAGTCCTTGTGCTCAGGGACAAAACAGAGGGAATATTCCTGTTCTTGGTAGAAAGCAGAGCAATCTAAACAGACTTTCCTCTGAATAAGGGGCTCCTGTGTTGCATTGGGTGTGTGCAAACTCCATCCAACTTACATGGGACACTAAAGGGAAGCTCCAGCTTTGCCCCAGCAGAGAAGGGGACCATCTGAATGCCTCGTTCTCTAAAATGGGCTGAGTGTGGAAAGAGCCTTCCCTTTTGAAGGAGTTCTGGTGGTAAGCAGGGCCACCTCCTCTACCACCAAGGCTGTGTGGGTCACAGCAGGGAGAGTTGCAGTGCCCTGCAGGTGGCACAGGAAGTTTCAGATGAGTTAATTGTCGCTCTGGGGAACCAGAGCCTCCTGTGATCCTCCAGTGGTTATCAGAGACCTTTGTCTCTTTCCTTGGGAAGGCTGAGCTGAGGTCCTGCCCCCAGACTCACGTCACTGCTTTGGGACAGTCACAGAAATCTAATCCTTCAGCCTCATTTTTCAATATAGGAGCTCATAATCACTTGCAAGTTGTTTTCCATCTGAAACTTCCCATATCACCACCTGCCACTGGCCCTCGGCAGAGTCCAGGACCTGCCCTTTCATTCGCCACCCTGAGCTGTGTGTGATTTGGAGGACAGAGCCACAGTGATGCCATGGCTGGTCCACCAGTGAACCCTCGGGGTCCACGTGCAGCTGGGGGGCTCCCAGGGACAGAGGCTGGGAGGTTCCCTGGAAATGTCCCTGCTGCACCACAGCCCTTGGGCTGTGGCAAACAAACTGTATCGCGCACTCCTCTCGCCCCGCTGAATGAAAGGAGCCTGAGGGATCATTAGTATCCTTCCATCACTTCCTCATTAGTTCTTAGATAGTGTTTTAATGACAGCTTGAGAGGCTCAGCATCCTGCCCTCTTACTATTTATGATCCCCACAGTGCTAATGTGCACTTAATGAGAAATTCTTGTCTTGCTTGTAAATCCTGTAGCCGGCATTCAATTTATTGACAGATGTTTGCTTGGGCCTCTTTAAAATTACTTCATAAATCTTCCAGGATAAAAGGCCTCAAGTTTGGTTATTAAGACAGGCCCTTGTTGACAGTTTCATATTTAACTGTTTGGAACTGGACTGTCAGGGCTGTAATGGAGTGCACGGCGGAGGGTTTGCATTCTTCGGGCTCATTTACCATGTTTTCTGCACCTATCAGGTTTTTTCTTTTTGAAGTGTGTTGACTGTCCCTTATAATCCCTTTAGTTAACTTCTCTGTGACCTCTTTGTGCACCGCACTCACTCATTTAGCATATCAGCGTGTCAGCTGTGATGAAGTGTTTATGCTGATATGAGCTGAGGGCTGAGCAAGCGCTACATGCCAGAACCTCCTGGCTGTAATGCTGATAGGAACTGAGGGCTGAGCTTGCACTTCAGCTGGAGCCCACTGGACATTTCACAGGGAGCCACAAGTTCTCCACCTTCCTCTTCCACCCTCACACTTCAGTGTTTTCTCCTCTAGGTCTGGGGCCGTGGCTTGCAAAACCTGGTGGAGGGTTTTCCCAGCAGGTCAGGGCACCTGGGATTCGGAAAGGAATCCCTTGAAATGCATCCTGAAATGATTTCCTTTGCTCTGGGATCTGCAGCGCTCCGAGTGCTGTGATCGCAGCTGTGGGTACTGGAGGAGCATCGTGGCTCCAGTCCCTCAGAGCTGCTGCTCTGTGTGCGTGGCTCTCTTTGCCACAGGTTAAACAAGGACCAGGCAACAGTTTTCCACTTGTCTCGTGGCTGCTCAAAATCTTACAAAGCTTTTAAAAAAGTGCCTTTGAGTGACATGTTAGAGAGGTCTGGTCCAAATGCTGCAGCATTTAGAGTGTGCAATGACAGTGTTTTAGGCCATTATTTTAGAAGAGAATTTTTTTTGTCCTCAAAGTGAACAGAAAAGATTAAAAATTTAGTGAGCTGCTGGAAGATTGGGATAATTCAAATAGCTATTAAACCCATGACATCAGCCAAATTCACTCCACTTAAGTCCGTCAAAAACCATTCAGATCAGACACTGGACGGTAATGAGCATCTCAGCTAAAAATAAAATGTTTGGGACTTTTTTTGCTTACTTGGTGGTGCCATGTTGTATTACATTGCTTGAGTAGTGTCACATCACATTGTGTTACTTCTGTGGGATCCTCTGCTGACATGACATAACGCTTTTTATACTTACACAATATTTTTGATTGGATTCTTGCCATTCAGTTACTTTTGTTTAGCCATTAAATTTAGTGAAATTCATAAACATAAGCATTAATTCTACTGAAGAAGTAGTTATCAATCTGCAAGTGGAGCTGGAGAATTGCTTGCATATTTATGAACATGAAGAGACTGGACTTTACCAAGCTGTAAAGTCTGCTAAGGTGCAGCTCTTGTTCACCTGAGGACCTCAGTGAAACATGAACATTCCCACTGGGATCCGTGCTTAGATGGACAGAACACATCTCTGTGCTTTTCCCTGAGCAGGAGCCAGAAAAGCCTCTCCAGCACAAGTCAGACCCCACAGTAGGTTCCTGCATTCCCATCTTGCAATTCAGATGAATTTATATCCACATTATGCAGCAAGGCCTCAAGGAAAAGATACCAAAGGTAGGAGGCACTGAGATAAGGCATTAAAGGGAAAGAAAAAGCAGTTAACGTTATTTTTTAGCAAGTTTTCTGGTGCATCTGCATCAATGAATGCTCAAAGGCCCGGCAGGCACTGACTAGACTGTGAGGAGATGCTCCTTCAAGTTTCAAACAGCACCATTTGAGTGAGGTGCTCTGTCCTCCTGAAGTTCCAGGAGGAGCAGAAATCCAAGGCCCTAATGCCAGCAGTTCTGTAGGGGCATTTGTGGGTCCTAGAAGGATGACACTGACTGGGATAAGGACCTTGAAAATCCCATGAAAATGCCACCGTCCATCCTCGTCAGTCTGGTGAAACTTGGAGCTATCACCAGCATATTCCACAGCAGCTGAAAGTATTGAGATTGGAGGGAGACAGAGAGGAGCACAATTACCTGGGATAAAGAGGTCTGGGAACAACAGAAGGAGCAACCAGGCCCCCCACGTTGGTGCCGTTTGTCATCTCTTTTGATGGCTTGTGTCACATCCTGGCAGGTGTAATGGATGGCAGCAAACACACCTCGCTGAGTGTCTCTGTCCCAACGTGCTGCAAGGGACATGGGAAGAAATGACTATTTTGCAAAATTCTGATCCATGTGAAGTCTCCTTATTAATAGCTTGGTACTGCTCCCAGCTGGATTCAGTGGTCTCATCCCTGTTGGGTTGGAGAGGAACAGGATTGCACCCTGAAGGATTTGTGCTTAGCTGTTACTTCAAGAACAGATTTGCCAAAGAAATGCTCCAAGGAGGGAACAGAGTGTTCCAGCACACACAGGTAGAAGCTGGTATTTCAAACTGAGCACACTGGGCAATCTTTGCTCATGATTCATCAGTCAAAACACGTCAATTTTATCCCAGAACAGCTAAAAAAAAATCTGCAACTACTTGACAAGTACATTTTTGGTGCAGGTCCCAGTTCTTTCCCAGTTGGCCCATTGGCTTGTCTGTCAGCATCTCTTGCACATTGCAGAAAATTAACCCTGCAGCGTGTTCAGTTTGCTGTTGTCCTGTTTTCCTTGAGTGACTCCACCACTTGAGATTCTCAAGGGTAAAAAGAACAATCTGGCACCAAATTCTCACTACAAGGCCATGGCAAGTGGGCATTTAAATTTCCCAAGTGCTTTTAAAAATCTTCCCTTCACAACCAGGGTCGCATTTTGGGTTTGTTTCATATTCCATGTTGAGGCTCCAGCAGATTCTCTCTCGCTTGCTTGGTTTGGTAAATTTTATCTGCTGGCTCAGGATCTCAGTTTCATTTTTGGTCTCTCCAGAACACAATATTTTTTTAATTGTCATTAAAAATTTCAGAATTTTTCTACATGGGGTTATAATTCTGCCTCAACAGATTCACAGTTTTGATCAAAGCTTAAAATATCCTTGGCTAGAACTATCCTGATGCAACAATATTGACATTACAGAATGTTTTTTTTCTTGGCATTACCGTAGTTATTCTTTTTCTCTAATGTACACTGCTCTGTTCTGTAGTGTGTTTTCAGGATACTCTTCAGTGCTTGCAGAAACCCCTTGTTAAATTCACAGAACTGTTATGTATTCCCTCCTGAAGGATATTTTAATTTTCTCTCCTAATGGAGAAGGATAGCAGCGGAAATTCTACTTGTGAGTTATCTTTCTTAGTGAAAAACTGCATCTGTTTCGAGCTGAGAAGTGACTGTGGAAGCCAGAAAGTCGCACTCAGCTGTATCCTCAGGAAACAGAATAAGAAAAGAAACTTTGCCCCAGGTGCTCCCATTCAAGTTTCACTGTGAAATCATGTTTGTTGTGCCGAGCTGGGGTGGGGGCTGAGCACAGGAGAGGGACCCGAGCAGGGGCCAGCTCGGACTCTTGGCATTGCTCGCAGTTCTCTGTCGTTCATATCTGGGTTAATTTGTCACCGTGGTACAAAATGGGTTTGCAGATACGTGGCTGGAGTTCCCGAGGGAGGGACACACAGGCCTCTGGGAGGTTGTGTGGTTGGTGCTGGGTGTGTTTGGAGCTCTGCAGGCACAACCACATGTTCTGCCCTCCTCCCTCTCCCCTCTCACACGGAGGCTTGTGTTGCTGCTCCATTTGTCACAGCAGAAATACAAAAACATGCTTCAAACTAAGACAGAGCTTGATCTTATTTAAATTTGTCAGTGGTTCATTGGACTCCCACCATCCTCTTCCTTGTTTCCTCTGGTTGGAACAGCATGTATCTGTTGGCCAAGTAATTTCACTACATCACATCTTCAATCACTGCTCATTGGTGTGATCATTTCTTCTCTTCTGTCCTTAGAAGAGTTGGTTTTTCATCTCAAACCCACTGACATCATAGGTGGACTTGATAGGTTGAGCTGCCTGATGATTCCTACCTTTCTGCTTTCCATAGGAATCCTATTCTTAATTTATAGAAAGACAAAAGTCTGTCCATGCAATGAAAATTTCCTGTGATCTATGTGGGCTACCATTGATGGATGATGAAAGGCTTGATATTAATGCCTTGAATATGTATAATCCTGAGCCATCCATGTTCTAGGGTTAGCAATCACTCAGTTCATTTTATAGATTTCATCACACTGACTTAATATAGAGCATGAAACCCTACTGGAGCACTTACAGCAGCCTGGATAGTGCTGGAAAATCTGAGGAATTTGCTCCAAAGTTCTCCCTAGGCTATTGCTGCTGATAATCAGCATCTAAAATGTGATGAAATTTCTTTTGTTAACTTTGCCTGCATACTTAGTTGTATTTCACGTCACTTTGGACTCCTGATTAGCTTTTTGTACACACAACTGTACACATCAAATTCAATAAATGTGCAGGAAAGGCAGCATTATCACCCAGCTCCTTTTGAAAATGCAGCCTCCAGGGATATATTTCCATTGCAGCATGTGGAGATTTTGTCACATGACATACGTTAATCTCCTCAGAACCCCAGAGCTGAATCTCAGGGAACGCTCTCCAGACACATCCCTGCACTTCCAGCACGGGCAGGAAGGCAAGCCAAAATTTGTCTTGGGGTCTAATTTTGCTCCCTTTATTGCATAGAGCCGTGTTTACCCGGGAGAGATGGTGTTGTAAATAAGTTCTGTGAGTAAGGCAGGAAGAATGGTTGGTTTGCTTTATCTCTGTCCCGGGAGACGGTGGCATTGTGTTTGCTCTGGAACAGAATCCGGAAAGGGCTTGGTGACACCGTCACACAGGAGGGAGAGTCCAACAGTTGGCTGTGGAGAGCAAGGATGGATTTTACACGCCCAGAAGTGGCAGCAAGTTATCTGTAAAATCTCCCCACTCAGGGATTAGAGAAGACTGTCATTCTGTCTGTGTGCAGAGTCCTGCTTTCCTCACTCCCTGTGCTGTCCCAGGGAGATTTGCCTTTCTCAGGACTGCTAAAGATTCTTTAATTACTCAGCCACCACTTGGGCTCCTGTTTCCTCTCCAGCTGCTCTGTAAGAGGAGAGTGGCAGGACATAATTCTCTTATCAAGAAGGGCATCGTGGGGTAAAAACTTCTGCACAGTTTTTGTCAGAGCTCTGAGCTTATTGTCTGCCTGCTTGGCAGTGAAAAAGTGGCTGCGTGTCTCAGGCAGCGTAAGTGATTTGCCTGCAAAAAAAATTCCTTGTGAAAACATGAGTGATTTTAAAAGAAGCTTAAGAAAGACCTGTCTGACAGAAAATGGGTTCGGAATTAAATTTCCCCATTTCTCAAGTGTTCTTAAAGCCAGGATTTCGGTTCAGTTCCATCACTGAGAGAAATTAAATCAAATGTAATTGTGGATATGTCTAATCCAGGCTCCGACCGCAGCTCATGCAAAGTTGTCCAAGCTCATTTCCCAGGCCGGGGCAGCTCCCGAGTGGGGCTGTGGCTGATGCTGCTGCATCGCTGGTGTGACATGAGTGCACGTATGGCTGGAAGAGCAGCAGTGGCACCTTCAGAGCCCTGTTCAGATGTTCTTGAGTCCTAAACTGTGAAGCCATTTAAACAGCTGCAGTCCTTGCTCTCAGACTGCAGCTTGCTACTTAAACACCACTGGTTCCTTTGCGCCTGCCTCCCTTCCTCCTCCGGGCAAGGGCCCCTGGAACAGCCTCATGACAATGTCCTGGTCAGCTCTTTTCTGTTTAAAAAAAAAAAACCCAACCAAAAAACCAACAAAGTTGATTTCCTGTTCTGGTGAGCCATATATCACTGACGCTCCCATCTGTGCCGTTTGTCTGTGACAGAATGACAGGTGTCATTTATCATTGGAGCTTGAGGAAGCTGTGGGAAGAGGGATTGAAATTTTTTCTGGAAGCAGTCAGTGTCTACAGACTGCCAGATCATTAAAAAGGGGGCTTTCCAAAGAAAGCTGTGTGTAATGTGATTGCACTTACTGTCAATGACAGGCTGAGAGAAAGAAGAAACATCAAAAAAAGAGAGAGAGGGGGGAAGGATCGAAAGGGAGAAAGGGAGAGAAATGAAGTTTCTGCCAGGGGCATTTAAAGCTACAGCACAACAAATGCAGGGATCTTTTTTTGGTTTGGTTTCAATATCTGCATACTAAGTAAGGCCTTTGGAGATTTTAGCTCAGCTTGGATTGCCAATAAGGAAACCAAAACAGGAAACTCCTTTAACAGCACTTATTCGCATCACATATTATTTAGGGCACTGTAACAGAGTTTGTACTTTAAGGAGCGTGTCTCAAAGCACAGTGACTTAAGACTGGAATAGGAGGTAGCAGAGACAGGAAAACCTATTTGGTCTGCAGCTGAAGCTCCTAATAAATCAAAGGGCAGAACTAAGACCAGATACAAGGCCCTTTTTCAAAAAAGAGACATTTACAACATCCTGTTTGCATAAGGACATTCAGGAAAAGCAGCATAATATCTCTATTTCAGCACCACCTAGGCAGGCTCTGGTAGGGATTGGAGCTGAATCTTTGTTTCTTCTCATGGTAAAGAATGCTTCTCACATTTACAGCAAATTGTCCTCCTACTTGAGGTACACAAAGCCGAAAATAAGTGTTTATTGGGAAAAAATTTGCAAGAGAGATAAAACAAATGTTTTAACAACAAAAAGACTCTGAGAGGAAGAAATAGTGGATTTTCTCTATTGTTTTCTGTGTTCTCCTTAGGTGAGCTGGCTCTTCTTGTACCACACTCCTTAGCATAGCTCTTCCTGCACGAGCTGCATCCCACAGCCAAGTTACAGCTGAGATGATGCAGAGGTTGGGGATTGCAGGGGGATTGCTCACCAGTTGGTCACACATGTTAAAGGGCAATGCTGCTTAGTCTGGAATAAGTCATTTCAGTCCTTCCTTCTGTGAGAATCTGTGGCTGTGTGAAATCCCAGTGTGAGGCTCAGTGAGTTACAAAACCGAGGACCAACTAAGTAGACGAATCTGGCTTATTAATAATCAAGGGAGTCATCGTCAAATGTGTGAGTGCTCTGTGAGTCTGGGTTTGAGAGGTGACCCAGGGCATGAACTTTCTCCTCTGGGCTCTCTTTAGAGTGATGGGTTTTCCTGCTGGCCTTTGGGAAAGACAATACGGGGGAGGGAAAAAAGAAATAAGAGGAATTTTCAGTCTTTTGCATGTGGTATGTAAGGAAATCATCTCTGCATCTTCTGCCACCAAGCACATCCGTGTAAAGACAAGGAGAATCCAGCAGTGCTGGATAAAAGCAATATCCATCTTATAACTGAGGTCCTTCTGGGGAAGTCTGTCCAGTTTCCAGCTGTGCCACAGGATCTGTGAGTGAACATTATCTGATTTCTCCATGTGTTCAGCTTCTTTTTAGTATCTCCTCTGGAGGTTTTGAGGTCTTTAAGGTAGGAACCAACTTGCACACATCAGGTCTTGCACAGGATGTCCTGCCCTGAGCTTGTGTTTCTTCCTGCAGCTGCAATACAAAGTCTGTAATGGTTATGGTTATGAAAAATGAACTTTCTGCCTCGTGCTTAACAGCTTAATAATTTACAGCAGTTGTGTGTATTTACACAGTATTGATTTACACCAATGTTTGCCTCTATGGAGAACATTCCCTGGAATCAGAGAGATCAGAGCGATCACATACAGAGCTAGTGACTCAACATATGTAAGTGGAAGTGGGAACACTGTGCAATTGGATGATAAAGTTGTTGCATGTGTTCCCATGTAAGTTTGTTTGTACACTCTTACCAATGTGTTAAATGCCATTATATCATTCTTATCATCACCAAACTCAGCATCATTCTTTCCTGGCATTGGAATTGCATGGCATGTGTGCACATGGATATACATATATCTGTGTATACACACACACACACACACACACACAAACATATTTATACAGCAGATTTTAAAACATTTTTACTAGGTCGAGACAAACAATTTTTGCCTGACATTTGATTTTTGCAGTGCTGGGCTCAAGGTATATGTGCTTTCCTATGTGAAGGAGATTGGGTCAAAACTGCTTTAAATGTCATATCCCTGGTGCAAAACAGAGATCCCTGTTTTCAGCAGCTACATGAAGGAAGCAGAATATAAAATCAGGCCTCAAAGTCATGTATATGGTTCTGTTGACATTTCTTCCTGTGGGGTGACCGAGGCTGTCCCTGTCATTCTCAGCAGACTACACCTGTACTAGTCCTGTACCACTCAGGTCTCTCTGTGCTTGAAGGCTGCCCTGGAAACGCTTCCTGTGGGTCCACTGGCAGATAAGGGAAAGAGATGACATGCCATAGACACACATATCTCAGGGGAAACTACAGGTGGCAACAGATAGCAGCTTCACATTTTAGGATATCTGTAGTGAAGTTGTATCCAAGACTTCCAGTTTGAAAAGAAAAAAGTTAGATGGTTGCTGGTGTGGGTTTGCTCTGAAAAAGCAGTTGCTGCTCACAGAGATAAGGTTTTGCCTTCTGGCCAAGTGGTTATAAAAGTGAGATCTTAACTGAGGTTAGATACCTCCGTTCAGCACAGCTGGTTTTTGAGACTAAACACTGTAATCTTTACTCAGCCAATCCCACCTCTGGTTTTACTTTGGATATGCAAGGAATGGATCAGGATCACAAAATGTAGCCCCATGTGCACAGCAAAGGCTTCTTTAGGCTAATGATGGATAAACAGGACCAAGGTATAATTTACTCTCAGGACAAGTGAAGGGAGATAAAGACTGAAATGAAAAAGGCATTTAAGTCCAGACTGAAGGTATTAGTGGGGCTGGAACCGCTCCAGCTCAGCCACATCAGCAGCTCTCTGGCCATCACCACCAGACCATGTCACAGCCAAAGCCCGGCTCAGCTCCAGCCTCTTTCATAAACCCTTGGGAAGTCCATCCTGGTGTGCAAATGCCTTTGGAAAGGCACAGTGAGGAAATGTGGTTATGTAGAGAAGCTGTGGATGCCCCATCCCTGGAAGTGTCAGGCTAGATGGGGCTTGGAGCAACCTGGGCTGGTGGAAGGTGTCCCTGCAGGGGGTGGGATGGATGATCTTTAAGGTCCTTTCCAACCCTTCTGGGATTCTGTGGTTATATATGTATGGCTGGCAGTCAAAGGTGTGTTTCTGTGGCTCCTGAAGCAGCTTGGTCAGAGATGTTTTTCATGTCTCATCATAACCTGACTGGCTTTTAAAATCCATTGCTTTTACTGAATGTTCCATGCAGAAAAGGATGTCTCTGCAGTCATCCTGCTGGTGCTGCCTGGAGGTTCATTTAGGCTCTCAGCAGTTATCCCCAGCTACAGACTTCTTGGATAAAATGTATGCCCAGCACTGTCTGAACAAACCTGGGCCTAATATTTATGCAAAATTAAAAGCAGCTGGAACACACTCCTGCAGGTAAATGTCCCATGTTTGGAACTGCTTGTCCTGTTTGCTGGTCATGTGTTGGTGTTGCAGAGGATGTTTGGGTCATAGCAAATTTCTCAGCAAGAGCTGAACAGCCAAGAATTGCACAAACTTATTCTGTTGGTTAGACTGGACTACTTGTACAGATAGAATTACCAGTTAAGAAAAGAATCAGTAAAATTCAAGATCTGTAATACAAATTATCACATATAAATATGCTACAGGATCTGTCATACATGCTGATTCTATAAAATTAGGAGGAATTATACCATAATGTGTGATAGTCTTCTGGCTTTTGGTCTTTATTTAATTTATGTCAACTGGAGAAAATGATTTAAACCATAAAGGGGAAAGAGGGGAATCCATCAATATGTACATTGTTTTTCTCCAGAGATTAAATAAAAGTTTGTGCATATATTTACATTTTTCCTTCCGTAGTATATATTGCACAGTTATATTTGGAATGGGCCTTCAGAAAAGCTGCAGAGGAGTTAATGAGAGTAGGATGTTTGTACAATTCTGTAAATATTGTTTTATATTTCTGGGAGCAGTGATCATATATCTTGAGTCTTTCTTTCTAGGCTAGAGGCTCCCTTGGACTCACATTTAGGTTAAACCTTTGGCAAGGGTTCAAGGAGCAGGGAAACCAGCTGAGGATCTGGTCCAGTGGGTGAGATCCAAGAAAGCTCTTAGATGTTGGATGTGCAGCTGCCATGGATTTTAGGAGCCTGAGCTCAAGGAAGGGGAGGGGAGGTTGTGCTGCCCCAAATGTCCAGAGCTACCAGCAGCTGGGGCTTTCTCCAGGATGTCCAGGATGATCCCATTGAGGATTCATGTGTGGGCCTCGTGGGTTCCCTGGAACACGTTCCCTGAGACATCACTAATGCCCAGGGAATTCAGACCTCAGTGTTTGTGTCCTGGGTGTCTGGGAAACTCTCTTTTCAGGGCACTCCCCCCACCTCTAAGGGAACATCTGAGATGATATTTCTCTCTCACTGCCTCTCTTGTTCTCTCTTTTTGCTTAAACTCTGTAGGGCAGATGTAAAGGTCAAACCAATTGATTTGTGTGGGTAGCAGGGCACTCTCAGTGGAGATGCAATTCACACTTTCATAAACTCTGTTGGTATTGCCTTGCCTCTGTTTTTGAGGAGAATCCACAGTTAGGGAGACTTCCATCATTGTTTAGAGCATCGCTGTAATTTGTCTTGAAATGATTATATTTCAAGTTTCTTGCTAAAACAACTTAGAAGTGCTGGTAGGTATATTGGGGAAAAAAGACACTAAATATATAATCCATGTTCCCTCTCTGTGTAACTATGAAATGCATCTTGTTCACTTTTATCTTTGTCACAGAATGATTGACATGTAATATCTCAACTTGACACCTTGATATTGGTGATCAGAGTAATTTGTTTCAACCTGCATGCTAAACCCTCAAGGTTAGATGTTCCTAACGCATAAACACAAAGGATGGATTACTGCTATCATTTCCTACTTTATAATCTGTTTTTCCCAGCAAAGGGCTTGTCCATTGGAAAATAGCTGGATTTTAACTGTGCATTTTTTTACTCTTTAATTGTAACACTGAGTTTTTCTGAAAATAAATACACTGAGGTCACCAAAGCTCTATCCATGAGCTCCTTTGTGCTTCCTGATGTACAGCATAGAATGGGGACTGGTTTGGCAGAAGACAAATCACATTGTCAAACTGATGAGAACAGTTTGCTTCTCAAGGAGAACATTGGTGCTCATTTTCTATTTTGTTGCAGCACATTTTCCCTTTATTTTTAGTCTTTCTGCATTGCCAAACACACCTAAATGAATGGTTTTGATACCTGGAAGATAATCCTCCTTTATTGGAGCATGCAACATCCTCCTTTATTGACTGGGCAGGGACACCTCCCACTAGTCCAGGTTGCTCCAAGCCCTGTCAAACCTTGGGCACTCCCAGGGATGGGGCAGCCACAGCTTCTCTGCCCAACCTGTGCCAGGGCCTGCCCACCCTCACAGGGAAGGATTTCTTCCTAAAATCCACAATAAATCCATCCCATCTCTTCTGTGGAGCTGCTCAGTGGCATCATCTGACACTGACAGACCTTGTGTGTCTCGGTCTGTAAGAGCTGTTTCTGTTTTCCTTGTTTCCGTGTGTCCTATTTAATCCTGAAGCCTGCTTTTAATCAAAGTCACTGGGTTGAGATGGATCAGCTCTGGGACACTGCCTGGAACCATCTCACTGATGTGATGCTCTCTCTGGTGGTCAGGATTAGGGGCAAACTAGGACTGTACTGGGGGAGCCCATGGAATTGCTGCTGTGTGTGTTGGGACTCCACAGAGGGTCCTGGTCCTGGGACAGACATAATTCATGGCAGCTCCTCCTCTTGTGATACTTCTCTGCTGTTAAAATTAGAAAGCTCTGCCTCCTCCTCAGGGAGGAGGGCCAGACTTGCCAAATAAAAGGTAGTTTGTAAGTGTAACAATATTATTTACATTTATATTTTTAGCAGTTTTCTGGTGCTCATTCAGATTTGAAGCCAAGAGTTCTTCGAGTTCCCCTTTCCTTTCCTGCAAACACCCAAGCACACACCTTCCCACACTTGGGATCAGGAAAGAGAGGGTTTTCTCCTGGTGTCCTCAGCCAAAATTGCCTGCTTAATGTAAATGTAGTACACACAGAGGTTGGAAGTTTTTGTCCCTTTCCTTATACTTTCCTTTTACTGCACTGTATAAGCAAAACAGGGCTGCAAACATTGTCTGCACCACCTTCCCATCACAGCATTTCACTTGTGGTTAGCAAAATGCTCCCAGATCCTCCAGAGCTGAAGGTGCTATTTAAATGTAAATTATTATTTACAATATCTTATGCTTGATATAAGTTTGGGGGAAGTTTCATCTTTACACTTGTTTGCAGCAGCAAATCCTTTCATAGCTATAATTTATATGCAAAGATTTCCCTGTCCTATCACACGTTTTCCAATATGTTTTGATGAAGTCTGAACAGTTCAAATTGAGCTCTAGCATTGTGCATTTTATTTATTTCATATCTCATTTGTATTAAGTTTTGTCATAGGTTAGGGCTTGCTTTTATATTCCAGTAAGAGAGGATATAGAGTATGTGATTATTCAAGGTCTTTGTTATTTATATATCCTGCATCCCGTGTCTGCTGCTCCGGTGTCCAAGTGAAATGCAGGATTCTATTTTAATTCTCATGACTGTATATGATCATTAACAGCTCCTGCACCCAGTAAAAAATAAAAATGCAATTGGAAGGAGTGTGCATATAAATAAATATAAGTGAGCATGTAAAAGAATGAGTGAGATAAATTGGTTCTTTACAAATATCAAACTTATCTTCAGTTTAAGGGAGGCATCCTCTGTGCTGCCTCTGCTCCGAATGCTACTTTGAAAAAAATTAAACATAACAATAAAAAAGAATTCATTGCTTTTAATAACATTTTCAGCCATGTGCTGAGGGTGGGCTTCCTTTTTTCAGCTTTTTTTTCCCCCTAAGATTGCAATTTTGAAAATAGCAGGAAAGGTCGTAATGTATTGGGCACTGCCTTGCCGTTTCCTCGGCGCTCCAGAATTTCAGTCGCTGTTGGTTTATGTCTTCACTGGAGCCTTGAGCATCTCCCCTGCTCCCTTCCCAGCCGGCAGTTGGAAGGATAACCCTCGCCCCCTTCTGTCCAGACGCTCGTCTGGGGCGTGTTTCCCATTGTTCTGCTCAGCATCTGCTCTCCATCCTGCCTGGGAAGGGAAGGGCTTATCTCCCAAGTTGGATCCATCAGCTCGCTGGCAGCTGTCACTACAGGATCCAAACACCAGACGCAAGATGAAAGCTTGTGCTTATGTTTCCCTGTAAAACAGGGGCTCGTGTTCCTCCCGTTTTAAGGAGCTTTCTCAGGATATGCAGATCGGCACGGGTCGTCCTACCAGCAGAAAAGTGGTTGCACTGTCATTATGCTCCACTCTATTGATTTACAACCAAAAGCAATAATAACAGCAAGATATTTTGATGAAAAGCAGATGACTGTCAATCCTGTTCAGTTTGGGGAAGCTCTGGACTCTGGAGGCTGCTCCAAGCAGTTCTCAGCTGTCCTTTCCCTGTTCCTACCTCCAGTCCTCTTCTTATGAGCTGGGCAGGCAGCGACCTCAGCCTTCCTCTGCTCCACTGCCCCATCTCCCCTTCGCTCCCTCAGTCCTGCCTTCAGTGCCCAGTAAGTGCACTGAGGCAGCCTGATGCTCTTCTAGTTCAAGCAGAATAGAATATATATAAATACAGTGTAGTTTATATATATACACTAGTCCATTTCACCAGTATATACTTAAATTTACTTGTGAAAAAAACTAGTGATCTGCTTTTCTCTGCTAGGACCAAACTGAGGGGAATTGTGTTGACTCCACGATCAGTGAGCGCAGTCACTGATGTGCTGGAGCTCTTACAAACACACCCAGCGTGGGTTGCAACAGCAACAGAACTTTGGCTGTTCTTCCAAGCCTCATCCAACCTGCCCTTGGACACTCCCAGGGATGGGGCAGCCACAGCTTCTCTGCCCAACGTGTGCCAGGGCCTGCCCACCCTCCCAGGGAAGAGTTTCTTCCCGATATCCCATCTAACCCTGCCCTCTGGCAGTGGGAATCCATCCCCCCTTGTCCTGTCACTCCAGGCCATTGTAAATAGTCTCTCTCCATCTCTCTTGTAGCTCCTTCAGGCACTGGAAGGCCACAATTAGGTCACCCCAAAGCTTCCCTTTCCAGGCTGAACAATCGCAATCTCAGCCTTTCCTTATCCTAATACCTTCCTTTCCTCTCTGTAAAGCAGGAATAATGGGATTTTCATACCTGCCCAGGCTTGTTAGGAGGAAAAATGCCTTGAAACTGGGGGTGCCTGGTAGGACAGTGATGGAGCTGTGTCAGGAGCAGAGGTGGATGTGTTCTGCCTTTCAGAATGAAAGGTGCAGAGTGCCTTACCACCCTTCCAGTCTCCTACCACAGAGTGATTCTGCAGAACCACTTGGCAAAATCAAATAAAATAGAATTCTTACAGCAATGAAAACATCTGCTCTAATACAGCCTCTTGGCACTCGAGTGTTCATAGAACAGCAGTTTTTTCAAATAATGTAATTACTACTCAAAAAAAAAAAAACAAACCCCAAAACCAAAAAACCCAAGCCTAACAGATATTCCTCTTCCAGCCTAACTGTAATTTTTGCTCCACCAACAATGAACTTCAGTGCTTGTGAGCAGACAGTCATTTCTGACAGCACAGGGCTTCTGCTGGATAAAATACAGTATTTATAATGTTTCTGCAAGTGTCTCTTTGATTGCATTATTCCTTTGTCTGACCTATACTTTCAGATAAAAGTGTTTTGCTTAGAAACTACGTAATAAATCAAGTGTAGGAAACAGACACGTTTCTTTTCTATCAGGGACTAAATGTGAAAAATGGTTTAAAAGGAGCTGAGTGTAAATGATGGAGTTCTGTTACCAGTTTGGGCTTTGCTGAAACAAAGTAAAGGTAATGTACAGGAGGCATATCTCAGGGTCACTGCAGTCATATGTCAAATGCTAGAATAGTACTTTATTTGGCAAAGAGATCAAAGAAGAGCTTTTTGTTATTTTTCTTCCGTATGGTGAGGAATGAAATAGTTTTTCTCCCTTTTTATAGTTACTATAACTATAGTTTCCCTGCTCTGAGATGAGATCACCCACTCCGGGATATGATTACATTTCAGTAGTTAAAAAAAAATTACATAAGTAGTAAGCATGATTTGACCTCCTTTCCTGTGTCAGACTGCTGAAATTATTTTACATTTATATAAATCCGGGCTGCTTTGCACCTTTTGTAGCTAAAATAAATGCTACCTTGGGAGCCAAGGGTCTCATGGTGGACAACTTATTGCATGTTGGATGTGTCACAGTAAATCTGCAAGAGGTTTTAAGCTGAAAAGAGATTTTTTTTTTTCCCCTTAGAAGGCTAGAGGAAAGTAAGGAAATTAATTTTCAAAGTAGAGGAACCAGAAAAATTCTTTTTCATATTCTCTTCTTGTCTGCAAGCACCGTGCCAAGAGAGAAAAAAAAAAGAAAAAGTAAAACAAGTTTTAAGGGAAAGAACCACTTACTGAAACACTTGCAGAAACAAATCCTGGAGTTAGAGAGGCTGCAGGGATTCTATTTTTCAAGCCATGCTTTAGATGGTATCAGGATATACTGTAGTTGTCTTTAATGCTACAGTTAACATATATTAAAGAAATGCTGTGTCTTCCTCTGCATGTGTGTGTTGTACTTAAAGACTCATTCTCCTGGTAGGGGTGAGCCTGGAGGAGATTCATTTCTTGGGAACAATTGTTATTAAAGGACTAAGTGTGTTTTGTAGTGGGGGAATGAGGCTGCATGTCCTCAGTGCCCTGTGAACCTTTTGGGAAGGACAACCTTCTGTCCCTCAGAGCCTCCAAGTGTCCCACAGTCCCTTCAGAAACCTGCACACAACAGT
>VXBX01008728.1:533399-550129 GCA_013400415.1 Scytalopus superciliaris | reverse complement strand
AAAAAAAAAAAAGGAAGCTGATGAAATTAATGAGAAGTGACAAAAGAAAAAGAAATAACTACCGGCGTGGCTGAGGTCAAGCTGGAGGAACGAGCACAGTGGGTTAAAACACCAGCACAGGAATGTAGGTGTGAGCAAATGAACCGTCTAATAAATAATTAACAATTAATTTTCTTCTGTCTTTTATCTTTACCTCTTCTTTTTTTTCCCTCTCTACTTTTCTACCCTATGCTTCTGTTTTGCATTTTCCATGTTCCTGCAATTAATTAAAAAACAAAATCAAAGCGCAGGGTTACAAAGTTCCAGTTCTGAAATCCTGCTGGAATGAAAAGTTCTGCTTCTCCGATCCTATTAGTTTGTGCTCATGTTGAGGGCTGGATGTGCATATTTTATGGAGCTCGTGCAGCTCCTCCTCGGCAGGTTCCCAATCCAGCCCTGCTGCTGCCGAGCGGGGAAGCTTTGTTTTATAAATCTCCAATGCAATGTACATGCAGGTTTGTGTCATGTTATATTGTCATATGACAAGACATGAACCAATGTAAGCCATCGTAATGCAGCACAATGCATTGTATAAGTTACACCTTGTCAGGTTTTTTGGCTTCAGAAAGGAGCTTTTTTCCCAAAGGTAGTAAGTGATGCTGGAAAAAAAATCCCTGTGTTACCTAGGAACTGACAGGTGCCCCTATTTCCTGACTATCCAAATTAAATTTAATCTGAATGTGTTTCCACGCAGCAGATCTGAATGTTGCTTTACTTTTTGTCACTTCCCAGTGTAACGTTAGTGGTCTGCTAATGTGATTAACTGTTTGCCTCAGGCACTTAAGGCTGGGCTTTGTCCGACTGGACAACTGATGAGCTCAGCAAAGTTTAAAGCTCCCTGGCTAAGAAGGGATCAGCATCTGAAACCTGTATACTGGCCAGGGAAGGCTCCAGCGTGCAGACAGACAACATGAGACGCCGTGGTGCTGTCATTAAGCTGAGCAGATATGAACAGGGATCATCTCTGGTGGCTTATCACGCTCTGCCTTATCACAAATGCAACAGCACATCGTGCCCAGGTGTACAGGTGAGCTCCTCATGGCAGAGACCACTGTGAGAGAAATAAGTGTTACATCCTGGTGTGGGGGGATGTGTGGATAAAAAACCCAAAGTATTTACTTTCTGTATTTCCTCAGTTCTGGGTGGTTGTCTCATGCCAGCTCACCCTACTTCTTTATTGTCTAAAGCCTTAGACAACAGTTACAATCCTGACAAGGAATTCTTTATTGCCCAGAAAGCCAAATTACAGCAGAGCATTACAGGTAACTCTCCATGTAGCATTAACCCTCCTGTTTGGGAGGGAGGGGGTGTGAAGCATTATAAAACAAATTATATCTGTTTCTTTAAGTAGTCATGGAGAAAAATACCACATTCAAGTTCAAAAGCTTCATCCAGTTAATGCTTTCAGCATTATTTTCCACTCAGGGTAACTTCTCTAACCCTTAGGAAATGTCCCACTATTGCCTCCAAAGCCAGTCACAGTTTCCATACTGCGTGTACTAGCACTGGAGCAGAGCTAGTGAGAAAGATCATGTGGAACGACTTCAGGGGTTCATTATAATTTTTGCAAGGTTGACTGAGGGACCCTGCATGTGCATTGTCTTCTCTCTGTGCATTTCCATAGGTAGCAGAAGTACTAGGGGTATGTTTTTATCCCAAATAACTTCCCTCCTGGGTGAATTTTCCCCCTGGGCAGCTGGAGTTCCATGTTGTGTGTTACCAGTAGAACCCTGTTCCTTCCTGGGTTGAGGTCTCACTCAGGGTGAAAGTCGAGCAGATCACCTGGAGTATCTCACAGTGAATATTATCAACATTACAGCATTATTTTCCCAGCACACTTTTTCTCAAACTCGAATTAGACCAGCACCATTTAATTAACTGAAGGATTCAGAATTTCTTTCTTTTCAGCTGGTTAAAGTGAAAACTCCACAAATTCGTTGAGAATGTTTGGACTCACTCATGTGCTGTGCCTGGACTGAGTGCCACATCCAGTCATTCCTTGGACACCTCCAGGGCTGGGCACTCCAAATCTCCCTGGCCAGCCCTTCCAATGCCTGACCACCCTTTCCAGGGAGAAATTCCTCCTGATGTCCCACCTGCCCCTGGTGGACAGAGCCCTGGGGATGTGACCTCAGCAGTGCCAGCACAGGGGGGATAACAGATAAAGTGGAAGTTTGTGAAAAATCAAGAATTAGTGCCACTAAAGGCTAAAATCTGCAGTATTTATCAAAAAGCAGCAGTGCAGCACCAGGAAAAGCAGAAGGTCGGTATCTGTTGAGGGTGCATGCTCTGAGAGGTGACCACACTCCAGGGGGAGCAAATCTGTGTCTGTTCAGTAAACACCTATTTATCAGACACCTTTTCCTGTTGGTTCCATACCCTGGAAATGTGGTGCCTTTCCAACTCTCCCCTGGCAAATGCAATTTTAAAACAAAGCAGAACAAAGAAAAATGTGTTCCTGATATAATTGTGCTTTCTGCAACTTAAATTCTAGACACTCAGTTCCATCTCTTACTTAAATGTATCTGTGTATTTTAATAGGAACATTCAGCTATGCTTTTATTAATGCAAAAACATTAAAGCACTATCCCTGAATACTAAAGCCTTAAAGGGCCGTTTCAGACAGAACCTGTCATAAAATGTGCTCTCAAGCGTGTCCCCTTTAAGAGATTCAAGAATTAAATGTTCCCGTATGTGAATTTTATTTTGTACAGCACATTTGCTTTATGGCTACAATTAAGTTTGATGTGCCGATAACAATGTCTGCTTTCCATTTTAAATCGCACATTTCAGACAGTGTGCATTGTTTTATTATCTAATCCACATGCTTTTAATTGCAATTATGGTCCCTTATGAGTCCCCTGGGAGGGTATGATTGCAATTAAAAATGTAATTTAAATGTTAATTAATTACATTCATTTTCTAAACTGGGAAAATTTCATTTATTATTTTCATGTGTTGTGCACTTATCCTAAATGCGTTACCTTCTAAATGTTTTGGGGTTTTTTTTCAAATTAAGTGTTATGTTTATAAAACAGGGTGTTTAATACCCTTTAAAATTTTGTTAGGATGTTTATACAAATTATTACTTTAAATTAATTGTTTCCAAGCTCTATGCACAACTTATATGTGTCATGCAAGCCAGAATAGAGTTGGGTTTTATCTTCTGCTGAAATTACGTTTACATGAGCACCAAAAAGTTGATCAGCAGGATACAGTGTTAATATCTGTATTGTTGGACCCCTTTTGTTGGACAGAAGATGATTCATTGGGGTGATGCTCGATGGCTTTGCTGATTTTCTTTCTGGGGGTTCAGAGGCCAAGTGGGCACGAGCAGGGCTGGAGTCTGGGATTGGGTTTGCAACAAGTGGAAGAGGCAGCAGGCAGGGAGAAGGAGCTGCTTAACAAGGGAAGGCAGCGAATTCTGGGTCTGGGCTCTTAGAAATGATAGAGGGGTTTAATATAAACCTACCACTGGTATTCCAGTATTTGGGGTAAGAAAACTGCTTGAAATCTTCCCTGCACTGCCTGGCCTTGGGCACATCAGCGTGAACCTGGAGGAGGGGGCTGGAGAACAGGGCAGGACTCAGGTGCGGGCAGGAACCAAGTCAGGTACTAATGGTTTTGAGTCACTGGGTTCTGTAATTAAAAACTGATTAAAGATATCCTGACCCATCCTTTTATCTTTACAAAATATATTCTCATTACAAATTTGTGGTCAGTTCATTAAAAATCAAAAAAAAAAAAAATAGAAACTGTAATTTATTTTCTGAGACCGTCACAGAACAAACCAATTAAGTCAGGAAAATTCAGAATTATGATGTTGTGATAGACCTGCAGCTCCTCTGAAGAGAGAGATGAAGCTGAAGGATACAGCTGAAAGACTTTAATTTTAAACTACTGCTGCCAGTTGTAGCTGTACAGACGCTCCTGTGCAAGGGTTTAAGCATTAAAAAAGAGGCAGGTAAACTAAACTGAAGAATTTTTATTTTTCAGTGAGGCCAGGCTGCCCACATGGCCTTTTGGATTGCTTTGACTAATGGCTTGAACATTAAAAATGAGAAGTAGCTGGGGTTGACTCGGTGCTGAGGGCTGCAGCATTTCCTACAGAGGAATTCACGGGGAGCAGGTACAGCCACAGCAGGGCACGGCTATGAGAGGTTTGAATAAGCAGTTTCCAGCCAGGTGCTCACAGGAATTTCACCCTGATCTGGAGCTGCTCTCCATCCCTGCAGTGCCCGGAGTGTCCCCCCGGCACTTCCATCTGGGCTTCCCCGGGCCTGCCGTCTGTGCCCCTCACGTTTCCTTTGCCTTTATGGCTCCTCTCAGTGGAAAACGCCGTGAAGGCAGTGGAGGCAGCTCTGCAGTCCAGGCTTTGTGTTCATCACTGTGGCATTAAACCAGCAAAATAAAGGGGGGAAAAAGAGCAGGAGCTTTCTAGCCAAACAAAAAATAATATACTGCTTTTTCTTTTGTATCATTAAAGTGAAGGGAAAGATTAATTAATTTGTAAATAGCAGGGAAAGTCTAAGTCTGGGTGAATTAACCTCTTTGTATAGAATTTTTTTCCCTGTTTTGTCCCCCCTCCCCAGTCACATATAGTTCTGACATGACAAAACCCTCTTTTTTAATTTTAATTGATCCTTGAGTGCTCCAAAACCTCTGCCAGCCCAGCAGTCCCAGTGACATGAAGTGCTGCAGAACCCCACACATCCTTCAGTCATGGCACTGCCCCACTTCAGCCAATTCTTCCCCTCTGGAGAGGCACAGTGCTGGAAGTTCCTGCATCCATCCGGGATGCTGCAGCTCATTTGGTGATCAAAACAGTTACCTGACTCCTGATAACCCTCATTGACTATCTATTGAAAAAATCAGATTCTAAATAAATTACTATTGTACTTTTAAAGCTGTGCATGACATGTCCTACTTACTGGGTGACCTAGATAATTTCCATAAATTAACCTCTCTTACCTTCCATTTCCTCTGCCATCCTGCTGTTCCCTTCCCACAACTGCTCCATCACTACGGAACTCATCCAGTAGATGGAGAAGACAGTGATGCTGCGCTGAGTCTTAAAGTGACATTAAGAACTTACCTGCCTAAGTGTTCATTTGCATCTTGCTCACTAGACTTGTCATATAGCTGGGGAGATAATATATTATGAGATGTGTACTGAATTAGCTGTCAATTGTAGTGAAGCTCTCCCTTAACTATGTGAGGAGAAAGCTCTTGAATGAGCCTCAATCTTGCCTTTTTTTTCAGCTGAGATGTTTCATTTTAGTCACCCAACCCCAGCCAATTTTATTAAGTCTGCTGTCAGCTGTGACCCCTGCTGAGGACTGGCAGGGCTGAAATAGTTATGCTGCCTGATGTCATTTGTGGCAGCTCCAGATCCCACTCCTGCTTAGGCACGGAGGGCTCCATTCCTGCCGCAGCAAAACAGAAGGCTTGGGATAAAGAGCCACGCAGCATCCTCAGTGCTCTGTACTGGTGGAACCAGGTGGGCATGGACTGCCACTGGGAAGGGTTGGGTGCGACCTGCTGCACTCTGGGAGCAGCTGGGAGGATGGAGGAAACCTCAGTGTGTCTGGAAAACCGAGCTGGCACTGGAGCCCTGGCCAAGGCCGGGCAACGAATCGCTCCCTGTGCCACACGTGGAGTCAGGACTGCTCCCACACCCACAGCACCACCACCCTGGGTGGTGTTTCCAGGGATTGGCTTGTCTTGGGAATTCCTCTGCTGTGCTTGACAAGCAGAAAGAGCAAGTCCTGTTGTCTTCCCTGTGCGTGAGTGGGAGGTGTTGGCACAGGGCAGAGCCCCACAGCAGAACTGCTGCCTCGTGTTGATGTGCACAGGCACAGCCCCCTGAGCATCCCTGCTGCTGCCTGGCATGTTGGACTCGCTGCTGTGCCTCCATGGGATGCCTTCACACCCCACAGGGAAGGATACTGGGAAAAGAGACAAGATAGACCTAAAACTTTGAAAATCCAATTGTAGCTGCCTGAGATCACAGCATATTATAGTCTTTAGACGCCAAAGAAAGTTTAAATCCTGGAAGAGTGATACTTTATCGTCAAGGTAACCAGAATAGGTTCACCAACAATTTATGTGGCTCTTAAGTCTATTTACATGCTTGTTTACTTGGCTTTTCTCTAGAAGGAAAAAAGTAGTTACCTTAGCAACTGCCTCCTCACAGGGTGCTGAGGCTCCTGTGCTGTGGAGGATCCTCTGCAAGGAGCTCTCAGACCTGTGTGGGCACATCTGCCTTTCCCAGTGAGGCTGGGGCTGGCCTGTGCATTACTCTGGGGTGTGTTTGTTCAGTGGGCTACATTGGGCATCCCAGGGGAGCAGTGAGATGTGTCTGTGCCCCCTGGCTTTGGGGGAACTGTGCCAGAACAATGCCAAGGCAGAGCTGGGGGAGCAGGAGATGATAGGGATGTGACTGTGCTGGTTTGGAAGGTAGGAGAGGTCAGCTCTGCTGCAGCCCAGGGTGGGTGTTGGACCATTGTATTTGTTAGATGTCACCACCAAGGACTGTTGCTCCAATAGTCAACCCACCTTCTCCCTTGAGATCCTACCATGGCAGAAAAAGGTTAAACAAAATACAGGATGGTGGGATGTGGCACATACTGGGGTAAGGACTCATTGGGCTCTGCGTGGAAATTATAAGAGTTTGCTGCCTCTGCCCCCTGATGTCTCTGGAGTTCTGGACATCATCACCTTCTCTGTTCAGCAGCAAGTGCAGGACAGCAGGGGCAAAGGAGATGCCAGTCGTACTTTTTCCTCCCTTGCTTTTCTTTCCACAGAAGATTTTATCCTGAACTGCTGTCTGGGCAAACTCCCAGAAGTTCAGCAAACTCAGTCACCACTCAGGCTGTGTTTGTGTCTTTGTTTTAACAGTGTTTATGAGAGAGCTGCTTCATCAAATACCCTCATTTTATTTGCTTTCCTTGCTAATTTTATTTTAATTTGATAACTGCACAGAGACTTCAGTCTGACTGCAAGGAAACTCTTATTCTACAAAATAATTCAATTTCCTTGAATGATCAGGGCCAGGTTTTTTAGGATAGTTGCACATGTTGAGATGAAATCCTAGTAGGATTTTCAAAAGAACCTCAGCAGATTAAAGCCTTGATTCTTTTTTAACCTGCTTAAGCACTTGTAAAATTGCTGTTAAGACTCTACCTGCTCTTCAGCCTTCCTACATACCTTTGAAAACTTAGCCCTTTTTTGTATCTACATTCCCCCAACTACTTGTCTCCCATTTCTCAATTCCATTTCACCTCATCCGCCAAAATCCTGATACAATCTCCGTCTCCACTCTTGCTGTGCCCTCTGGAGTTTTTAAATAATGTAACCTAGCATTCTTTTAATCTATTTTAACGTTTTTATTCATTATATTACTGCTCTATACAAATCTAATTTAGCTTGCACCTTCTTCATAGCACAGTCCTAACACACTGTTGTCAGCCCAGTTCCTAAAAAGCAGATCTGTTGCCGTATCCATCCTGCAATATTGCAATAATTAGTGAATAATAAGGATAATAATTGTTTTATACAGCTTTTTAGCATGGACATATTCTCCTCCCCTTCAGTCCTCTGAGGCAGCCTAATGGCCTGATTTCTACAGCAACAGACTTATAGAGCTGGAGTTTCCCAACCATTTTTCAGCCAGGACAGGTGTCCTTTGGCTCTGGGAAAGCTTCCCTTCCAGCCTGGCCCCACGGTGACCCAGCACGTCCCAGTGCTCAAGCTCTCCAGCAATCCCTCTGAGGACTGGTGGAGCTGTGGGGCTGTGGGAAGAGGAGCTGCCTCCAGCAGTGCCACGAGCTCCGGGGCCGACACCGAGTCCCCTCACAGACATGTATCGATCACACGGAGGAGCCGGAGTTGGGAATTGAGAACTCCTGAAAATCTGCTGACTCCTCCACCTTTTGGGGTTAAGGGATTATTCTGTTCTGGCCTGATCTGTCCAGCAGTGCTAAAATCAATATTAAACTTGGCCTGTCACTACCCCTTCCTCCTGCTGTGAGCACATTCTCCAGACCACAGCAGTGCTCCGAGAGTCTCGGATTCCATAGTGCAGCTCCTGCCTCGGATCTGGCACTGGCAGCTGGTGCCTTTCCACGAGGAAACACCCGGAGCTGAGGGGACATGTGCAGAGCATCCTGTGCCTCCTACCCTCCTTGTCATGTTCTTCAGCCAAGGCAACTCACTCATCGAAGCAGAAAGCAGCCTAATCTCAGCACAGACTGAAATATTTCGGGAAGGATCCCTGCAGAATAAACCAGCCACCAGCACGGCATGCAAGAGTAAAGCACTGGAGACAGACACATTTTTTTCCCTGAAATCATGTAGCAGGTTCTCTCCTGTTTCATGCTGCCTCCAGAACAGGAGTGGGTGTGATTGCTTATTTACACTCTAATGACAGCTAATAATAAATACCATTTCCCACCCAAATATTTCAAAGGCGTTGCCAAAGTGGCTGGCTGTTTAAAAACTGACTCCCACTTTTCAGGATGGCAGAGGTGAAGCGAGTGGTCCCAGAGTAGGTCCTGTGCCCTAATTCCATAACTTCCAAGCCCCAGAGCCCCTCCTTTGTCACTTTTTATAACATCCCACTACAAAAAGGGTTTTCCCTGAGTTGTGTCCCGCTCACTGAGCAATGGGTGGCACTTTTTAGGGCATCCTTCAGGAACACCTGGCTGATCTCCAGCTGCTCCCTTACCTTTGTCGCTTTGTTCGCACTTTCTCTTCTCTGAGTCATTTTCTCTTTGAAGTTCCCAAAGCGCTGTTGAGCAGAATGGAGCCACTTTGCCAGCTCTTTCCGTTTGTGAGCTGTAGCTGGCACTTTGGCACAAAAGGCCCCAGAAAGCTGCGGGTCAGCTGTGAGCCAAGTGGGATTCTGTGGTGGAGCCTTTCAGTGACTCCCAGCCCAGCCCCAGAGCTCTGAGTGCCCACAGCTGGGCACGGCCTGGCATCTCTCTGGGAAATGTGCTGCACGTTCCTTTCATGTGCAGACTTGCCATGGGAAACTTGCTTTTGTGCCTCAGTTTCCCATGTTTTAATTGTTTTCTCTGTCAGCCTTTCCCTCTTTATGATCATTCTCCAGGGAAGTGACTGTTTCTTCTGCTGCTTTTGAAATGAATGTCATGGGCCTGTTTATCCAGTGCCACAGAAGATGCACCTTCCACTGCAGGTGTGCTCAGTGGTGCAACCCATTTTCTCTGCATTACAAAGGTTTGAGACCTTTAGTATTCCTATGATAATTTCAAGCCAATTAGTAACTGTGAACCCTCTGTCTCATATATTTCCTTGTATGCTTTCCTTTCACTGAGGCTGTAAAGGAAGCCCAGGGATGGCCACTTTTGTCTAGAAAGAGCTCAAAAGTCATTACCATCTTTCTAGTGCTGTGGAGAACTCTGGGGATAAGTCATTCTGTGCTTCCTTGGTACCAGTTCCAGTCCCTTCTTTTATACTTTTGTGGCTGTACACTTAGTCTGGAGGTAACTTCTGTGTGGCTAACTCCCTTCAGAGCCACCTTCATCTTGTCACCCCTTGCTTTTTCCTGGCCAAATGGTGTGGAAGAGTGATCAGTGCTTCGAACAATGGCTCAGGAGGCAACGTTTCTGCTGCCAGCTGTTCCAGGGCCCTGCATGACCTTCACCAGGCCATTTGACTTGGCTCTGGCTCAGTTTCCCCATCTGTAAGGGGATATGAACATTTGCAGAGCACTTTGGGTTGTTATTAATTCTTCGTAGAATATCTGAAATGTGGTGAACACTTTAAGAGTCTATAAAAGCACAAAGTATTATTCTTAGACTCAGGAGGCGGAAGTCGCTGGCCCACAAGGTGCTTCCTCCACCATCCTCCAGAGGAAGGTCCTTATCTTGCTGACCCAAACACAGAATTTTCATTCTGCTCTAGCAGAGGGTTAATTGGTATGTTTTAAATAAAGCTCTTCTGGCCCAGGCTGGAGGAGCCCCATCAAAATGAATGCAGCTGATGACATTTTAAGCATCTCATGTAAAGCAGAATTACTTTGCACACCCCACGATGGTTCCCTCTCTGCTGCAAAGGCTCTGCTGAAGTCACTTGCAATCGGCCCTTTCCTCTTACCCTCCAATAAACAGTAGACACAGGCCCACTATAATGGCTTGACAATTCTTGCACACCCTGGGGTTTTGCTGCTCTCATGAAGGGGAGAGGAAAAAAAAGAATGTCATGGACAAATGAATGTTGACAGTGGCCATAGCAAACAATTCAAGAAAAAATTGCAGTTTTATACGTATTCCTGCTGCCTTTGTCAATACTTTAAAGATGGTTCTTATTTCAGAGCAGGTATTGATTGTGTATAGGTTGGGCCCCCGTTTCATTTGTCATTTCTGATATTATGGCGTGTTATCGTTTAAAGCTGTAATGGGAGAGGTGGCTGAGCTTAAAGCAAGCTGGTTGTCTGAGGCTTTGATAAATGGCTAGATGGTCTTCGTTTCTGCAGCAGTGAGCAGTTGGCTGCTATTTGCTTTACCTTTTATCCAAGAATAACTGTGTGATGGGTTCTGGAAGTGAACAGTATCATTTTGTCAGATGTGGTTCAGAACGAGCCGGGTGGTCCCGGCAAAGCAGCTGAAGGATTTTTAACACCCGACAGGATGTGAGCAAAGGCCCTGTATAAATCTGAAACAATTCTGTCTCCACATGGCTGCTTTGGTCGAAAAAGTTCTCAGAGTTGTTTTTTAAGGTGAGAGGACAGGAAATGCTGGGGGCCGGGGAGGGGTGGTGCTCTTAAAAAGCAGTGCAGTTCATATGGAAGGATCTTACCAGAAAGATCAGAAGACAATAGGTGGATTAGATTTCTTTGATGAACTAACAAACTCGCAAATTTTTTGCAGATCTGAATAAAAGGCCTGCTTTTCAGATGCAGTAACCAGCCCCACCCCAGCCCCTGAAAAGCAGGCAGTACAATGTGCCTGGGAGTGCTCAGGATTGTGGGGAGAAGGAGGTATCAACACTCTCTTTGCATTCTTTCCTTCTGCATCACTTGCATTTCTCACAGTTTGGGTATTGCTTTTATGAAATCACGTCTGTTTGTCCAGCTCAAAGTGCAGGGTTGCTTTGTATCTTTGTTCCACTTCGTCTGAATCACCAGGAGTCTCCAATGGTGATTTTGGAATGGAAGTGGCCCCTTTCCTGGTAACAGACACATGTATTGTCTTGGCTTTGCAGAACCTTTTCTATTGAATTTTGGGCACACAAAACTAAGATGACACCTGTGGATGTTTCATGTCCAGATTCCTTTGAATCAGGCAAGTTCAATTTATAGTTTGAGTTTAGTGCAATACCAAGGTCTGCCTCAAGCTGGTAAAGCCTGTCCTAAGCCAATGTTTATCAGCAAATGTAGGCAGGGAAATCAGTAATGCCCTGAAATTATCTCTCACTGGTTTGAGAACTCAAGCGTAAGATGTCCAGACTCATTCACAGCACATCTGTATGGGGGAGTGGTCAGTGGAAGTTTGGAGCTTCTGGCTTCAGTGCAGCTTCAGCCCCATGGCAAGGGAGCTCTGCTTTTGTGCCCACAGGAGGAAAGAGGTTACCTTTCCTGGCATGGAAATAGAAACAAACAGAAAGGTTACAAGTCAGGTCTGCAATTCTTAGTTCTGCAAGTAACACAGAGGTCCTTGCTTTTTGTGAGATTTCTGTTAGCTCTCAGTGTGTGATAAGCCCTATATTCTGCAGGAAGAGTTGATGGCACACAAATGTGCATTTGTAGGAATGACAAGATAACAAGGACAACAAGCAAATAGAAAAGAATCCAATAAGATGTTAAGCCTACGAGGAAGATGTTGGGTCTCTGTAAAGCAAGAACCACGCTGAAATCCCCCTGGGTGATTCAAGCCAAATCCTGGCTCTGGTGGCTCTTTGAGAAGGTTTAGTCAACTCTTGAGCACCTCTTTGATTGTACCTGGAAAAGCAGTGCAAGAGGAAGATTTCTGAGCGCACAGTGCAGCCCAACAAATGGGCCACGCTCGTCATCTGTCACCACCGCGTCACCTCAGGAGACCTGGCTCCTGTTTTCTAGCCCAGACTGAGGAGCAGGTAATAGGCAGTCGTGGTGTTTTGTGTAACACCTCACACCTCCTGTTGGGTTGCTTGTGCTTTAAAGGTCACTTTGCTCTCTTTGCAAAAACACACTGGTTGTGTCCCTGGCCAAAACATCCCTGCTCAAAAAACTGTGCCTCTCTGGGCCCCAAAGATGACTGAATTTCAATGAGGCTTTATTCTTCAAAATGAAAGGTGCTGTCTAAGAGTAAAATATTGTTCTATTAAATTCAGCCCATGGCAGATCCACTACTGAGGGCTATTGAGGCAAATAAGAGCAGGGTGATGGCAGTGTGTGGTCATAAAGTTGCAATATTCAAAAATGTAGAAAAAGCAGGTTGTCAGATTTCAATAAAGCAGTGGAAATGAATAGATACATCTCAGAGCTGGTTGCTTCCTAGTGGGATGGAATTTGAATAATAATATCACACTGGAACCAACCTCAGGCTGGATTAATGGCTGGCAGAGGCTGAGCTCTGGCGTGGTGGGGCTGCAGCAGCAGCACCACTGTAGGTGTTACTAATGACACAGGGAAGGCTTCTGCTTGTTTGCACACAGAATGGCAAAAACAGGGGAGGAGGAATCTGGGAATTATTGCTTTAAGCTGCAATTTTCAACAAAGAAATCTTGCCATTCCAAACTGTCTAGACCTTTAAAAATAAAAGATGTGCAGTATTTACAATGCTCTTCAGTATTCATGAGGCTTTGCTGCTTGTTGTAAGGCGAGATGAAAACAATACTCAGTAGATTTTCATAAGTGACACGCAACTGTAAGATTGATAGATGATGTGGATTTAATGTATGTGGAGTTCAGCGCCAACATAAAAGCTGTGATGTACCCAAACACTGGGTTTATTAAATCCCTGTTTCCTTAAATGATCATCCAAAGCCTTTCACCACTTTCTTCTATCAGAAAATAGAGGAAAGAAGATAGGGAAAGGGAGAGGAGGTAGGCAAGAAAAAAATCCAAGCAAGGGATTCCCCTTAGTTTTGGTAGAGAATTACAATATCGGAACTGAAAGAGACAAATATTTAGACACTCTCTCTGCATAGAGATTAATGTGAGAGTCAGAAATACATGGAATCCACTTAAATTGATGTGATTTAGTTATGAATGGTTAAACGTAAGTATTCTCTGTCAAATGCCAAAACTTATTGTATTAACTCTTTCCTCTCCCCAACCCTCCCGTGGAGCCTCCTAAATCCACCAAATCCTCCCCAAAGCCCGGGGCTCCTCTCCCCCACCCCTCTGTGCACTGGGGCCAGGGGAAAGCACAATCACACTGCATTCCTGGGAATCAGCATGGACTTATGCAGCATCCCAAATCCTCTTGAAAATGATTTCTGGGTTGCTTAATTCCCACTGTCTCCAGGGGTGCAACACACACACACAGTCCTTGATAAGAGCCGTGAGGAACATTTGCTGCTGTGCATCCACAGCAGTTTTTAGCAAAGGTGTATTTGTGCCTTGGTGGAACATTTCACTTCGCTTCAGGGTCATTTCCTGTGACAGCTGAATGTCTGTCTTCTTTAGCACCTCAAGATTTAGTGAAATGATATAATTAGTGGAGCTGTGCTCCTTAACCCAGCCAGCTGCGCTGGAGATCAGGCCGGTTTAGCTCAGTTGTGAGGAGCAAACCGATGTCAGACTTTCTGCTCAGGCCCAGATTTGCCTTTTTTAGAAACTGGAAACATTGCCATCATATTTAGCCCTTGGTGGGAGCCATTCAGTCTGGAGGGGGTGGCGAACACTGGGTTGGATACTGATTTTCAGTGGTATGGAAAGGGGGGCTGTTGGTGCTGTACCCTGGGAATGGGTCCAGGAAACCTGGCTATGGCAGAGACAGGAGCTGGATCCTCCTGAATGCAGTTCCTGTCACCTCTTCTCTCTGTGCCCCACCTCTGTAACACAGAGGAAGAATTTGAACCTAAAACTGAGGCAAGAAATGGAAGGGAAAGAGTCAATGCTTATCCTCTTGAATTTATAAACAAGTTAAAATAACTGACTGTGTTCTGTCCCCTCTGGTAAATATCTGAGGACAATGTTTGCAATAGGAGTGTTTATTGGAAAAATAAACTTCAGCCAATACTGAAAACAAATGGCAGATCCAACCAATCCAACATGACAACACATTGGCTTTAGAAATTTGAGACCAAGCTCTATATTCATGCAAAGAAACTCTTGTGTACCTGCACCAAGTGACCCTGCATCAGAGTTCTCTTGACACTGAGAATCATTTGCAGAAAACATTTTGAATTATGAATAATATGCTGAAGGAAGCTTGCAAATAGTAAATAAGTAGCTGAAAATCACCAAATAATTTTTACGATGAACCTCTTTGGCTTTGCTGCCTGCACAGGAGTGCCATGTTTGTAAAGTCCCTGGATTTTCTGCCCAGATTAGGACATAAAACAGTCCTAATCACCTGAAGGAAGTGCGAAAGAGTAGAGAAAAAGGAGAGCTGAGGCCAAGCAAAAGGAAATAACACATGCAAATAAATAAAGGGAGTTTATGATGATTGTCATGCCTTGTAAAATATGCCCAGTTGTGCCTTCGTAGCTGTTCATGGAGTTGTTCCCTCTGATAGAAGCTGCTTTCCCTAACCAACAAAAACCTGCTTAGTGCTGCTTGTCCTCTTTTGTTTTGTTTTTATAATTGAGTTTTGCCATGTGTGAAATCCCAATATTTTCTTCAAACCACAAGGATTAAATGCTTGACAAATCGGAAAGATTTGGGAAAGGCACAAGACTTGGAAAAGTTGGGAGTTCATTCCCCGCCGTTTTCAGTAACGTGAGCACATGAACTTGTCAGACCTGCAACTTGCTTTTTAAAGAGTTAGCTCAGTGGGAACTGTGCATATCTAGACCCTTTCTCTTCTATTCCCACAGTCTTTCCTTTGCTACTTCTATTCAGTCTCTTGGAAACTGCTGTTTGGGGTTTTCTGCCATTGCTTGTGCAATATTAAATATATCACAGCAGTTCCCTGTAAAGTACAGGTGATATCTCTGCTTTTGGGGAGTAAATAATGAAAGTGCCTCTGATGTTTGCAAATGGCAGGTTGTGCATCCCTCAAGTGAGTGGATCTCCTCTTCCTCAGGGAATTTGAGCTTCCTTCTCATCTCTACTGTAAATTTGGAAACCTTGAGTGGATGAGCTCCCTTATCAGCTCTGGCACCTTTCTGTCATGGGCATATCACGATACACAAACATGTGTCCCTTCCATAAACTCCCCATCCCAAATTCCCATCCCTGCATTTCTCCATGCTTGGTTCTCCCTAAGGCAGAGATAATACCAGTCCTCCCTTTGTTTTGCCTCTGGAGATTGGCACCTCTGCAGAACACAGCCAGTGCCCAAAGCAGCACAGCTCTCACCTTGCCTGCCTGTTTGGCTCTGACAATACCGAGCCGAAATTAAGAACAGGCACAGAAAAGAAAGCTGGGTGCTAAACCTGGGGTTGTGCCCGGTGTTGATTCGGTTTCTTTCCAGTGCAGGGCTGTGCCAAGTGCAC
This sequence comes from Scytalopus superciliaris, assembly GCA_013400415.1. Classification (NCBI taxonomy): domain Eukaryota; kingdom Metazoa; phylum Chordata; class Aves; order Passeriformes; family Rhinocryptidae; genus Scytalopus; species Scytalopus superciliaris. The sequence continues at coordinate 534,481 of VXBX01008728.1, read as the reverse complement.
ATCCCAGTGCTGTTCCCAGAGAGGGAACCTCTCATGGACGTGGCTTGAACTTTGAGTTGTGATTTTCATGAGCCTCCCAGAGCCGTGTGCTGCCTCCACTGAGGTGACTACTTGGAGTTCGCTTTTTTAATTAAGGTTCTGTATTGTAACTAGTCAATGTACATTATTGGGAGAATGAATGTCAATGCCAGTGCTTTTTCTTTCTCTCCTTTATCTTTGTCAATGATTCAAAGACATGATTTATGGTTAGTCTCCGTCTTTCAGGATCATCCATCAAGTGCTGGTTTCACTACAGGGCTCCAAGTTGTAAATCATGCAGAAAGGCTGTCACTCATCTCATTTAACCCTTTAAACACGGGGATGGGAGAGGCGGGCAGCTCCTCTCGGAGCTGGAAGAAATAGCAATAAAATGGCCATAAAATTGATGAACTTAGACTAATCTATACAATTAATTGTTCCTTGTAATGCAATAATTATTATGAGGCACAATTAAAAACCAGGGCGTGACTCCACCCTCCAAGTTCACTCTGAGAACCTGAAGGACTTCAGGGCTCCATAAAGCGCGTCACTTTTTTGTTTTGCCTTTTGAGCTCCTTTCAGATTTTTTAATGTCCATTACAGAGCAGAGAGCGGAGCTTCCCTTTAGAATCAATCACAGGCTACTCCTGACCATGACCTTGCAGTGACTACAGAAGGAGTGCAAAAGCCCATTAGCAGCTGCTATTTTCAGCTCTGTAAATTAACATTCCTTTTCTTCTCTCTCCTTTTCCCCACTCCACCCTCCCTTTTTTTCCATCTTTTTATTTTTTTTTCCCTTTCTTCCTCTTTTTGGACAGGAAGACAGCGAGAAATGAAATGTGTAAGTGGCATGGGAGCTTCCACACTTAGCCTTGTCTCTCAGGCTCGAGGGCTGGTGACAGCTTTGGCCAAGTGGCTGATTGCCTCTCCGAGCCTCCCGTGCCAGCCCGGCCGCTGCTCCCCGGTCACATTAAGCTCCAGCTCCCAGACAAAGCCTCCACCTGCTCCGAGAGCAGAGCCAGGGAGACTGGCATTAAATAATGAGGTGTCTTGCTTTTTTTATC
>VXBX01008728.1:520244-533333 GCA_013400415.1 Scytalopus superciliaris | reverse complement strand
TTTTTTGGTTCAAAGTGTCGGAACTTGGTAATGGAGGGTTATTAATGAAAAATATACGTTTGGGGTCTATTTGTTTAGATTCTGCAGTGACTTGATGGCAATTTTATCCCTGAATTATGTATGGCTCTGTTTTGCCTAGGCAAGCTGATACAAACAACAAATATAGTTAGAAAAAGATATATCAGTAAATAAACTGAAAGGTTGTAAAATATGAATGTTTATCATCCAGACGGTGCAGCTTCTCTTCTTTTTTACATGAACTCTACTTGAGATGGTATTTAGGAGCTTGGGACTTCTTCTATTCCAGCAATCTCTGCAGCTTGTCACGGAAACAAATGACACCAGGGGGAACCTTGTCTTACACTGTATTCTTTTGCGTGAACCTCCGTCTTCTTAAGGTGCTCATAATTTAAATTTATATCTTGATTTATTAGAAGATAAGATTCCACCCTCCTCCCCTTACAGCCCTGTGCTCCTTTTAACCCAGGCTCCCTTCCCTTTCTATGGCAGTATTTAGGAAAGGCAGAGCAGGGGAAGGGGTTCAGGAGGATGGATCCTGTTCCATCCCACTGGCACGGAGATCCATCTGCATCCCAGTGCAGCCTTCCCATTCCGTGTGCACAGAGCTGGTTCCTGCTGTAAGGGATAACACCTGCCTGCTCTGAGAGCCTCAGCAGCCACTGGAATTTGTAAACTCTGCATCCTACAGAGTGCTGGGTGGTGAACTGAACGTAACTTCTGGGGGAACAAAGGATAAATCAATTGTTTGATGGGATTGAGAGAAACTTTTAATCCTCCATCTAAGAGAGAGAAATCTATTTTTGAAAATATCATCCATTGCAAAGCATCATGATAAATTAGCACTTGTTTTATTCTGGACTAAAGTCTCATCCCACAGGGATCTCCAAGAATTTCTGCAGCTAAAATATAGCATAGAGGAAATTATAATTTTAGCATCTCTCTGCAGTCTTAATTAAGCCTGTTCTTCTGATATAAAGCTGTGGTGTCTAATTACCACAAAGCTGTCAGAAAGTAACTTTCAAAAAACCTGTGTCAAAAAAGAGTTGGGAACACTCGAAATATTTATTGAATTACAAATTTATGGTGCTGGTAGATTTTTTTCAGGCTAGCAGACAAGATTACTACTAATTCCTCTCTTGATATTCCACCTCACAGGATAAATTCTAGTTGCAGCTCCTCTTCACCAAACAGTTGTTTTTTGTCTGAATGACATTTGATAGGTTTGATTGAACAAATAAGGGAGTGTTTCCTACCATTTTTTTATCTTGTACATTCCCAAAGTGCTTCATTTTTTCTATTTCAGTGTTTCCACATCTCAGAGCCAAATTCTGGCACAAATGGCCCTTTTTACCTTCAGAAGCAGCAGGAACTCTGCAGTGCAGAGCTCTGTCAGGAATCCACTCGGAGACTCAGTCCCAGCTCCTGGCTCTTTCCTCCTGAGCATGTGCCTCCCAAAGACTCGTATTTGGGACAAAACCAAGAAGCCCTGGAAGAGCCTGTGCTGGGCAGGCTTGGCCTGGAGAGCCCAGCTGGGTGTGTGACCATCTCCCTCCGTGGGCCAGGACTGAGCCCAGGGCAGTGCTTTTGTTACCAGCACATTTTGTAGCTGAAAGTCCCTTTTCTGAGATTTGCATAAGGTAAAAAAAAAGCCAAGCAGAGGTAATATGATGAATGCTGACAGGTACATTTGCTACAATTGATTAAACACTTTTGCCATCCTCAGGATTTCCTTTAGTGCCTTCCAGAGAGAGAGGTGTGAGTGACTTTGTCACTGACATTAAACAGTTGTATGTACTTCGAGCTGCAAAATGTTATCCCCAGAGTTTGTTTACTCGATCTGTATTTCCAATCAGTGCAGAAGGTTTACTAAAGCAGTTCATTACTGATTTATTTATGATGTATTTAGATAGCAAATATGGTTCTGTCAGCAGTTGCTGGCTAAACAGTGTTGACAGACATTAATAGCATATGGTATAGGAATGGAATTATGATCTTTAAGAGTCTTTGTGTCTCAACATACATTTACAGTTTGCATTTTTCTTAGGTAGAGAGACAGAGAACTTCCAAACAAGAAAGCAGTATTTCTTTTTCTTTTTGTAACCTTTGGGGTTTGTTGGTGGTGACATTAAAATCTTCTGTGCCTGTTTAGCTGTTCAATTTAATGGAAGACAAATTCTCCCAAAGGTTTAATTTATTCTCACAAACTGAAATCACTGCATTCTCACCATGGGAAATGGCCTTAATTTTCCCAGCCTTCAGTATACATCAAGCATATAATTCATTTCTCCCCCCTCAATACTTCCCTCATTAGAAAACAAAGTTTTTGATATTTAAATGTTACATAGTTTAAGTTGAGAAACAGCTCTCAGCCCCATAAAGTGCATTTGCAGACACCATTGCTTCTCTGACAGCAATAGGTTTAAACAGGGTGGAACAGCAAAACACTTGAATTTGTGACCTTTAATTGTCTGCTTCCTCTGACACCAGCTTTTTTGCCAGTGTCGAGGAGAAAAATGCCCCAAAATGTGGCTGCTCAGAGAGGAAGGAAGAGCAGGTTGTGGTGACACCACTTTGTGACAGCTGGAACTGGTGGGGGAGGCTGAATTTTGTTGGGGAAGGACCAGGGAGGAAGATGAATGTGATGTGAGGGGTTTTCTCTCAATCAGATGAGGACAAACAAAGTGGGAAATAATATGGGAAATCATCTTATTCTTTTTACATTAATGATAATGGAGGAGGTGAATGGGAATACACTGTTTAGTTTCCAAAGGAATGGGCAACACTTTGCCTTCTATAAAATGGAATTAAACCCCCCCAAAAAATATTTGCTGGAATTAATGGTTGAAATTGATGATCTTTAAGGTCTTTTCCAACCTAAATGATTCTGTGATCTGTATATACCCATCAGACAAAAAACAACAACAAGAACAGAGGGAGCCAAGAAAAATTAAACACTGAGGTAATTTTTCCTCTCCCTAAATCCATTTGCTTCAAGAGAATTACACCAGTAAGAAAACCAGCTTATTGTACCTGGAAAATTTAATGTACCATTAACATTTAAAAAAATATTGGCAATTAAACCCAGGTATGGGCGAGGCACACTCCAGTTTAGAGTTATCAGTGCTTGAAGTTTGGTAGACCCCAAGAATTGTTTGAAATGAGATGACCCTGATCCTTTTGCTGTTTTTTTTTCCCAGTGAGCGTTTAAAGACTTGTTTGAAAGGGGCAAATACTAAAACACAGCAAATTCTTCAATAATAAATTAAAAGCACTTCCAGTCTTTCTGAATCTCTCTCTTATTTTAAACATGTTTTTCTCTCTTTGTTTGTGCAACACATTTTCAGCCTGTATAAGGGAACTGACTGCACAGAAGGAGCAGTGAACTGGCAGTACCAAACATTCTGAAAAATTCAAAAATTCAAATACAGACTAGTCAAATTCCAGCTGTGCATTGGTGGATATGTACAGGAATTAGCCCATGTAGACAAGGCAAATTGGTAGTTGTTCAAGACAAACCTTGTGCAGTGATTAGCTGGATCTGTGGCATGCTTTGCCTTCATTTAAATTTTAGCATAGATTGATAAACACATTAAAAATTCCTTTTTTTTAATGTGTTATGGCTGGTAGAAAGAAAAAGCAGATCAGCCAGAATTGCTTTAAAAGGGAATTATTGTTTGGATTTGTACCTAGTGGATAAATTGAAAGTGTTTAGACAGTCTGTAATGAAGTGGTTTTGGCCTCTGGTCTGTAATAAATGCTTCAATTTTATAGCTCCAAATCAACTTTACCCATAAAATCCCCAAGGACTTTCTCTACTTAGCAAATCAACAAGGACTTGGTGTCCACAGCCGGTGACTCCTCTTGTGTTGTTAAAAGAGCTGGGCAGACCTACCTTTCTACAACTCCCACTGCTTAAAAAAATCATCATTTAGAAGTTTTCCTTTCACACATCAGTAGTTAGTCCAAAACCTGTGTTAAATAAGGAGCACAAGACTTTTTGCCATGAATAACTGGATTTGTGACAGCAAACATTTTAGTGGTTTGAAGCCCAGTCCTCGATAAAATTATTTGGTGGGTTTCTGTTCAAGAAGTCAAGTTAGTGTGTGAGGTGTTCCTTTTATTGCAACACCGTGCACTTAATCTTTGTGCTGTTTATTTCTGTGTGATTTCAGTCAGTGCTCCAGGGGTCTGAATCCAAATATAAGTGCAGATCCTGTGCCATGTTCTCACAGCACAAACACAGTTTGAACACGGATGTAAATCCAATGTCTAAAATCCCTTCTAATGCTTCATTGTCCAAACCCCCCCTGCTCCACTCCCACCTCAGCTTCAAGAAAGCAGGTTGGTTTTCTTACCAATTTTCTCCCAGTGCCCTGGTGATAATCCTGCTGTGCTCATCCTCCTGATTCCCAGCAGAATTTGGAAGAAAATCATTACACATGGATTCCCTTGTTGTCACAGAGGTTAGAGCCCTGCTCACGTTTAAGGAAACCCTCCTGGACTGATCTCGGCTCTGCACTTGTTTGGGTTGATTTATGTTCTGTTGGTTGTACTTTCACTGATCACTTTCTTATTACTTCCACACTTCCATCCATTTCAGTTTTGTCCTCCTTTTCCAGCCATTTCTTACACCTGCTCCCACCTGATGAATTGGCTGCTCAAACTGTTGATCTTGACCTGGCATGGGCTCTGCCACAGAAAATAAATGAAGCCACACAGACATATAATGATGCCTTAATAAACATCCCAGGTCCATTTGCTCCTCTGCTGAAGTGCAAAGCTCCAAGGATGGTGTCCCAGTTGCATCCTGATGCCTGGGATGGAGTGAGATGGAAGCGGCAGGAATTAAAACAAAAATGGATTATTTTGCTTTTTGTGTGTATTTAATCACACTTGAAAATTCCATGAAAATTCTGCACTTACATTTGTGACTGCTAGAACAACAATTAAGGTATTTTAATTCTGTAAACATTCTAAATAGCTTTTTAAATGTATCTATTTGGACTTGCCTGCAGCACCAATTCATTTTTCAAAGTCAGTATTCTGAGTAATTTGGTGGAGGTCAGATGCCCTCTGTTGCTTTTCCTTCCAAGTCTGAGTGAAGCCCTGGAAAAAAAAATGCAGGGAAGTTTATAAAGCTTTTATAAAGTTGATTTGTGTGTTGCAGAGTTGGGTAGCACAGATGGTTAATCCACCCTTTCAGCTCTTTCAGGCCATCAGAGTCTGCATTTTTGGTCACTTGGCTGCTTTGTGAACTCATCCCAGTAACGCTGGGTATAATAAACAGCTTTTCTGTGCCCAGTGAGGTCCCTCATTGAGCAGTGTCATATCAATGGTACCTGTGCTGAAGATCAGTAGATGACCTTTCTGATTCCTGAGTTTTTTACCATAAGCCCTGTTTCTTGCTGAGGTTCCGGGGAAGCTGAGCCCCTGCAGCTGCAGCCCCCTGTTGGTGCTGCTCTTGGTTCCTCCTTTGCCCCATATGATAAATGTCAGATATCCCTTAGGACAGGGCAGCAATGAGACCGTGGTGATTGGGGTCTGTAAAGGATCTGTGTACTGACCCTGGCTCTCAACCCTTTCTTGGATCATTTGAGACACAATTTGAAAGAACACAGTTTAATATTTGTGTTTCCATCATTTTTCTTTCTTTTTTCTTCCTTGAAATTTCTGCTATTTTATGAATCTTGATAGATACTTGGAAACTATATTTATTTTCCATATCAGCTGGGAGCTTTTCCTTTTGACATGGATTGATTTGTTTTGCACAAGTTTCTTTGCAGAATGGAGCCAACAGTACTAATTTTACTACTGATGATTATTAGTCTTCTTACTATTAATAGGGCAAGGAAGCAGTAGGGCTGCATCCCAGAGTGTGTGGAAGGAGAGAGGGAAGTGCTGGAGTATATCAAAACAGGGAGATTTTGGGAGCAGGAAGAATGTTATTCCATGTTGGTAAAAGATTTTGGTAGGGCAGTGCTGGTTGGATGAAGTAAATCATAAAAGAGCAAATAAAAAAATAACAGTGGTAGTAATAAAGATGCAGTATATTTGCATGATTTATTAAGACAGTGAGAAGATACAACTGCCCCAAACTTCAGGTAAAACTGATTTCAAGTTGGTGCTAAGACAGCCAGCAGAGAACAGCTGAGGTGCCTCTTAGAGGGGGAATATTCCAGGCAGGACCTTAAAAGAAGTTATTTCCATCTTTGTAACATGTTTCAAAGGATCCCAGGCTGGTTTTTCCCACCGTTGCTGCAGCCTTGTCCGTGTTGGCTGCAGTGAGATTAGAAAAGCAGGATCAGCCCCCGCTGTGAGCCCCTTCCTGGGCAGAGAAATGTCCCAACACCACGGAGGTGGATGTGATCACGTTGTGTGTGTTAAATGCTCCTTTTTGGTTGGGAATCCCTCATTCTGACAAAGGGATAGAAAAGAAACCTGAGCACTGGAATGAGTGCTGGTACCACCCTGCCCTGGCCTGTGCCAGGGCCAGCAGAGGAAATCCTTGTCCCTAAAGGAGCTCTTCCCTGTGGGCTCTTCCACGGCTTGGACCGAATTCTTGCTCTCAGGGGTTGTGCATGTACAGACTGCGTGTTTGAAGGAGATGTTTTGACCTTTCTCATCTCTGACTGGGGTTGCAAAGACGGAGTGATGTAGAACAGAGATTTTGTGACAGAGTAATAATAAGAAAGAATCTGACTGCCAGTTGCTCATTACTGGATCTCTTTTAAATGCCAGAACCTTCTATGTTTGCCTTCAAACAACACTGAGCACCTAAATCACCATAGTAAACAGATATAGAAAGAGACAGAAAGGTTAAAAGTGTACTCATAATCTCTTGCTTTTCCTCCTAAACATGTTTGATAGCAATATTGTTTCTTAAAAACAATATGACCTCATTTGTAAAGCAATATTCATGCTAAACTAGTCAGCTGTTAAATATACCCGGCGCTGTGCATTATGATGAAGCTAAACCAGAATTTCAATTATTTTCTGGACACATTTGAAATTATAATACTTTACTGGGTTAGTGTTATAGTTCATCCAAATTACTCACAAAGTATCATATCAATCTCCTGCAACTGCTTATTGCTTACATATCTGAGGAGTTGGTCCAAGCAAGATGCTGTCTGGGGTAATGACCTTCATGCTGCCTCAGTGCTCTGATGGTTATGTGGCTATAAGTGCAGGCAAGTCTAATGGTCAAGAGTCAATGTTTGTTGGCCATAATATTTGTCACCAAAGAAACAGACTGTCCCTTTGGACCACCATTTGCAACAGTGTGTTCCTGCAGGGCAGATAAAGAGGGAAATAAGTGCTGAAGTGATCTGTGTATTCTTCACGAGCGTTCCTTTCACTCTGCGGTCCCGCACGGGGAAATTCACACTTCAGAACTATTTGCAGTTTTTTATTGCCTGGAATGCAAGATCAAAACAAAGCAAGAAGATGAGGAAGATAGATTTCATTATACTCCCACTTTCTGCTTATGTACCTTATCTAAAGAGATGCTGAAAGAGAAATGATGTTGCAGCCTTTAACCAGCTCTGAGTAACCAGCACAGATTTATGAATATTACTGGCAACTATGGCTTAAAGCAGACCTTACTGGAGCTGCAATCTGCGTATCCAAAGGGAAAATCCAAAGGCCCACTGCTCTTTAGACAAATGTTATAATAGTGCACTTTTAAAGCCATATTAATATTTTTAAAGAGAGGCTCTAATACAAGGTCCTGGACAACATGTTGTTGCAAGGAACTTGTATTTAATGCAGCCTCTTCAGTTGTGCATGAATCCTGAGCTTTAATAAAAGCATGTGAGAAGTGCTGCTGGGTTCATCTCTACCCTTCAGTGGATCTTCAGGCTGAGTCCTCAGGCAGCTCTGGATTTGGTGTTCACCACAGGAGCCTCTCCCAAAGGAGCACAGGCAGCATGTGCTGAATTCCTCTCTCTGACCAGGAGCCTCTCAAGGGCAAGTGTTGATTGTTGATCTCTCACCAGCTTAGTTGTGTCCCGTGGCCACCTCCATGTGCACCCCACATGCATTCAAAGCCAGGGCCCAACTCTTCTCCAGGAGAGCGTGCTATGGAGAGCTGCTGTCCATGAGATAAGCCACAGATCCCATAGAAATGAGGCAAAGATTTCATTTTTTTGAGGACAACAAGCAAGTGTCCATAAACATAATCCTCATCTTCCTTCTATTTATAATTGTAGTTAATATAAATGTACTTCATTACTGGAGAGCAGTCTTCACGGCCATACAATAGCAAACAAATTCTTCAGAAGCATCTTTAATTATTCATTTGGCTGTACTATATTTTATGCTACTTTTCATAAATGTTAATCTTTATTATTGCCCTACCAGGAAAAAAAAAGAAAGAAGGAAAGAAATACCTGTTATTAAATGACCTATCAGGCTGACACGGATAAATGTTGGTAGCTATTTAATTGTTTCCCATCTGCAGTTTTATACAGTTTCTATCAAACTGAAGGGTAATTTTTTTAGTAGCTGCTTATTTTAAATGTACAAAACCCTTGTGTGTAATTCCATTAGCTGCCCTACAGCATTGCAATCTACAGTTTCCCTGAGGCTGTTGTGAAATATTGATGAAATCCTTGCTTTTGTGGCTTCCTCTGATACACTAAACATTTGTCTGATGTTAGTTGAACTTGAATGGATCTGTTCAGAGTTATATCAGTAGTGACTTCAAAGGCTGTAAGGCTGTTACAGTTTTTTTTTACAAACTGAAGTTTCAAAGCCTTACCATGTGGTACTTTAAAAAAACAAAGTTCATATCAAATGAACCAAAGTGTTAGCAATACACTGGTAAGACTCATTACAATTTCAATTTCTATAGATATATGTTTTTTTGTGATTCTGATTGGTGGCTCATGCCATTTAAAGAAGTTTAGATTGGTGCTTAGGGGAACCTGGGATAATGAAAGAGGGAAAACATAATTTGAAACTTGGATTTTAAATGAGGTAATCTATACATTTACAAAGCCACTCTGCTGTTTTCCACAGCAATAAATAGGACAGGAGACAACAGAAGAAAGGCAAAGAGAGACAAAAGTTTCAGGCTTCTGTTTTCATCAGTAAAGTGATTTACAGCAGTGCAATTAAAATGACTAATGAGCAAAACATATTTGCTGCTGCTGTATTCCTGGTTTTCAGGATGAGCTGCCTGTTGGAGAGCAGCCTTTGTGCTGCACTAGCAACTAAATGCAGCACATCTCGATGGGGTGGTGAGGTGGGACTGTCTGATACCTGCCCAAAACCTGCCCTGCTGGGGCCAGCACGAGCAGTTTGGTGTGAGGGGTGGGCAGGGGGGTGGATGGGGCGAGTGCAGGGCTGGGAAGGTCGTGCTCATGCATGAAGTGATGGAGGATTCATAGTGTTCTTGAGAAGCATTCTAGTTGAAAATACAGTCTGGAGATCATCAAACACCTTCAGCTGGTTGAAACAATGAAATTGTCAGTGCCAGGGGGTTGTAGAAAATAACAAGCAGAAATGTTTTTGTTCAGAGGGAAGTTATTCTCTTCCACTGTGAGCCCTCATGTGAGGAACTGGGACTGTTGGCTCCAAATGTGGTTGAATCCGTCCCTGCAGCAGCTTGGCCATTCAGACTGACTGAATCCAGAGCATGGCAAGGACAGCTGAAGTTGCTTTTGATTCAGTGACTGACCATGTAAACAACGTTATCCTTGAGGAAAATTGTTCAAGAAAACCCTCCCCAGTAATTCTGTCCCTGCTCTGGACTCTCAGCTCAGCAGCTCACATCAGCTCACCTCTCTTTTTTCAGTCTTCCTTGTGTTGTTGGGTTTTATTTTCCTGGTTTATTATTGGTTTTTCTTGGAGTTTATGGGTCACTCAGAAGCCAGTTCCCTGCACATGTGCTCCCAGCCACTGATCATTTTCATTTGGCTCATAACCGTGCAGGATCCAATGTACAACAGGCATAATCTGTTCTCCTTTGTGCTGCCAAGGGGTCCCACTGAACTCGAGGGTATTTTGCCTTCTTAACCAGTAGGAAATTGGACATTTAATAGAAAACTTTATAATACAACTCTAATTAGAGTACAACAAAATGAAAGCCTCAAATTGCTTCATTTCAGCATCGTATATAAATAATAGTTATGGCTTCATGGAATTGCCTTTGTGTGTTAAAATTCAGTTAGTGCAGAAGCCACTTTTTCCTTGCTCCTGCAGAGGCTGCTTCTGTCCTCAGCGGAGGGCAGTGGGTGTTCCTTCTCTTGCTCTGCAAGAGGCAGAAATTCATGCCTTGGTATCAGCTGCTGGAACCGCTTGAAAAATAAAGTTCTAAACAAAAAAAAAAAGGGCAAACGAATATTGGGAAAAATCCCTCCTTTGAGACGCCAAGTTGCATCACGAGTGGTGATTGAAACTCCCCCACTGAGCCACTGCGAACGGAATGGGGATGTGATGGCAGACAGTAATAGCAGCCAAAGGTGCAAATAATGTCCCATTAGCCAAAATAATTAGCTGGCCTCCCAGAAAAGAGGCAACTGAGCATATTCAGCCTTTTCTGGGGCCATCTAAAACCTTCCTGAGGACACACAAGGCTTTGGGACTAAACCTGGCACTCCCAAGACAATCAGAGAAGGTGACAAAGTCCCTTTGTCCCTGTCACCCATTCAGAGCTCTCTGCTCCCTCCATGGTGGCAGCAGGAATCTTTCCTTGTGTTTTCTTTCCACCCTGGAGAACTTAATAGGAACTTGTTTCCCTGTTACAGAGACTTTTAGCATAGCCTTAAAAGCTCTGAAATTGTACAGTTCACTCTTGTATTACAAATTTCATATTTTGAGAGTTCTTTCCATGAAACCCCGTTGCTTTTCCAGAGTCTTCCACTGGTTTTAATCCTGCTAAATTCCGAAGTGTCTTTGGTAAAGAGTTATGCAATGGAACATGGGATTTTTTTTTCCCCCAGCTGCCAATTTATCTTTTCAGTTGGATTTCAAACTGGGTTGAAACTGTAGCTCTGAACTTCTACAAAGAGCCAGGTTAAGATTTGTCTTTGGGCAGTTAATGCAGTTCGACATCTTTGAGAAAAAGGAATGAGAAGTGGTCATTATCCATTATCTGCTTGAAATATTTCAGAGAAAGAAACAGTTTCTGCCAAACACAAAAAGATGTTTGAGCTGAAGCCAGAGAAGAAGGAAACAAGATCACCTTCTAGCACTGTGAGATTGCTCCACTGATGATGTTGTTTAAGACAAACTGGAATATACATGTCTGAAGAAGTGCAGATGGTGATGGGTTTCACAAGGATCAGCAGAGTTGTTCTGGACAATGAGTCACTGTCCCTTCTCTTGGCAGAAAAGAAGTTTTCTAGTCTTGGAAAGGAATATATATGTGTGTGTGTGTGTGTGTGTGTATAAAGAAATGTTTATCTACATGGAAAAAGAGCGAATTTGGAGGGAAATAGTGTCCACTGGTGGAAAAGTTAACAGTGAGGATGAATCTGTTTTTAAAAAAGATGTATTGACACTCTACAGTTCCAGGTCAGGAGTGCTGTGTGACATGGTGCCTGAACATCCCTACTGGGTCCAGCACCACTGGGAGCTGGGAAAGGCCAAGGCTCCAGGTGGATGTGGGTGGCTTTAGACCCTTCCACTCAGAGCTTTTGCAGGTGTAGTAAATGGACCTGTTTTATTTTAGCTGCTCGGTGGAAATATTCTAGAAATAGCTAAGAAAATGCTCTCTTTTAAAGAATAAAGAATCAGCTGTTTATTGCAGCCTCTTTTCCTAGAAGTTGCTGAAGTTGCCATGCATTCCATCACAAAGGCACAGAGCAATATTAAAAAACCAAATAATTTAGATTGTCTTTGTGATTATTATCCATGTCATGATTTTGACATACACTGTCTTGAGATCAATCAGCACCAAACCAAATACTGTATTTCCATTTAGGAAGCCAGAAATTGCTTCCATTTGATGCTTTGAAGCTCCTGGGTTTTGTCCAGTCTTAATGATGCTAAAATTTCAGTCCCCCACTGTTTAAGGAGTGCAGATTGCCCATATTACATCTGCCTGGGCCTGTTTAACTTTTGTGGGAAAAATTCTCCTCTGGGAAAAAGAAGAAGCATTCATCTATTTACTGAGTTTGGGTTCCTTTAATTTTAGGGTTTTTTCCCTTGCAAAACATCTATGTACAAGCATCTCAGAGGTCTGGAATGTCAGAATCAGCCTGGGGGAGAACCGGTGGGATGAGAACAGGTCACTCAACAATTTATTACACGGACATCAGTATGACATGCAAAATTTATGCTACTTATTACAGACTCTGCATTTAAAGCATGTGGGTGTACTGGCTTAAGACACCCTTTACTTATAAAATAAATAATGCAAAGTCCACTTAAATTAATGTTGTTTCTGTTAACTAGTTACATCACTTCATATCAAACTTCATGTCCAATGAAATCTTACTAAAAACCACGCTCATCTCTCAGACCCCTGGTTGTCTTGTAGAACTGGTCTCCACTGGCCTTAAAACGCCCACAGCAATTTAAATCATTTGCATAAACAGAAATGGCTTTACAAGAAGGATACTGAAATGCGTTTTCAAAGCTGCCCAAGACCCTAAGCCATTAAAAGAGATGTGACTGCTGGTTTGGGGGAAATTTTGACGGTGCTTTCTGGTAAATAGAGAATCACAGAAAAGTTTTGTTTGAAAGAGACCTTAAAGACCATCCCATCCCATCCCACCCCCTGCCATGGGCAGGGACACCTCCCACCAGCCCAGGTTGCTCCAAGTCCCGTCCAATCTGGCCTTGGACATTTCCATGGATGGGGCAGCCACAGCTTCTCTGGGCACCCTGTGCCAGGGCCTGCCCACCCTCACAGAGAGGAATTTCTTCCTAATATCTCATCTAAATTTCCCCTCTTTCAGTTTGAAGCCATTCCCCCTTGTCCTGTTACTCTTGTTCCTGATGAAAAGTCCCTCTCCAGCTTTCTTATAGACCCCCTTCTGATACTGGAACTGGTTACTTTTATCACCTATGTGAGATTGTGTCAGTATATTACACAGACACACCAGAAAAAAAAAAAAA
>VXBX01008728.1:472963-520185 GCA_013400415.1 Scytalopus superciliaris | reverse complement strand
AAAAAAAGAGGATTTCTCAGCACAAGTTACTCTTCTGTAAAGGTTATAGTAAACATGTCAATGCCTAATTAAGCAGCAAATTTTATCTGTATTGTGGGGGATGTGCAGCTGTCTGGTACTTCTGCTTCTCCTAGTAAATCTTCTTAGAAGGACAAAAGATACTGTGAGGAAGAAATTACTGTATGCATGTTCCAAACCTCCCTTCTGGTGAAAAATGGGTTAAAAGCATTCACAGAATTGGTGCTGAAATGGAGAATGAGATTTGCACCAACCCAGAGTGGTGTGAGTGCCCCTTGTTGTCTGGATTTTAAACAAGTAACACTTTTAGTCTAATTTAGAATATCCCGAGTTGGAAGAGACCCACAAGAATCATCGAAGTCCAGCTCCTTGTGCTCTTTGAGCTTTTAGAGTTCCTTTGCAATTACAACTACTACTATTTTTTTATTTATTTATTTTTATTTTATTTTATTTTTGCTTAGTTATTTTTGAGGGCAGCTTTGATTTGGAGGTTTTGGTTGTTGTGGGGTTTGTTGGGGTTTTTTTACATAATTGCCTAATAGAAAAATCTAGATTTTAAGGAAACATCCCAAAGCAGCCTGGAGAAGAGTTCATCAAAATGTCTCCTAGGGAGAGCTGAGCTTCTGAAATTTTGATGAGAAAAAACCCAAAAAGCAAACACCTGAATTCCTTAATCAGCTTTAAAATTTACAGCTCTTCCAGTATCAAGTTCATTTTAGCAATTAAATAGTTAATTTGTCAAAGAACTCTTTCTGGATTTGTTCTATTTTTCCCATTAACTTTGGTTTACTTCTGTCAGATCTTAATACTCTTCTGTAGCATCCAAGGGTTCTTGCCCTGAAATTTATGGATTTGTTTTCAGTGAAGCACAATTTGCTTTTATGGTACACGGTACATTATATAAACAAAAGAGTTCCACTTATGCCTATTAACGCTTTCAGATCTTGTATTTTGACATATAAATTATTTGTGTACATTCTAAAGTGCATTTCTAGGTGATCAGATGGCAAAAGGTGACTGTACCTAGATGATGCTCTGAACCAGGAAGATTATGGCACTTATTTTTCTTCTGTTCCTTGCCAATTCTACCCTTTCTCTCACTGAGGCTAAAAACAATTTCATAGAATTGAAGCTNAAGTTACTCTTCTGTAAAGGTTATAGTAAACATGTCAATGCCTAATTAAGCAGCAAATTTTATCTGTATTGTGGGGGATGTGCAGCTGTCTGGTACTTCTGCTTCTCCTAGTAAATCTTCTTACAAGGACAAAAGATACTGTGAGGAAGAAATTACTGTATGCATGTTCCAAACCTCCCTTCTGGTGAAAAATGGGTTAAAAGCATTCACAGAATTGGTGCTGAAATGGAGAATGAGATTTGCACCAACCCAGAGTGGTGTGAGTGCCCCTTGTTGTCTGGATTTTAAACAAGTAACACTTTTAGTCTAATTTAGAATATCCCGAGTTGGAAGAGACCCACAAGAATCATCGAAGTCCAGCTCCTTGTGCTCTTTGAGCTTTTAGAGTTCCTTTGCAATTACAACTACTACTATTTTTTTATTTATTTATTTTTATTTTATTTTATTTTTGCTTAGTTATTTTTGAGGGCAGCTTTGATTTGGAGGTTTTGGTTGTTGTGGGGTTTGTTGGGGTTTTTTTACATAATTGCCTAATAGAAAAATCTAGATTTTAAGGAAACATCCCAAAGCAGCCTGGAGAAGAGTTCATCAAAATGTCTCCTAGGGAGAGCTGAGCTTCTGAAATTTTGATGAGAAAAAACCCAAAAAGCAAACACCTGAATTCCTTAATCAGCTTTAAAATTTACAGCTCTTCCAGTATCAAGTTCATTTTAGCAATTAAATAGTTAATTTGTCAAAGAACTCTTTCTGGATTTGTTCTATTTTTCCCATTAACTTTGGTTTACTTCTGTCAGATCTTAATACTCTTCTGTAGCATCCAAGGGTTCTTGCCCTGAAATTTATGGATTTGTTTTCAGTGAAGCACAATTTGCTTTTATGGTACACGGTACATTATATAAACAAAAGAGTTCCACTTATGCCTATTAACGCTTTCAGATCTTGTATTTTGACATATAAATTATTTGTGTACATTCTAAAGTGCATTTCTAGGTGATCAGATGGCAAAAGGTGACTGTACCTAGATGATGCTCTGAACCAGGAAGATTATGGCACTTATTTTTCTTCTGTTCCTTGCCAATTCTACCCTTTCTCTCACTGAGGCTAAAAACAATTTCATAGAATTGAAGCTTTTATATAAACTTTAAATACTCACATACAAATTTTCCAACTGTCCCATTACAGAACAGTTAGAATTATACTCCCATGACAGGAAAATTATTAACTCGGGATCTCTGGCAGTTATAAAGAATTATGATCATCTGCCAACAAAACGCAGCAACCTTCACAAAAAGAGACATCTTTGGCTTTGTTCGCTTCCAGAACTAAGAGGGAACAGAGCTGTAGATTAGAACAAAATCCAGTAAAGAAAACACATAGTGAAACTAGAAAGCTCAAAGTGGAGCTTCTCCTTTACCAGGTTATTTCATATATTGACATTACATTTCAGGTTATGTCCAAGAGGAAGATTTAAAGGAAGAGGAAGATATAAAAGAGGAGGAAGAAGACGATGACGACAACTCAACTGCTCAGCTGCAGGGCAGCAATGACACTGGCACGGACGAGGAACATGATGTGGGTCCTGAGCAGAAAGGGAATTTTAGTTTCCAGAATTCCCCTGTCAGTCATATATCCAACCAGGATGCAGAAAACGAATCACTGCTGAGTGACGGTAGTGACCATGTGGCAGATATTAAAAGCATTTGCTCTAGAGAGCCACAGGACCCAAAATCCAGCACCCATCCCAAATCCCAGAGCGAAGCACACGACTGCATGGACAAAATGACAGCGGTCTATGCCAACATTCTGTCAGACTCTTACTGGACGGGCTTGGGGCTGGGTTTCAAGTTGTCCAACTCCGAAAAGAGGAGTTGTGACAACAGAAACGGAGGGAACAAAGCCGACTTTGACTGGCACCAGGACGCGCTGTCCAAGAGCTTGCAGCAGAACTTGCCTTCCAGGCCTGTCTCCAAGCCCAACCTGTTCAGCTCGGTGCAGCTCTACAGGCAGAGCAGCAAGATGTGCGGGACGGTGTTCACGGGCGCCAGCCGGTTCCGGTGCCGGCAGTGCAGTGCTGCCTACGACACCCTGGTGGAGCTCACGGTACACATGAACGAGACGGGCCACTACCAAGATGACAACCACAAAAAGGACAAGCACAGACCTACCAGCTACTCAAAGCCCCGAAAAAGGGCCTTCCAGGACATGGACAAGGAAGATGCACAAAAAGTTCTGAAGTGTATGTTCTGCGGCGACTCTTTCGATTCCCTTCAAGATCTGAGTGTTCATATGATAAAAACAAAACATTACCAAAAAGTGCCTTTGAAGGAGCCGGTACCAACCATTTCTTCAAAAATGGTCACTCCAGCAAAGAAACGTGTGTTTGATGTGAACAGGCCTTGTTCCCCCGACTCCACGACGGGGTCTTTCTCAGATAGCTTTTCTCCCCAGAAGAATGCAAACCTGCAGTTGTCATCCAACAACCGCTATGGGTACCAGAACGGTGCCAGCTACACGTGGCAGTTCGAGGCCTGCAAATCCCAGATTTTGAAGTGCATGGAATGTGGAAGTTCCCATGACACCTTGCAGCAGCTCACAACCCACATGATGGTCACTGGCCATTTCTTGAAAGTCACGAGTTCAGCTTCAAAGAAGGGAAAGCAGCTTGTTCTGGATCCCTTAGCTGTGGAAAAAATGCAGTCTCTGTCTGAAGCACCAGCCAGTGACAGCCCGGTCTCAAAATCATCCAGTAAATCATCTGCAGAGTGCATAGCTCCCACCTCTGAACTGAAAAAAGAAGGTAAAAAAGATAAAGCTGACGATGCAAATAAAGATGAGAAAGCAGTAAAAACTGAAGAGTATGAAGATACTCTTCAGAAACCACTGGATCCCACAATGAAATACCAGTACCTCCGAGAAGAGGATTTGGAAGATGGTTCAAAGGGTGGTGGGGACATTTTGAAGTCCTTGGAGAACACTGTCACCACAGCCATCAATAAAGCCCAAAATGGAGCTCC
Source organism: Scytalopus superciliaris (assembly GCA_013400415.1). Lineage (NCBI taxonomy): Eukaryota > Metazoa > Chordata > Aves > Passeriformes > Rhinocryptidae > Scytalopus > Scytalopus superciliaris. The sequence continues at coordinate 516,018 of VXBX01008728.1, read as the reverse complement.
GAGCTGGAGTGCATATCCAAGCATCCACGCAGCCTACCAGCTCTCAGAGGGAGCTAAGCCGTCCTTACCTGTGGGGTCCCAAGTGCTGCAGATCAGGCCCACAATGACCAATAAACTGAGGCCCATAGCACCCAAGTGGAAGGTGATGCCTCTGGTCCCAGTCTCAGCAAATGTGGCCCAGTGCACTCAAGTGAAGAAGGAGGCTGATGACAAGGAGGAGGTGCAGAAGGACTATGCTAAGGAGGGCAGCCAAGCTGAGCCAGCCCCACCCAGCCAGAGTGAGAGAGAACCTCTCCTCAAACCTGAAGCTGCTGTGGAGCCAAAAAAGACAGAACCATGTCCCCTGAAAGAAGAAGACAAAATTAAAGAGGACAGTGGAAAAGAAAAACCAGTCCTCAAGGAACCCCCAGCAGCTTCTCTTAGCAATGGCTGTGCTGCTGCCAACCACTCCTCAGAGCTGCCCTGTGTCAATCCCCTCAGCGCGCTGCAGTCGGTGCTCAACAATCACTTGGGCAAAGCCACCGAGCCTCTGCAGCCTCAGTCCAACTGCAGCCCCAGCTCTAGCACAATTTCTATGTTCCACAAACCTAATCTAAATCTTCTGGAGAAGCCGGTTCTATCTCCTGCTCCCACCCCACCAAAGCCTGCCAGTGTATCCAGGCACTATTTGTTTGAAAACAATGATCAGCCTATTGACCTGACCAAATCCAAAGGCAAGAAAGCTGAGTCAGCTCAAGCACAGTCTTGTACTTCTCCACCTCAAAAACACGCTCTGTCTGACATCGCCGACATGGTCAAAGTTCTTCCCAAAGCTACTACACCAAAACCTGCTGCATCTTCAAGGATCCCATCCATGAAGCTGGAAATAGATGTCCGACGTTTTGAGGACGTCTCCACAGAAGTCTCCACTCTGCATAAAAGGAAGGGCAGACAGTCAAACTGGAACCCTCAGCATCTTCTCATTCTGCAAGCTCAGTTTGCTTCCAGCCTCTTCCAGACATCTGAAGGTAAATATTTATTATCAGATCTAGGCCCGCAGGAGCGCATGCAGATTTCCAAATTCACTGGACTCTCGATGACCACCATCAGCCACTGGTTGGCAAATGTCAAGTATCAGCTTAGGAAAACCGGAGGAACAAAGTTTTTGAAAAACATGGACAAAGGACATCCTGTCTTTTATTGCAGTGACTGTGCATCTCAGTTTCGAACCCCATCTACCTACATTAGCCACTTAGAATCCCACCTAGGTTTCCAAATGAAAGACATGAACAGGCTGGCTGTGGAGCAGCAAACCAAGGTAGAGCAAGAAATCTCCAGAGTTTCAGTTCAAAGGTCTCCTGAAACAATAGCTGGGGAAGAGGACACAGACTCTAAGTTCAAATGTAAGTTGTGCTGTCGGACATTTGCGAGCAAACATGCAGTAAAACTTCATCTAAGCAAAACACACAGCAAGTCACCAGAACACCATTCACAATTTGTAGCAGAAGTGGATGAAGAATAACTCTTAAGGTATGCATGCTCTATAGTGAGTTTTAATTTCATCATTTTAAGGAGGCTCCATAAGACTTCGTACTTTCTTAAATGTAGGGAAACAGTATAAAATGCATAACGTGCTCCTGCGTCGTTAACCTGAGCACATGTGCTCATCCATTTTATGGTGTTTTCGAGAGGAGAGCTTGGTAAATGCATAACCACGCTGCCCTATAGAGAAAAGTTGCTGCTTACTAATATTTTCAAAATAGCTGTTTTCCCAGTTCTCTTTTGTTACTAAGAATAAATCATTTCACATCCAATGCACTTCTGTGTGGAATGCGAGAACTAAGTGCTGCTCTTTGCAATGAGAGGGCAAAAAAGCAGATAAAAAGCACTGAAACCCAAAAGGTTATTTCCTCCTTCAGTGCTAGTACACCAGGAAATCTGCTCTTCATGGGGGAAAAAGAGGACAATTCAAAAGTCAAATTAGCAAAATCTCATTTGTTCAAAGTTTCTCATAATCTCAAACAAAGCCTTGAGAATCTACAAATAACTCTGAAAAGTTCCTGTCTAGAAGTTCAGTTATTCTTCTGTTGGTATTTGGATGTTCAGTTTTGTAAAATATTTTAATATTTTACACTTACTTAGGCACTTGCTACTGTGAGTGGCCTTTTTTGTCACATCATTTTAACCTCTCTCTCCGTCATTCCTTTTTTAATCTTGACAATGTTTGATTCTATTTTGCTTCATGTTGGTGGGAGTCAATCCATAAACATTGCTGACTTCAGTGCAAGTTTGGGTATAACCTGGGGGGGTTAAAGCTTAATTGAGAAAGCAGCGAGATTTTTTAAAAGCTTAATATTTCCAAGCCCTGTTAGTAGGATACTTCTACGTTAGTGTTGCTATTTTTTGCTGAAAGATACACCAGTTGCCACAACCAATGTTTATAACATGTAATGTAATATTCAGATGACACACCATTTTTGCATTTTTAATTTTACTTGATTCACAAACTTGAATATTCTTGATTTAAATAAATATGCAGAACATCAACCTAAAGTCCAAATAGAAGTTTTTTGTTCTAACGGGGTTTTTTTCCAGGAAGGCTCTGTTTAGTCGTTCCCAGCAGTTCCTCCCTCCAGCACACTCAGGCTCTGCTTCTGTTCCCAGAATAATCCTGTGCACATTCAGGGTTTCTCCAACGTGTTCATTTGGGGGAATGAATTTGTCAGATGGCCAAAATTAAAGATGTGTTGTGAGTTTTCACTGAGCCCCCTGTTCTTGTGGCCGTTCTGGGGCTAATTGAGGGCGCAGGGGCTGAATACCCGTTTGTGTGGAGATGTCACCCGTGTTTGCTGCAAATATTCATGAAGCTTTAGGAAACACTTTCTGTGGACAGAGCCAGCACGAGGACTCTGCGTCACTTAAGCTCCATTAAAAAGGCTACTTTTGAATAATTTAAACCACTAATCAAAGGGTTACTTCGGGATGGGTAATAGAAGCTATTACTGTGGAGTGCAACGTCAGTGCTCAAGTGCAATAAGATTTAAGTTTTGCATACATCTTGTACGTGCTGTCTGCAGTGGAATAGATTTATGCTTTCTGCATATTTTAGCCGTCTAACTCGGAAGGAGTTTGCTTTCCAAACAGGACTAATACCCTTCAGTTTCTGTTTTGGCATTTAACCCAACATTAGAACCCAACAAATAAACGTTCCTTGTTCACCTGGCCATTCAAATTCAACACACCTCACAAAATACCAGAGAGACTGGGTGGGAAAACACAGACCACACTTTGTTTCCTTCCCCACCAGTTAATGATTATTAAGAGACTGCCATTCATAGTTTTCACACAGGAGATATTAGAGCAAACCAATAATTTGGGTACTATCAAACAAAAGCTGTCTGCCAAATAAATTAATACAACAGTTATTTGGGCACATTCATGGCTTAAAACATGACAAATGTTTCAGATTCGGTCTTAAAAGCACCGTGTTATTACTAAGAGGCAAACCAAACACCCACCTCTACAAACACGGTACTATTGCTGGGGATTTGAGGAACAAATACAAAGGGGGGGAAAAATCCTCCAAGGGGAAAAAAAAAAAAAAAGTGATTTCTGCATTGTAATAACCTGCGCAGAGACATATTATTCAGGTGATGTGTAAGTACATAAATAAGGTACTGTCCTTCCTGCCTCTGGATACCGAGAAATTGCTGTGCTCTTAATACGCATCCATTTCTAATTTATATCAAGATGCAGGTTGTATCTTACCTTTGGAAAAATATATTTAAATTGCAATGGCAGAGTGATAGCACTGTTATCTGGAGCTATAATTTCAGTTGGTATGCATGATAGCACAAATTGTGTGAAATGATGGGGTATTTGGGATGGCATTGTAAAGATTTTATTACAGTTTCGGAGCCGTGAGCCTCCCAAAGTTCTCCCTGGGCTGGGAGTGGGGAGGCCAGAGTTTATTCAGATGGATTCCTCCTGAGATCTGCAAGGAGACTAAATCAAATCACAGGGATTTTCAGAGTTTACTTATCCTTACCATGTTATTTTTTAAGATCCAGTATACATTTGAATAATAACCTGGAGGAAAGCACAGTATTTAGAAACCAGGAATATAAAGCTGAGATCCTTAAAACACACACATGCATTTGTGTTTCCTTCTTCTAGGCAATAAAAATAAAAATAGAGGATATATATTGAAATAAATGGAAATAAAAGAGTAGCAAGAGTACTCAAAGTATAGAAACACATAAAGTACTTTATATTTCAACAGCATTTACTATTAGGGGTTATATTTTCAAATGTTAGCTATCATTAAAAATATAAATGGATAATCTGGGTTAGTACTGTAGAAAAATGTGTTATGTATATGGATTTATTTTTAAGACCTCTGTGAGGCTGTTTGTAAGAAATTTGCTATAAATTCTTCTTAAATGTAAAGACATATATATCTATTTTATATTCATCTTTGGTGTTTTCTTGAATTCCTCTAACTGATATGGGCTTAGTAATATAAAGTAAGATTATGTGTAATATACAACAATCAGACATCTCTATTCTCTTTCATTTAACCCACTTCAAATTTGTTTTTATTGCTATTCTTCAAAGAAAACCCATAAACATTAGGGAACATGGCTTTAATTAGAAGTAATTTGTATGTTGACTTATACCTTTGAAGAGCATTTGTTCCTTTTTTCAACTAAATTAGAATTTTTATGTTCTGAGGAAAAAGACAATGCAGAATTGTATTTTTCACTTTGGAGTCAGGTGAGACTGGCTTGAAACTGGGCTCTGTGGCCTCAGCCTCTGCTTTTTGTAGAAATGAATCTCTATGAAGTCAAATTTACCAACTTGACTGGCGAGATTTCTGTTTCAAAGGACCCCGATAGGCAAACACGCAGCTACCTGAGATGAACTAATTTGAAAGTAAGGCTGCTGCAAAACTTAAAAAATGAGTCATAATGATAAACAGTTTTTCTCTCCGTTTCCTCCTTTGTCTTTTTTTAACCATCAAGTTTAAAGCTTCCACGGCGCTTTTTTTTTCGACTTTATAGGAGACAACTGACATTCTGTGGTAAATGGAAGAAAGAGCAGAGCAGAACTGAAAATCCTCTAATGCACTGACACTAACTTGCCCTCTATTGTTGAAAATGAGCAGGCAATCATGATTGTTCATCAAATGGCTCCTAATGCAGTTAAAGCATTCAGCTATAATTTCTCCTTGCATTTATAATTACTGTCATAGACTGCACACCTCAGTGAGCAGATTAAAGCTATAAACTATTTAGCCGTAGCTTTAAGATGAGGAACTTGATTTGTCTGGCAGCAGTTATTTGTTAGAGAGCTTGACACTTCACATAAAAATGACTCAACTTGATGAAGAACAATGCAGTTTAAGCAATGCAGTGATTTTAAATCAGTCATTATACCACGCCCTGTAAGAATTGCAAAGCAATTTGTTAAATGATATATAGGACACGTAGATAACTGTATGTGTTAAGTATACCAAAATAGAAGATTTTTTTTTCCTCCTGTGGATTTTATTTTCTCCTCTCTCTGAAGCAGCAGGAGCTGCTCTGAACATCAGACTCCACTATTAGCCAATGTGGGTGTTACATGGTCAAGGACAATCACTGAATTAGTAGCCCAAAATAATATTTTAGAGAATTTAGTTTGCTCTTCAACTTTCATTTTTTCTTAGCACCAAATATTAAAAGCTGAGAGAGCCTTTAGGAGGATCAGCCATGCTGGCTGTGGCTGCCTGCAGTGATGTCCTCCAGGATTTAACAGCCAAGCCAAGGCTTCTGCTCCCCACATTGTCAGCCAGAAAAAGTGGGTTCATCGCATGCAAGTCTTGATTACTCAGTTCAGATGGGACTTTTCTGGCAACTCCCTTTGGAAAATGATGACTTCTCAATGGGGAAAAGATTCTGTGGGGAAGGCTCATTTTAAAATTGATGTTTGTTGGGGTCAGCTGGGTAGAATTGCTGAGCACCACGGAGAGGAGCCAGAGGTAGGAAAAGGAACAGGTTGGCTTCTCTGCCACCCTCAGCAAGGACCTGCCCTCAACCCATCACCCCCCCCTCAAAACAGATCAGTTCTGCTGAAGCCTCAGTTCCTCCAATCCTTTGAAATTTAACTCTTTCCCCAAAGTGGTAGATCAGGATATTTTTTTTAATTAAGCGCTTTTAGACCTTCAAAATTTTCCTGGATAGCATTTTCTCCATCCAGCCTTCGTCCCTGTAAAATGGGTAATAGTGTGTTCCTGGCTTCCCTGAGAGCAGGGTCAGGCCAGATGATACATCAGACTGTGTCAGCACAGATGTAGCAGGGCAGATTTAGTGGCTCTTCAGGAATACTACAGGTTGCTATTAAGATCAGTATTATTTAACATTGTATTAGAGCTTCCAGCCCACTGGGTCAGCCCCTTTTTGTTCCTGGGCTCTGTATAAGCACACTGTATATGACAGTTCCAAGGCAGGAACTCTGCTGTTCACAAGGAGACAGCAACTTTTAAGTATTTCAGCCAGATTTTAACTGACCTTGAATAGCACCAACCTCCTCAAGCATTCAGTATTCATAAGGATATCAGAATCTTGCCTTCACCTTACTGTGCCTGAGATTATTAAAAGCTACAGCCTTCATAATCTATAGCAGAACATTTTTACCCAGTGAGATTTCAAAGGAAGGGTACCTGAGTCCTATTTATACATTTTACACCTCAGCAATCAAATCACAAAGATCAATAACAAAAGGAAAAGACACGAGCAGAATCCAGCCCTCCAAAGCATCTTTCAATAAAAATAATGTAATTTAGCAGGATGATCACTCAGTGCAAATATGATGGAGCACAGATGGAAAATGAGGAAAATTATAGATATGGCTTTATGGGAGGAGGAAAGGAGGAAGAGATTTTTCACTATTTATTGGGATAATGAACAGATAATTCATTATTATTAAGCTGTAGTCTTGAGGCCTCATTCTGCTGTCTCTTCCCATCTCCTCGTTGAGAGCTGGGTGTGTTTGTGTGTCCGGGCAGGTCTGTTGGGAAGAAGGATCAGGCCTTTGCATTGGCTCTCCCACCTCGGTGGGGTCAGGCAGGATTTGCACCAGGGCAGCTCCAGCCAGGGAGGAATGAGGCAGAGCAGGAATGAGGCAGAACACAGCACTCAGCACAGAGCTCATGGTGCACGTGGGACCGGGTTTCTCTTCCAAGAGCATCTCACCTCCGGGAAGGGGCAGCAGTCCCTGGGTCTCCTGCCTGTGATAACACTGAGACACCACACAGGGCAGCAAAATCAGAGCCCTGGGCGAGCCACAGGGGCTAATGCTCATCCTGCCTCTCCTAGTGCCTGGAGAATCCCACTTTCCCAAGAGCATAAGTTGGCCAAGCTCTCTTGGGTGTGAGGGGGCAGGAAAGGTCTCCTGCCAGAGGGATGCTGCTCCGGGGTGCGGCACTGGCTCCGTGGGCTCTCCTTCCTGGGGATGGACACACCGGATGGGATGGCTGTGGGACAGGGCAGAGCCTGGGCAGCCCAGAGGAGTGTGGATTTGGGAATGATCTGCTGCAGTGGAGGGAAGGAGAGGGACGGGGCCAGCCAGGGACTTGTCCACTGTAGTAAATTTACACAATCCCTTTATTAAAACAAACCAGTTCCTCCTCCCCTCCCAAATCCCTCCCTGGCAGCGCTCAGAGCCAGCTCTGCTGCCGGGGGTCAGCTCATGCAGGAGTGGGGGAGGGAGGGATGGGAGTGGAGGAGGTTGTCATGTCTAATGAATACCCTGAATGTATCGAGATATATATTTTTTTCATTTCAGAAAAGGTTCCATTAAGAGGGAGACAGCCCTAACATGTGCTTTGGCCCCTCATCAGATTTATGAGTATTTGCTCTGCTCTTTAATAGGAAACTCTGCAGCAACTGCCACCTTGCCTGCTCTCCCTGAGATACACAGTGGCTTCTCGGGGAAATGCACTTCATTATTAATGTGAATTTGTACGTTTTTATGACACTGCTTGGGGGAAGGGGCAGGCAGAGATTTCCTGGTGATATATGCTCATTTCTAACCATTTATTGTCCCAGACAATCGAAGAACAATGATAAACATTGTGCTAGAAAGCGAAGGTGCCGCAGTGACATTTTTGAAAGGAAAGGAGAAGTGGCTGGAGTGGCTTTGACGTGGTTGTTCCCTGCACTCCACCTTCTCCAGCAGCTGCCTCAGACCAAGCAGCAGAGTGGTCTGTGCAGGGCAGGTTCTGCCTCCCTTCCCCAGCCTGTCCTCAGGCCAGCCAAAACCATTTGCTCAGCGCTATTCTGCAGCAGAGGGGATGTGGAAGAAGGAGGAGGAATTCACCCTTTGTGAAGCCTGTCCTGCAAAGGATTCCAGGCCTCAGAGTGAATGGATGCTCAGTGTTCCCACACCCCTGTACCTCAGCAGTCTCTTCGATTTGTTATCAAATGACCAGCATGGAAAGTCTGTGCACACTGCAAGGCAACCAGGCCAGGAGGAGAGAGGAGAGGACATGGGGACTTGGTTTACCAGGGCATTCTCAGCATCTCCAGTTTCCCTTTCTGCAGCCACACTCATCCATGATTAACACAGCTGCACAAGAGCTCCGGCAGGGCATGGAAACGGTGGGTTTGAGCTGCACTGGAGAACCAAAAGAGTCTCCAAGCTCATCCAAAATAGATCAGAAAGGCCACAACTCCACATGCTCTTTTGTTCCCCCTCTCTACTCCTCTCCCTTGAAGCTCTGCACCGTCTGCTGAAGGTCGAGCCCATATTCCACTGCCTCAAGCTCCAAAAGCCCCAGTGCTTGAGGGAACTTCCCTGGGCCCCCCTGGGACATTCCCTGCCTGCATCACTGCCAGGCTGAGCCTTCCCTGTGCCTGTAGCCTGCAGCTATGAGTGAATGAGTGCCATGTTTTGTGTTCGTGTTCTATTCCCCAGTCCTGAGTCTGCACAAGGCTCTGTACCAGGAGATGTGCCAGACAGCTGAACACTGCAGAGACTTTTGTTATGACATTTTTCTGCTCCTCGCAGAAAGCTGAATAGTAGTGAAACAAGAACACCAGGAAAGCTGTACAGAGTTAGGCCAATGGTCCACGTGTCCATCCTGTCTCTGACCATGACCTGTATGAGTGAAAAGCAGGACAGACATGTGGTGCCATTCCCAGAACACTCTTCCAGCCTCCAGTTTACAGTTCAGGAACTTATTGCTGGAGGAGATGATTTTCCCCGGCAGCCAGAGCTGCAAAGAACATGCAAGAAGCCTTCCCATAGCTGCAGAAACTTGGGCACCACCCACTGTGTGCAGAGCAGGACTCGCAGTCTGACTGCAGAGCTTAGCCAAGCATGGGCCAGTAATTCAGAGGAGGCAAAGCTGCTTGTTCTCTTGCACATAAAATACTAGTTTGATCCCTTTTGGATTTGCTTTCAGCTTTCCTAAACCTCCAAAGCACACTGCGTGCAGACAGAAGCATTTTCTCCCTCTCGTCTTGGAGAACTGCTGAAACTCCAACGTGAACCTGCTCTTTGCACAGTCATTTTATGAAAACTCACAAACACTTCCTGTTTCTGAAAAGCCCCAGGTTTATACCATGAGCCACACAGACTACCTGAGAGTATCTCAGTCCATGTAACTGGTACCCTGGTCAATATCTCTGCTGATTGATAACTCTGTCCCACAGCTCCCCCTCTCCACTACTCTCTCATTTCAAACCAGGGTTGGAAGACCCTTTCTGCCCAGTTCCCTGACTGCCTCTGCCACTCTTCGTGTGCCCTCTGTGTTCCCCACAGCCAAACATGCATCGGCCGAGCTCCAAGCACAGCAGGGGCTACACACCAACTGTGTTTCCACTGATCACCCATGGAACTGCATCCTCATGGCCACCAACCTCCTTTACAGGGCCACTAAACAGACTGGCATTGCCTTTTACCCACCCCTTGATCTCATCTCAAGGGACATCAAGAAGAGTCCCTCTGGGATATGACAATGCTGTGGCCTGTTTCTGCCTGTGTTCATGTGAAGTGAACATGCTGCTCTTCCACCAGAGAAGGGCAAACTCAACTCTTCCTTCCTGCTCTCTCAGCTCAGGGATCAGCTCTCAGTGAAGCTCACCCTGGACTAGGCACACACACACACACACACACACACAGGCTGTGGGTGGCCTTCCAGTTCAGTAACTCATTTCCCTCCATAATCCCAGGGAGCCCTAATATCTTGGCCTTGGTTTTTTTTTATGGAGCAAGACCCAGGTTTGTCATGCAGAGAAAAAACTATGAGGGAGGTAATTTTGTTTATCTGATGGGTGTTTTTTAAACATTGCCTGTGCTCCCAGGAATTATGTGGTGGCCTTCTTCTGTAAATCACAAATGCACAAAAAAAATAACTCTCGGTATTTTTCCAAAGAGATGAGGGTGAAAGTTCCTACATTCATATTTCACGTCTGGAAAAAAATATCAACACGAGTGATAAGTATATCCAAAATGAGTGTAAAAGCACACCCTGTCATTTGTTTTCCATGTGCCATATGTTTTCTGAATCCTGCACCTCCCACATACAAATCTCATGCAATAATGTGGGGTGCACACATTACTCAGGATTATTTAGTTAAGCCCTGCCTATGTGGAGGGAATTCACTCAGATAAAGTCAAGCCACTGTGCTTTGTTTTGCTTTTTTGCTTATTCTGGATTCATAGAGTAGAAAATTAAAGATCCCACTCTGCCAGGCGTCATGTCATTTGGTTTTAATTTAATTCATCTCTTTGATTCTCCCTGTTTCTCCTTTTCTTTGAGCATCATCAGTAGGTGGTCCAGGCATCAACCAGAAGATTTACTGGCAAGACTAAATGTATGAATGCTATGAACACATTGTTTTTCTGATATGATTTAATGACCTTTTTGGCATTCCCATGGCTGTTGAAATCTTTCATAATTCCCCTTGGCAGTCAGGGCTCCTGTTGATCAGGTGAAAGCTGATGCAAATGTCAGATGTCAATAAATTTGTAATCCATAAATGTAATATTTGATGCTGGAGTGAGACCATTAACCAAAGTGCAGCAGGAGACACTGAGGATAAGAGTTGCATCTTCTTGTGAACAGAAAGAGACAGGAAAGCAATGTCACCTTCAAAACCTCTCCACAGCCAAGCTCTTTCCCTTCTCCATGCTCCCTGTTCTCCCTGCATGTTTTCTGGACTGCTGAGCTTTGCCCAAAGAGGGTTTCATGGCTTGCATTTGGCAGAGTGAGTTGGGTGATGCAGGTTCTGTCCCTTGTTCTGCTTTTGACTCATCACGTGAGGTTGGGATTTAACTTCTGTGTTTCTAAAGGAGCTCTTTACAGTTCAGAGGTTTCAGAGGCTTCAGAGTTTGATCCTGGAAATGATTAGTTATGCAAGATATTCCAGTAAATTAACAAGACCACTTATATAACTTAGGTGTTACAGGAATGAGTCATGACTCATTTATAGTTATAAGATGCTTGAAAAGGACGAGCCATGTATGAAGCCTGATTTTATATACAATAAAGACATAAGAACAATCACATCATTTCCCAGGAGATTTTTCTTAAGGACCCTCCACTTTGACCTTTGGCTCTGCAAAGCTCCAGTTTGTTTGACATTGAAAGAAAGCAAATGTGTGAACACAGTGCCACGAGCATTTGCACTTTGAACATGCTGGGGCGGAACACAGCTGAACTGGAAAAGGCTGCAACAGCTAATGTACTGGGAAAATAGGACAGAGGCACTCACTTAATAACTCAACTAATTCCTTTAGCTCACCTTGTAGAGATTTAACCTTTGAATGAGAGAGTCCCTAGTTCAAAATCCCACGTCTCCTCTGTCCTCATGTTAATTTTTAAATTATATATCATTGTTGAGAGGCCCTTGTGTTGAGCATTACAGGCTATTTTTCATGTCTAAAATGGGGAATTATAACTGAACATTAGCTACTGGCTATAAATCACACGGAACAAAGTGGCATCTGCATCTACTCAGTAACAAGAGTGGGAGAATTGTAACTTACTTAAAACGAGACAGGAGAGAGGACACGAATGTGGTGGCAGAGATAATTGTGACTTGAGAAAACTAATGGTTCTTCCAGCTGTGGCAGGCTCTGCTCCCCGCTCTGCGAGTGCACGGGCACAGCAGGAGCTCAGTCACTCTGGAGGGCACACGTGGAGCTGGAGGGGGGTGTCACAGCCCCCTTCAATGCCCCCCAGCACAGCAGGGTCATGCTGGGCCAGGGCTGGCTGGGGGGGCCTTTTCACAGCCTGGCAATGCTCCTGTCTCTCGTGCTCTCCCCATGCCCAGGAGCGCCCACAGCTCCCTCTCCCTGGGATATGTTTTTATTTCTAATTGCAGCCAAAGCCCAGGTAAGGAGGAGGCAGCTCAGGGCTGTTACAGGGGCACTTATGGAAGCTGCTGGGGATGGGGCCCAGCTCCTCCTCTGCTGCTCAGCTCACAGGGCAGGAAACCCTGCTGCTCCCCTGCCTCTCTGAACCGCCCACTGATGAGCTGGTGTTATCTTAAAAGACAACAAAATAAGCTGAGCGTGGCCTTGTTCTTGCACTTCTCTTTGCTGGCCCTTTTTCTCCTATTTTGTTTTGGTTTTTTTTAGTTCTTTCACTTTAGAGAGAGCTCCCAAGATCTGTTGTGTCCTCACTAGGATAAGCAAGATCTACCTGCTGTCCTTGTCACTGGAAATTACTTGTGCCTTTCTAAGAGAGAGATCATCTTGCACTCAGTACAGCCCCTGGCACAGTGCAGTGTCTGCTGTTGGGTTTGGACCCTAAAGCATCACTAGTTTAGATTAAAAAATAGCCAACTACACCCATGACAGGGGTCTCCAGGATGTTTGTTGCTGCCTGTCTGCTCAGACATTCCTCATTTTGGGAGTCACCTCAGTCTGTGCAATACCAGCCACTGGAGCTGCTTAACAGCTCCTTGAACTGAATGTAGCAGGAATTAGGATTAGCTCTCCCTGCAATGCAGGTCTCTGCAAAAAGAGCACAGACCTCCACAAGAGATTTAGCTGAAATGAAAGCCTCAGGTTTCTTTCATAGCAGACACTAAAGGAAGCAGTTTTATAGCGAGGCCAGGTTGGCAGCCTGGCAGGAGGCATTTGATCAGGAGCTGCCAGCAGCACAGGGGTACCAGGAACCCTCCTGCTGCCATCCTGTCCAAATTGGTGCAAGGTCCTTTTCTGCTCCCTTGCTCAGTGTCCCGGTCTGGCAAGTGTTTCCTGGATTAAATTCAATAGTCACTACTTTTTGTCCCTCACAGCCTCCTAATGACCCCTGGCCCTTTCCATCCTCCATCCCTCTGTGGTGGGCTCAGCAGCAGGGGTGTCCCACCAGGGCTGGGTTCTGTGTGTGCAGTGCCAAACACCAAAACCACGGGTTTCTGGTCCAGGAGTAGTCTCTGAGGAACAGCAACTGTAATCAGCTTTTCTGACTGCAGACAAACTTAAGAATATTCCTAAAAGCTCTGCAGAACAGAGGCCTGTGTGCTGTATGTTTATCAGGCTGTTCAGCAGTAATTCAGATGGCTGAGAATTGTTGAGGACCTGGTCCATCTAATTGTGTTCTAAATCATAGTTTCGCTGTGATTCAGAGGTGCAAATGTTACAGTTTACACAGAGTGGCTCGGGTTATACGGTCAGAATCCTGCAGATGGTCAGTTTGTATCATAAAAATCTAAAATTACAACTTGCACCATAAAGCTACTGCCTCAAATTTATTATATATTGCAGCACAACAAGCAAATTCATACTAGATGCAGTATATGCCTAGACAGTAATGTGAGCAGAGGATGAAATATTCTCCTCCCAGCTCATTGCTGCATGTTCCCTTCAGAGCAGAACTGAATTGCCCAGACTCACCAAAGGAGAGGAAGTCACCAGGAGTGCGTGGTGCTGGGCTCCCTGGCTCTGGGGACACGGGAAGGACATCCCACCCCTTGTAGCGTGAGGCCCCAGGGCTTCTGAACTTGCAGTTCTGCTCTGCACATCGTGCAGGCAAGAGCTGAGCTCTCAGCAAAATCTCTTTATTATTCGTCATAAAGAATCACAGCTGTGAAAAGCAACGAGGGGAGGGAGTGGGAACAGGCTCTGCCTCGGACCGATGGAAATCAGGAGCAGCTCCAGTGCGGGTCTGCTGAGTTATGTTGTTGTCACTCGGACATCAGAGCAGAGTCAGCCGCTTTACCTGCGACACAGGAGTGAAATCTCTCCCACCTGTGTGTCCGGGGGCCTGTGAGCTCTCCCCGAGCTGCTGTCAGCATGCCCAGGGCAGGAGCATATTTTTTTCTTCCTGTTGTACATAAGGGCTCTGCTGCAGCCGACAACATGAAATGTGTTAGTTCGGTTTGTTCAAAATGGAGTGTGTTTGTTAAGTGTTGCCTCTTTGATGTTGCGCTGCCATCTCCATCTTTGTCATCATTGCCCATCTTTTTCAATCTAATGAACTCAAACCATCAGTGCAACTTAAGTTCGGCTGTCTGTTCTTGCATAGTTAATATTAAAAATGTACTAACAGTGTGGCTGCGAAATCAAATTATGCACATAAATATGCTGGCATAGCAGAGGAGGCGGCAGAAGCTGAAGTTAGCAACATTGATGCCAGTTCACATTTGCAAATCAACCGTCAATCTGTCATTAAACATGTTATCAAATGATGATAAGTGTATGCTTCTTGCTTGCATTGGCGCGCTTATTCCCGATGTTGATGTGCATTAATGGGATAATGTGCATTAACATAGTCTTGCTTGGATGAACACAAAACATTTTTTATCCGTCTCAGTTTGTTTCCCCCTGTGGCCCCCAAGTAAGTGTTTTGTGTTATCAAATTGCCAAAAAATGGGAAAACACATTACTTTTAATTAGCAAAAAAATTGGAGTCTTTTTTTTTTGGTTTTTTTTTTTTATAATTTTTATCCAGACTATCTCCTGTGTCCTGTCACTTGGGGTGGGGGGGACACACAAAAAAGCCCCATTCCATTGCCTTCTGTAAGTCAAACGATTAATGTCAGAAGCTCAGAGATGACAATTACGTGCTGTCTTAATGCACTGGCCTTTCCTGTGCAGCCCTTGCTTTTGACACGAGGGATGGTTTGTGTTCAGCGATATGAAAGGCAGGACAGGGAACGATCTCAGGCATTGCCAGCCCACTGTGCCACACTCAGACCTGGCAAACAGCCCCTGAGCTTGGTTCATGGAACAGCTTTGCACACAAGCCAGCAAAGGCTGTACCTGGAGATTAAACAACCAGCTGGAGAGGAGTGTGGGTGCTCTAGCCGGGAATGTCTGAAGGAACTCACCCTGACTCTGTTACCCCCTCCCGCTGCATAGTCAGGGTCCACCATGGTATATCCTGCTGGTAAACTTCTGTGTAAATAAAAGAAGTCCTGTTTGGAAAGAATAAAAAGTGATTGAAGGCAGAAAGCCCTAGAAAGGCTGGTTGTCACCCAGCGATGGACCACGGCTGCGTCACAGGCCAGGGAGGGAGAGCTCGGCTCAGCTCCTGCACAGGGGAGGCTCCATGCCCTGGGAATGACTTGAACAAAAATAAATAATAACATTTTTATTCATTACTTCTATTTAGAACTGAGCTGTTTAGCCAGGTTCCTGGAAAAAGTCGAGGTGGAACTCCACCAGAGCAGGAAAAGCATCTTTCACATCTAGGGGTTTGCAAACTCCTTTCCAAGTCAGTGAAGCAAAGCTCTCCCCACCTCCTGAAGGACAGCCCATCTTTTAAACTCTTTCATATTTATACAACAGGGGCAAAATTGTCATAATTCCCCTAGGATTTTACCTTAAAACAATAATAGGAATGACAGGCAATGTGGACAATGTCTGGTGCTCTTCAGAACACCAGGAATTCTTCCAGTAGTTTCACTAGTAACTTTACCAGCACTGTTATCAAATCAGGCTCCAGAGCTGCCTTAAAGGAAAATCAATCACTTCAACTGTTTTATTTTTAGTTTATAAGCTAGAAAATAAAACTTCTCCTAAAACTTTTATGAAAGATACCATATTATTTATAAAATGTGTTTCTAAAATAGCAACTTTTCTCATATAATAGAAATGCTTTAAAATTGCCCTTAGTCTCTGCTTATGACTACATCTAACCTCCAAACATGGTTTGAGAGTTATCTTGAATTTTTAAAAAATCGTAACTAGTAGAATAGCAAGCTTCTACAGACTATGAACCTTTTGGTAAGTAGGTCAAACTTTTGATCACTCTTTCTTTTTTCTCAATCTAATAATGCCATTAACTTTAGGCATCCTATTCAGGTCTCTGATTTCTATTATCTAAATGATTTAAAGGAAAAATAAAAGGGAATAATTATTGATTTCTTTTTAAATTGTCTTGATTTTTTAAAAGTCATCCATTGCACTTCCTATTATATCTACATTGTGGATACACGAACACAAGTTTCATAATCATAAAACTCTAATAGCAGTCATTGTATTCCTGTTAACCCCAGCTTCAGCGAGTCCTCACATTTTCCACTGCTGAACCAAAGAGCTTGTCTTCTAATACAAAGAGCTTGAATTTTAAGTGTATTTTCTGTTACACATCCATTACTGGCAGAATTTATCCAGCAACATTTCTTTTTTTTTACAGTTGTGTGGCTCTCTGTTGCTTCTACTTCATGAGCTACCTTGAAATTAACTTGTCAAACGTTCGTCCCACTACTTAGGGAAGATTCCTAAGCAGCTGAGTGGACTGATTTGTCAGGACTTGGAGGGGCTGGGAATCAGGTGGCACTGAAAAGGCTCCCTGTGTATAAGGGACTCCTGTCAGGCAGCTCGGAGACAGGGCACATTGGGAAAATGAGAGCCAGGACTTTGTGGCTCCCCTTCCACACTGACCCCTTTAATGTGTCTCCCTCAAAGTGCTTCATCACCACAGCCCAGACCTCTGGGGCAAACACCAGAGCAAGGTGCAGAACTGTGGGGAGCTGAGCACCATGGAATTGCATCCCAGACGGAATGATTGGCCTTATCGTGCCGTGGGAGAGGGCTGGATCTGGAGTCTGTGCTGCTTCAGCCAGGCTCCACTTCGAGCAGGTGTATTAATCAGGTGTGTTAATTTCCCAGCTCTCATTAAGCAGTTGGGAGCAGTGAGATGTTGCTCCTCTGCGTGCGCCGAAGCAGATGTTGAGTGAGGGATTGGCAGGCACAGTTGTGCCGTTCCCCCTCTCAGCTCTCCCAGCCTTTATCCTCCCTTCTGTATCTTGTTCTATTATCTTGGGCCTGGCTTTGGAGTGTTTTCAGTTTTTGAAAATGGCAAGTAATTAGTCAATATGTTTTCACCATATGTATCAGGCTCAGTAAAGAGGCAACCAATGGCCTTTGTCATGGCACAGCGAGCGCTCGTTTTCTCGGCACTTCAAGTGACGCCGAGCGGGTGGCGAACGCCAGAGCGTTTAATGAGGAGCTGCACAATGAAACGTTTGACACAACAATTCACAGTTCAGCACAGTTCACCACTTTGGGGTGAGGCCCCTCCGGAGGTCACCCCTGTGCCGTTCACACCAGAGCTCTGGCGGGAGCTGCTTCTCCCCCGCCCGGTGCCCTCTGTGAGCGCAGGGGCTGTGCCAAGGGTGGGCACATCCGTGGGACTCCACGTGGTCCCGTCTCACATCTTCTTGGCACGCACGCTGTGTGCAGCAAGGGACAATTCCTGAGACCCTTTTTCCCTTCCAGACTGGCTTTTTACTTACCCCAAGCAAGCTAATGCATGTTTTCCAGATAGAAATTTTTGCTTTAAGGCTTCCACTGTTGCTGACTGTTAACAATCTTTAAAAAGGTCAGAATCTGATCTTAACACTGCTGATATGAAGTGGCATTTGCCCAGATTTTGCCATCTCCTGAGCAAAAATATGTCCAGTGTTTTCCAGAGAGAGATGGAATAGACAGCAGCCTTGCCAGGCTGTTTTCCCTCTTGGGAATACTGTGTTTCAGTGATCTGGGGAACAGGTTTCTGCATTCCCCACTGGCTTTCTTCAGATTTGCAGATGAAACATTTGAGCTCGGACTCAGTTCAGTGAGTTACAGGTATTTTATTTTTTTTTTAACATTTTGGGGTATTTACAACAAATAATCTTCAATAAGATTGATGAGATACTGTTTTACTGCAGTCATGATTTAAATTTATGTGGCATTGCTATTGAAGTCAATAGGACTTTTTCCCGAGTATGTTTTGCAGGGTACAGTATCATTAAAATATGACAGTTAATAGTCTTGTTTATGTTATTATATTTAATGAATAAATATATCAGTCTGAACATCAAACTCAGTTTTGTTTATACTCTTTAATTGTAGTCTTATCTCCCCTAGAAGCATGTTATATCTTTTAATTTTATAATTATCCACTTTATTCATGTGTGACACTCCAGAACTGCTGCTTATATCCTATGAGACATCCAAATACAAACAGATGGAAGACAGGCAACCACTAGGAAATTCAGATCTGGATCTGAATCCAGCTCCATGTTTGAGATAGGAGGTCTTGCTTTGGGGTGCTCTGTAAAGGAGCAACAATTGCAGAATGTGAGTCTGATTTATAGAGCACTTCCAAAAAAGGGGTTTCGCATGACCCTTCAACACCTGAATGTTCTCTGTCTCTTGAAGAACTGGCACCAGCAAAATGCTGCCCAAGCCCATTTCTTCTCTCTCAGTTTGAGACTCACTTTTGTGAAACTTCAGAGGACCAAACAAAGGTTGGAAAACGTAGGTTTGAGTCCCCCACACTCAGAGTGCTCTGAGCCCAAATAAATCCATGAATCAAAGCAAGATAGCAAATTCTACTAAGATTTTTAAAGAACATCTACAGATCCACCTTCCTAGAAATCTTCCAGACTATGAATCCTGGTTTAATAGAGTAGAAATAACCAAGTAACTCCATTTCAGCTGTAACTGAGTAGATTCCCAAAGCCTCAGAGATATACCCTACAGTAAGGGGTCAGCCTGCTCTCAGCATCTATTTCCCAGGTCTGGCCATAAGCCTAAAATGAAAGTCTAAAGGTCTGGTCCTTCCACTGGAAAAGTTGTGGTATCTAATTATTTGTGCTATAGTGAGGAGAAGCTGAGTCAAGCCCCAGGGTGTTACACATGCTCTCAGGAAGCAGCTTTCACATGATTCTGCATGTTCTCCCTTACCATTTTCCTTCTTTCCTGCTGATGTAACACAACAAATATTTACTGCAGGCTGCTGTTTCCGAAGGTAATACCTTCCTTTGGATCCAGTAGCCAAAGCATGAGCATGAGCAGGCTGGGAGAGGGGGACACCCAGGGCCCAGGACAAGCTGCTG
The DNA here is from genome assembly GCA_013400415.1 of Scytalopus superciliaris. Classification (NCBI taxonomy): domain Eukaryota; kingdom Metazoa; phylum Chordata; class Aves; order Passeriformes; family Rhinocryptidae; genus Scytalopus; species Scytalopus superciliaris. Next base: position 496,708 of record VXBX01008728.1, on the reverse strand, counting down.
AGATTAAGGAGAGCAGCTGGCAAGAAGAGACAAGTGCAGCCAGGTAACAATAAAAAAGAATTTTTAAAACGGTTAGATTTTCCCAGGTACTGAAAGCAACATCTTCCCTTAGTATATTATTTCCTTCGTCTTGATTGCTTTATCTACTTGCTGGGTAATATTTTAACCTCTTCAATTTGGAACACCTCCCTTGCCTATTTTGTGCCTGAACACAACTTCTAGAAAGTGCCCTGACAAAAGTCACCTCTAAGAGACTCATCTAAGGAAAGGAAAATCTGCCTGAGAGACTGACACCAAGTGATTACTTTTCCCAGTTAGCACTTGAAGAGAAATATATCATAATATTTAAACCAGTTTTGAAAACTTTCCATGAAAATAGGGGAAGGGAAAAAAAGAAACCCATAAAACACTAGTTGCATACAGAGAGAGGCCAAAGAGAGTTCAGTTACCATAGAGATTATTACTGGCAATTGGTACTCGACAGCAGATTGGGATCTGTTACAATATTTTTATTAATATTTTCTCTTAATTGGTTATTTATGTATTTTGGATCCATCTCTGTGCTGGGCCCAGATTTTTCTCTTTACCTGTCACTCTTGCTGACACGAAGCAGTTGTGACTGTGCCAGATATGAGGCATTTCCTTGGTTTGTAAACATTAGCAGGGTCACGGTACAGCAAATACCACGTGGACAAGTCACTGAGCTGGGCTTTGGCTGGCAGAGGGTGGAGAAGCCCCAGGACACACTCGGGCTCCTCACCACGAGCACTTCCCGTGCACTGTTCCCACCTCATCTGTGAGGATTTTTTGCAGGGACGGCAGAGAGGACTCAGAGCACCTTCTCCCCTCTCGCTTTTCCTGGTCATTTAACACACACACACTCTCCAGTGCACCAGCTGATCATTCAGGAAATAGCCCATTGCAAAGCTTTCCCCTCTCCTCCCAGTCTCCCCTTCCTAAGGATTCATCCTCTTGCGTGATGCAGCAGCTGATAATCCCCAGACTTTTTATAGTCCCTTCAGTGGAAGCGCACTCAGGGACCCACATGAAGGGACTTTTTTAATCAGTCTTTTTTTATTATTATTTTAATTTTGGTATATTCCCAACATTAAACCCATTTTAAAGTGCTGTTGGGTTGGCGTTTTTCTCTGCCACACCAATTGCCTTTAGGGGGATAATTTTTCAGGATGCCTGGGATTGTCCAAAGCCAGCTGGGCTTTCCTCCCTGTCCCCCTCTCGTCCCCATCCTGTTGCTCCCTCCTGCATCTCCTGCAGTGCAGGGGCAGATGGAGCAGAGCCACAGGGAGATGCTGAGTGGGACTCGAGATACAGGGACTGCTCTGAGCTGCACAGTGTGAGCAAAGAGTACTTGAAAAAAAAGGAAAAAAAAAAAAAGGCAGAGAGGGAGAAACATGGGTTTTTTTCATCTCTAATCTCCTTTAGTTATCATGATCTCAGGGTTATTTGTAATGATCGTAGGCACTGCAATTCAGATGGAAATGTGATTTTCCAAGCTGACGGTGTCACTTTAAGTAAACAAAGTTAATTCTGCTTCCTGCTATGCAAGGCCTAATCTCATTACCCAAACCACAAGTAGCATAACAGAAAATATTCCCATCTGTCAGAAGAACTTAAAATAAAGGTGGAAATCGTTTTTATGTTTCATCCCTCATCTTTCCCCCAGATCCCTCCATGGACATTAATTATCACATCAGAGTTATTTAAACCTGTTCAGATCCCTGTGCTTCCTTTTCCATTTGATGCTATGGAATAACGGTGATGGGTTTGCTGCATCCCAGAGTTCCAGGATCCCCAGGGCAGGGCAGGGCAGCACTGGTGGAAGGAACTGGGGGATCTTCAGCAAGGTAACTGCTCCCATTTCCACAGGTGTAAATCCAGAACAGCTTCCCTGCATTTAGCCCAGTGTAAGTTCACTGTGATTTACAGACCAAGGAGGAAGGAGTTGGTGTTGCAGACTCCAGTGGGAGCTCTGCCAGCACAGGGAGCAGACCCTGCCCTTCCCAGCTCTGCCTTTAACCTGAAGACAATCCAAACATACTATCGAGTAATTCTCAGCTCATTTCAAACCAGCAGCCACCAACCACAGGAGGATCATTCATAAAACTCTCCAACAACAGTGTTTTTCACCCCCTCTTCATTTGAAATGACCTTTATGTGATGATAACGTCTGCCTTGCTGAGCCTTAATTGCTTAATTAGAGAAGCAGCTTCCCTATTAGACAAACAGGGTTTTTGAAACTGTATTTTTTCTTGCAAGGCTGATGTTTTCTTTCATTTTCAGCTCAGCAGCAGTAGTCCAAAAACTTTAAAAAGACAACTTCAAGTGGTTATAGTGTGTTAGTTTATTTATTTATTAGCCATCGGAAGGCTTTGTTTTACACTCTCTTCCTGAGAGGCATTTACAGAAGGAATCTCTCCCATCAGGAATTTCTCTGCCTTTCACTACCACATTTACATGGCCCTTTACAAAAGCTGCTGGGTTAACAGCTGTTAAAGGTTCTGGGTGTGCTTGGGAATTTATTTATCCTGGGCACGTTTTTAGGGCTGAGCCAAATCTGCACCTGCTTCCCACATGGAGAGCCCAGTTTGTGCCCCTGCTGGAGCCCAGGTAAGCCTTGCTCTGAGCTCTCACTGCTCTGTTCTTCTTGAGCTGCCCTTGTGGAGCAGGGGCAGTGTTGTTTTCTGTCTTATATGGGGCTTTTGAGCAGTTTCAGCCTGATTTTGTTGGGGTGTTTTAAAGTTTAAGCCAATCAATCTGTTCCTGTGGGGTTGCTCCTGACTGTTGATACTTTTAAAGACGTCGATGGACTCATTTGTTCTGAAAAGCCATAAGCATTTAGGCTTGGGTTGAATTTTTTGGGATAATGTTGTTATACTACTGTTCTTTGCTGAAAGCAGGAGGTCCCAGGGGTGATTTGTACTGATGCTGATAGAGAAAAGTTACAGGGGAAAAGGGACCCGAAGTGACTTTAAGCAAAACTGGCAATTGAATTACTTGGGTCTCTTACACTGGTGGAGTGAGAAAGGCTGGATTCTGTTCATAGAGGGACCTTGGGCTTATTTTTGGTATTTTGGATTCCAAAAGGAATTTCAAAGGCTGTTTGGCTGCCTCTTCCCTCTTTGTTCCTACTTCAACATACAAGGCTTGGAAATTTGGGTTGGGGCTCTGTCCCCACGGTTTTTAGCACAGCACAGGTGAACAATGAGCAGTGTTGGCTCCTCTACGCTCCAACTCTCAACCCGTGGAGCTGAGAAGAAGGAAGGGCTGTTGTCCTCATTATTCCCACCCAGGGAACGAACAAAGGAAAGAAAAGTTAGTGGCCACATTGGGTAGTAAAACCTGATGAGCAAAGGGATGCTTGTGTAGCTCTTTGGTGAAATAGGCTGTGCTGGACGTGCCACAATCAGTGACCTTCTCTGACAGCAGAGAACTCTGTTTTCAGAACTTTGAAAGTATTGAAGAACTTTGCTTACACTCATTTCAACCTTGGTGTTTTTCAGGGGCTCAGCCATTCTACCCAAACTATTTCTCTTTTTGCCAACAAAGACTCCCAGCATGGCAAGAGTTAATTGCAAAAGGTGATACGGCTTCTTTTTGGAGATTTCTGCATGGTATTTTGGGCAGGTTTTCTCAGCTCAAGCTCCAAGCCAACAAAAAGCCAGGTGGCTGCGTTGGCATGTGCTGAGCCCTACGTAACCATCTGATGGAAGGAGGGTTTATGAGCTTGGCACGGCACTCCCCGAGTTTCCAGGGGTTTGGGAAAGCTCTGGCTGGCATCCCACTGGGTCAGACTTGCCCCTGTTCTACGTGCCTGAGGTAACACGAGCGTGCAATCCTGCTCTTGCTGATTTGCAGAATTCCCTAATACCTGAGGAGTTTGAAATGTTGCACTTGGGGGGTTTCTTTTCGAAACTTGTGTCATTTTAAAAGAGGGAAAGGAGAAAGAGAACATTTTGTGGTGGGGCAGGAGGTCTGTGTGTGGCCAGTAAAGTACTTGCAAACAGCAAAAATTGATGTTTCCCTAACAAAGGCCAAAAACACTTAGAAAGGATCTATGTCCAATATATTTGTTGTACCCGAAGGTCAGAGAGGGTTTGGGGTTTTTTTTCCAGAAAAAAATGGATAAAACTTGCAGTTTTGAAAATATGTATTTTGCTCTAGGGTATTTTCAAAAGCTTTTTTATTGTGTCAACATCCACTAGTTCACTTATACTTTTCAATTCCCATCTATTATTCATTATGTCTATTTTAATAAGTTTTGGGTCAAGCCATTGTTCTCCATTAATATTTTGCTACAAATAACATTGCATGGATCAGTGTTGGAACCTCTAAAAAATGACATCCTGTGATTTTTGAGGTGCAATTTGAGTAACAGGCAGAGTCAGGTCCTTTCCTGAGGTTCAGAGGTTCTCTTTCTTCCCTAATTCCACTCGCACCCTCTGTAAAAGTTTGGTCCTGTGGCTGCACCATCCCAGCTCCTTGTGAGGAAGGCTCAGACACGAGATAAAAGAATTGCAAAGTAGAACAAAAGGAGCCAAAATATCTGGATTCAGTTTCTGCCCACGCTATTAAGGCAAACAAATATGAGTGAGGGAGAGATACATCTGCAAACACACACAAAGGCACACGTGGGAGGGAGAGAAACGGGTGCTTGTGTTGCCAGAAGGAAATATTGTCTGCAACAGGTCTCCATAAAAGCATTTATTTTGTTGAGTGTCCACAGAAAAGCAGGGCCCTCCACAACGTTCACCACATGGCAGGGTCTATCAGGTTCATTGAAAATGTCCATTTCCTTACAATTAAGCACAGCTTGGCTGACTCTGTTAACTCCTGACCTTCCTTCTGCAATTCATACTTCAAAAATCACCTTTTCTTCCTCCTGAATGGAAGAGGAGGGAGCTGAGCCTGAGCCTGGTGCTCTCCTGCCTAAGCCTGGCCTGAGCACTGGTTTGCTAATGCAGTGTTGCTGGCTTTATCCTTGTCTCTCCCCATTTCTCTTTGTCTTTAGACCCTGAAACAGATGTAAAAGTTCATACTCAATTGGGGCAACCTTTGTCATAAACTAATTTCTGAGAAATATCTGCCCAGGCTGACCTACAAAGAAACTTGGTCTGTGAGCACAAGAGCACTGTCGGGTTACGTTGTTCTGATCAACAATCATTTGGGTGTTTAAACAAGAGGGCAAACACTTTCCTGTGTCATAAGCAATGTTTCTGATTCCATAACATCCTGTTAAGGCAGAATAGCACTGGTGACAGCCTGTGTGGTGGGCTCTGTGGTGTGCCAGTTCCTCAGGAATGGGAAGAGAAAGACACAAGGAATAGAGTTGGGAATCAACCTGAATTTCTCCTTTTACTGCCTGGATAAGGCTGCTCTCTGTAGCTTCCACAGCACAATTCATTCCTGGGGATAAGAACAAATATTAGGTCACTGACAAGCCCATATTCCCTCACTCCTTTCAGGTTGAAGTTTTCTGCCTGTACATAGTGAGTGATCCATTATTATAATAGTTTGTATTTCAGTGGTGGCCAAAGGCAACAGAAGCATCCGTTCTGCTGGGTACTTTACATGCACACATTAAAAAAATCATTTCTGCACAAGATGTCCATACAATTTTATTTCTCTCTGCTGTTTCTTTTTCTTTTTTAAAGGAGTATCTGGTTTATGGTTGCAGTTTTGAAAACTGTTACCTCGTTGAGCAGTTTAGGCCAAGCCTGAGTCAAAGACAGCCTCTATTTTTATAACTCAATCTTCCAAAGTGTGCTATAAATGCAAATAGTGAGGAGATGCCCTAATGTTAAGATGCTGATACTCACATAGTATAGAAAGTGCCAGTGTAATATGTGTGAAATAACTTTATCACAGGCCATTTTGTAATCTCTCTGCAGGAGAGAAAGTTTCCCTGGGTATAAATGTGTAAACTCTATGAAAAATTGAGACACTTAGAAGGAAAAAGAACAAAACTGATCACAGTTGCAGTTACTGCACTCTGTTCCTCCCAAGCTTTTCTCTAGACTTGCCTTAGCTGAGCAAAGAAACCCAATGAGGTGCTTGTCTGACTGTGCCTTCTGCAAAGCAAAGCCAGGTGAGAATTTCCTGGGCTCTGCTGCTGCCCCTCTGGGCAAACTAAGCTTAGTTTTAAGCTCTGATTAAAAATTTGCAGAGGAGCAGGGCCTGATCCTTTTCTCTTGTCATTTTCCCACAAAGGAGCTGCTCTGACCTCAGATGGTTCCCCCTGACAGTAAGTAAGAGTAGAATTGGGACATATGGCTCCTTATCAAAAGATCTATTCCATCCCTCAATAAAACAAACACATCTTTTGAAGTTGTTTGGCTGTTTCTAGAGCAAAGCAAGAACTTCAGAGAACACTTTGGCTACTGGGTGAAAAGGAATCCTTTTTCAGTCTTCTCCCTGCCCTTCCACCCTCTTCCTCTTTTCCCTGTTTGACTTTTCTGTCATTTTTTTTCCAAAGGAACCCGTAAAGACAGGTCTGCAGTAAAACCTTTAGCCAGCACAGTAATTTTAGTTAGAGATATGTCACTCTTTTTTTTTTTAATAGCACTCCTGTATTGGCAATACCTTCAACACAGGTTCAGCTGTGCTAAAATAAAGTGATTTTGCTGATACAGCTTCTTTAATTGAGGGAACCAGTAAAAACCAAACTGCTAAAAACATGCCTTTGGCAGGACAATCTGCATTAGTGGGGTTTGGTGGTGTAGCTGCAAAATGTAGGGTTGGCCAACAACCTAACCCTCAAAAGCAAAACCCTGCTGTTGAAATGTGCTTGCTTTGAACTTATTTGGCCTCCAGATGCTGGAGAAAGGATGGTTGTAGCATACTAAATTCACAAGGCTAAAACAAGCCTTATAGTGATTAAATTCAACTCCCTAAACATAACTGAGGCAACTCCCCAGACTGATTTATGGAACTTAATCTCATCTGGTAAAAATACAGTTGTGCTAAGTGGAAAAGTCCAGGCTGGGGCTCCAACTCTTCCCCCTCCTTTGATGAGAATATCAGCATGGAGATATTATTCTAATATGCCTCAAGTTCCCCACGTGTGGAACAAATGCCCTGCTCTGTCACTGCTTCAGGAGTTTGGCTCTGAGGCTTTTAGGCATTTTGGTACCTGAGAGGCACCAGTTTGAGGGCTCACTGGCCAGTTTGTACTTGTGAAACTGTAGCTCCACTTACTGGTTTTGCTGGAGAAATTCCAGCCAGCAAACGCAGGCAATGTTGTTTATCTCCTGCTGTCATCATAACTATTTCCTGAGAGCTGGAGAGATGTACTCCTTCCTTACCCTGCTTGCTGTAGCCCAAAGGATCAAAGATAAGGATTATAATGGTTATGTTCAAGCACAGGAGTTGTTGATTGGGATTTATCCTTTTAAATATGTGTAAGTCATACAAAGCTTTGCAGTCAGAAATATTGACTTCATTGATCCATGCCAAGAGCAGAAGAAACCCATGTGGGCTGAAGTGGAAAGGCTGTGCAAGATGCTTATAATAAAGATGTTATCTGGTAAATAAGATATTGCTTTATTCCTGACCAAAGAAAATTAGAAATCCACACTTTAAGTACACTGGTCTGTTCATGCCAAGTTAACTGTGGCAGCGTTAGCCTTCCCTGATCAATATTCAATATTAGGACCTTGCATTCCTGTTTCTGGTCAAATGAGAGGGCCCCATAGGTCCTGGTTCTGCATTGTTTAGGGGCTTTACAAGGAGAACATCTGACTGACTCAACTTCAGGAGCATAATGGACTATAAATGCAGAGAACATCACCTTCATCACTCAGGATAAAGTGAATGTGGTGTAGGTCACAATATTGCCTTTGGAAGCCGCTAAAATCCCCTGTCTGACGAGCTGGGATTGCAGAGCTGACAGTGGAGGCAAGTGGGGTTAAAGGTGTCCACTGTCAGTGGAGAGGGAACTGTCACGAGCAGGGCTGTCCCTCAAGATGGGCTGGAGAGTCTGGATCTATCGGTTCATGTGAACAAACAAAAAACAAACAAACACAAAATCCAACAGGAAAAAGGGAGCTGAGAGGGCTGAGAGACTCCCTGAGAGAGGCACGGACATATGGAGGGCAGGGATGTGGTTTTGGAGAGGGATGTTCTATTATTGGATCTGGTCTTTTGCCCCATCTGGAGCTGTATCAGGTTATCAGCCTTCAAACTGACTGAGAGGAGGTTTAGATGGGATATTTGGAAGAAATCCTTCCCTGTGAGGGTGGGCAGGCCCTGGCACAGGTTGGGCAGAGAAGCTGTGGCTGCCCCATCCCTGGGAGTGTCCAAGGCCAGGTTGGATGGGGATGGTGAAAGGTGTCCCTGCCCACGGCAGGGGGTGGCACTGGATGGGCTTTGAGATCCTTTCCAACCCAAACCAGTCTATGATTGTATGAAATTCAAACTAGAGAAGGAGGGAACTATCTTGGATGTGCCTCCTGGTGTCGTGGAGATTGTCACAGGCTCCGGAAAGGGTCAGTTTGCAGCCACCCAGGCCATAAGTGGGAGTAACTGTTCTGCCCAGCCCATGCAGCAAAAACCCGCCCCACCTACAAATGGACTCTCCTTTAAAGCCACAAACTCGTGTGTTTTCCACAGTAGATCCTCGGTCATCCCCAGCCTTCAACTTTTGAACCCTGTTAGCAAATGCACCGTGGGCAGAGCACGGGGGGGAGTCTTTACCCCCACGGAAAAAAAAAAAAAACCTGCTCTGGAGAATCCTCAAGGGGACAATTGAGCACTATCAAACACAACTGCAGTAATACTTTACTGTCTGCTGCAGATATTGAGCCCTCATTGCAGTAATTGTCACGGTGACAGAGCTGGGAACACTTGCTGTAATTAGGACAGTTGTTTTGTCATGTGTAACGATCTGAAGAGAAGCAAGGAAAGAGGCGAACGAGCACTAATCTGCTCCGGTGTAGTGGAGGGGAACCGTGCACACACCGCACGCTCAGGTGTTGTAAATTCAGATGAGCAGGCATTTTGAGAAGGTGAAGAAATAAATGTTAAAACAATGCATCTATTCAGGGGAATTTATGCTCTCTCGGGTGTCTGTATCTGGAATAGCGAGTGCAGATGTTTTTCTGTAGAGGGTTTTTGTGGGGTTTTTTTGGAAGGTGATTCTGGTGATATCTAACAAAAACCCTCAGCCAGAGCCATGTGTATATACAGATATATACCTGTGTGTGGATATATGCTTCTATAAATGTATTTAAGCAGATTTCTGTAGGTGGCTTGTCTCTTCCTCCAGTTGCTGCTCCAGCAGCTGGAGAACATACAGCACAGATTTAAGAAAGCCACATGTGTGTAACATGTACCATGCAAACTATTTTAATTTCTCATAAATAACCAATCCAGCCTCCTACCTTTTTTTTTTTTTAAATGCAGACTGGTATTAAATATAAGCTCTATCTTTTTATGTTGTGCTCCAAATTACCTTAAATTCTGAGCCAGTGAGTCTGTTATGGTTAAGTTTTGCCTGATGACAAACACTGCCCATGGATCAGAAACTCTTGGGGAGCAAGGCTGCAATGTGGGATTTGTAAGAGGGGCATCAAATAGCTGGTGGGCATTAGGGAGGGGAGCTTTAGTACAAAACAAGACTTTACTATGGGTTTCTACAAAATTAAGTTCATTATTAACCAGTCACCTCAGATAAACTGCCTCTCCCTCAATGCCTGATCAGGTGACACTCCTCTCTCAACCATCATTTTCTTACCTCAAAAATGACCTGTAGGTGACTCCAAGTGCTCTGGGAAATTCAGGGGGAATCAATCCATTGGTAATTCTGCCCCCCACGTGGCACAAACCATCTGTGCAGGCTGGCATTGCTGTTGGGGTGCACTGAACTGCAGGGCTGTTCCCACAAGGCCTGCACTGGAGTGGTTAGACACAGTAGTAGGAATTTTGCTGATTGAAAGTTTCCCATGTAAAGCATTTTTTCAATGAGAAATTGGATTTTCAACTTTTTTTTTTTCTGGTTTCCACAAAAATTTTGACATTTTATTTCACAGCTGGAAGGATCTTGAGGCAAATAACACTTGCCATTTAGTGTTCTTTTTTAGTGTAAAGCTAAATTTAGTGTTCGTATTTTCAGTTATTTTTTTAGCTTTCCAGTTTTCACTTTTCAGTGAAATCTTTCCTTCACTACTGAAGCAAATTAGAGTTTTCCCATCCACTTCAGAAGGACCAAGATTTTACTTTTGATGTTTTACTACATGAAATCATTCTTGTAAGGATTTTAATTGTCCTTTAGAGCTTATCAACCTGTAACCTGTATTTTAAAAAGGTTACAGGGATGACTCAGGGAACAACAGACCGCTTAGTCTGATCTTAATTCCAAGTAAAACATAATGATTAACTCAGAACTCTATTAACAAAGAATTAAAGGGTAAAATACAATTAATGACAGCCAGCAGGGAGGAATAGAAATCTTGTCAAATAAACATAGTGTCTTCTTGACAGGATTACATAATCTGCTTGAGAGAGGGAGCTGGGACAAGACAATATACCTGGATTTCTCCAGGGCATTTGACTTAGTCCACCTGATGTTTTGCCTCGTTAGGTATTTAAACATGTGTTGGATGTTTTAAGTACTGACTCATCAGTGGATCTCTCAGTGTATTGTTAATGTATATCTATATAATTTATACCAACGATCCAAGCAAGGATGTAAAATACATTTGGTGAGGGCTGCAAGGTGACCTGGGGCTTGATGGAGCAGTGAAAAACGAGGACAAGAAGTTGCTACGTAGGAGCAAAACTAATCTGCAGGTTAAGGGGCCTCAGTCAACAGAATTCATTTGAACACAGCAGAAACCAAGAGAGCCCTGTGGGAACAAAGCATGTAGATTAGAGCTGTGGATCTATCTAGGAGAGAAACAGCTGGGCAGTCACCTCAACCAACTTCATAGTGCAGGGCTGGGGGGAAAAAACAGTCCTGTATAAAGAAAACTAACAATAAATTCACTAATCAAGCAAATTAAATCAAGCAAATAAAGACTAGGCTTTATTCTTATATGCAGCTTTAATGGAGCCCCAGTGTGCCATATCAATGTTCCAGGAGCACATGGAAATATTCTAAACAAAAGTTAGAGAAGGCCCAGAAATGACCTGGGGGCTGGAAATCCACCTTCTGCTCTGAGCTTTAAAGAACTTGGTGTGTTCAGCTGATCCAAACTCCTGAGAGGAGCCTTGGTGGCTGTGTGTAGGCTCTGCCTCCCTGAGAGCCAGCTCCTGAGGCTGGCTGAGCCAGCACGGTTAGCTGCATATTTATGTTGACCAAATTTAGCAGTAAAATAATAACATTATATTAAAACAAGACACGGTTCCTGGTTGTGAAGGTGATGGAAGCTCCCAACAGTTTCTCAAGTGCACTCCTGAGTGCTTTCTGTTCTTCAAATCAGGATTAAGTGCCCTTTTGAAGCATATATATAAAATGAAGCTGGATTATAGGGAAAGGTTATTGCAAAGATGGTTTAGAACTGGTACATTTTGTGTGCTTGACAACCCTTTCCATGAAGAAATTCTTCCTGTTGTCCAAATCTTCCTGATTCCTACTCTGTGTGTGGAGTGTTTGTTCCATTAATTTGGAAATGGTTTTTAGAATTTCCAATGAAAGCATTTTATTTCTCAGAGAATTACCTTTTTTTCTCGACACCAGACTTGTGAGATTTGAATGTCTGGGGCCTTTTGACAAAAGGTAACTCTAGCAAGGAGATACCTTTCTACTGAAAATTGCCTTGGTTAAAAATCTAATTTCCACAGCAAAAGGGGGGAAAAAAGTTTTCAAAGGAGAAAAAAAGAAAATCAGACAGCTCCAGTGTCCTGCATCAGTGTCTGAACCTTGCCAGCACTTCTGTAAGAGAAGGGATTGACAAAATAATTCATTAGGAGGAATGTTCTCCTGACAAAGGGGATTGAATTGCTGCAGGAGGAACTTTAAAGGCTCCTTTGTGTATCCAAACAGGAACATGGCTCAAAAAACAGGTGTCTGCAGTGCTGGGATGCTGTGAGATCCCATTTGTGGCTGGCTTTGAGGGAGCTGCTCTTGATTTAGGGGTTCATCTTCACACAGCCCCACACTGGGGATTGGTAAAGGGGAAAATAGTGGGGAGGCTTTGCCTGGCAACAAAGCAATAGCACTTTACTCCTGAGACCTGATGGTTGCTCTGGGTGCTTTTGTCTCAACTTCCCCTGGTGGCAATTCCCCAAATTTCCCTGATTTCATAGTGATGGTGGGGCCACAGCATTTACCAGTCACCTGTGGCTGCTCTGATCCTTGTCCCAGATAAAGAAATATATATATATGCCAATGTCCCCTCTTGGACCGTGACCCGCTGTCCCCTCTCTGCTTGACCACCCTGTGGTTTGTCACTACACTGAGTTATGAGCTCTTTGGGACAGGAATTGTCTTCAGGTCACTGGCTGAGCACAGTTGGGGTTCCCAGGGTGCTGAGCACAGCAGCAGTTGTGGTTTGGGTGCTGTTCTGCAGGTGCATCCCCAGCCCACCCTCCGCGGGGGCTCTGGCAATCAGCAAACCCAGCTCTTATTAAGCAGCAGAGGATTTTCCTTAAACTCTGATTAACCAATTATGTTTGTCCTGATTTAAATTCTTCTGCATTCTATTTCACCATAGGGCAGAGCAGTTTACTGAATTTAAAGAGGACTGCTACAGTTGTGTAAATGAACGAGATGTTTTCTTAAAATAACTATTTATACATGTAAATCTCTCTCTGGATCTTCAAAACGCTTCTCATCTCTCCCCTTAACTCATGCAGTGGCATCTCTCTCTGTCATGCATGTCACATAGAACCAGATTGTAGAATCCAAGGAGCAGAGGGCATGTCTCTCTTCCTTTTGTACAAGGCCGTGTAGTGGCTGGAAGGGTGAAGAAGGGAGAGTATTTTTCTGCCAGGGACAAATTGAAGAGGCTTCTCTCTAATAGAAAGTAAATTTGAGACACTGTATTTATTTAGAAGCAGCTGAGTTCGGTTTTATCTGAAATTAGGTTTAGAAAAGTATTCAGAGTGTTTTTTTCTGTTTAAAAGTACAGTTTCAGCCCAAACAAATATTACCATGTAATAATATTCCTGGGAATTTCTGGTGCTCAGTTGCTGTTTGGCATTAGGGCTTCAATGTAGTTCGGGAGGAAAAACGTCCAGTTGTTAAAATCACAGTGAAATGAAAACTTGTAATATAAAACAAAACATCAAATTCATGTGTCATTTCCTATACACTTTTAATGGCAAAGACAAGTTTTCATTGATTTTTATTTCAGATATTGAAAAAAGAAGGAAAAAAATATGTAGTTACAACAATTAAATCTTCCAAGTTAATTTCTGAGTTACCTGGAAGAGACATGAACATTTGTAACTGTGAGATGGTAAATTGTTCATGCAGCAAAATACCTCCTAAGAAGGGCTCATGTCCATACCTTTCACTTCTCTCTTTGCAGTATAGAAAGTATTTTCCATATTGCTTGGCTTTCAAACTTATTTTCCCAGGTTGGGAATGGTGTCCAAAGCAAATGCTCTGACACATTTTACTGCTCCTAGTTAAATCCTCCAAATGAGGCATTTGTGGATATATATATATATAAATATATTTAATATCTTGCATTTCATGGAAGTCATTAGATGGACAAAATTACCCTACTCTTGCTTGCAAAAGCTCTCCATGAACATCCCATCCCTCATCAGGAGAGGTGGCAGCTTTGGGTTTAATTCTGTATTTTCAACAGGAAACAACTCTGATTCCAGCATGCATTAAGGGTGCAAAGCTGATTTTTGAGGGATCACGGTTGAAACTTATTTTAGCTTTATATTTTCCCTCCTATCGTGGAGGAAAGTAGAAACAAATGAGGCTGATTCACCATTCAATTATGTTAATTTATAGCCCTATAACCCCAGCAGTCGTGCTGACATATAAATGATGAAGCAGAGCATATGATCAGATCCCTACTACTACAAAAGAAGTGTTAAGCCAAGGGTGAGAGAAAATTTTCAAGACCAGTAGTGTCCAGATGGAAAATGCAGTTTGCCCACAGAGCCCAGAAAGTATTCTGTCAAGGTACTTAATGAGGGTATTTTCTAAAATTAACACTGAATTCTCATTTGAAGGAAAGTTTCTAGGTATTTAAGAAAATAAATAAATGAGCCAGTGTAAACTAAAGCACTTGATTTCAGGACAAACAGGACAATTCTTAGAAATCCAAGTGGATACTGTTTTGTTTGGTTTTCTTCATTTTCATGAGCTTAACTTTTTTCTTTGAGTCAGCCCAAAATGGATGATAATGATAATAATTTGGCCACTGAATGAAACACATGCATAGCTCTACTTAGATCACATTTATCCCAGAACTCCTATCACTGTCTGCAGTGAAAGTGTTCCATGACTAGACTTGGCCTGTAATTATTAAAATGTTAAGCCAGTCACATAAAGGAAGATGAGAGATGCTATTACCAGGTAGCTGTCATTAGGGCAGAGTCAATTTTCTGCCTCGTGCTGTGAATTTTCTTTGGATTCTTGATAAATCTGGAAGTGCCTTTGTGGGCAGGGCGGGAGCAGCCAAAATCCCTGGTGGTGGCTGGTGAGCTCAGAGGCACCACCTGCACACACCACAGTGTGCCTGAGGTCACCTGGGGGGGGACCAGACCCAGCACTGGGAGATAATTCCCTTTGGAATCCCCAACCAGGCACTAGTGCCCACCAGGCTCTCCCAGACAGGCTCAGCACCAGAGCCCTCCCAGGTCATCTTTAGTCCCTTTGTCTCTGAGCTGGTGAGCAGAACTAACATATTCTTAAAGCTTGTTTGCTCTGGGACTCGAGTTGTTCTTTCAAATGATAAAAATCTCTTTTTTGTAGCTCCAGTGAAAACAGAGATTTCAGAGAGCTGTGAGGCCAGCCAAGTGTGCTGAAGTAGACTCTGGCTCCTACTCACTCGCTGGCATTTTTTGACTATATTGGAACCTGTTATATTAAAATGAGTCCTGGGGGCATTGGAAGCTACAATATGTATCTTTGGGGAGGAGATTTGGCAACTTTGAATTCTCAGGCAGCGTTTACAAAAGCTACAACAAACCAGAGAAAAGCTCATTAAAAACAGGCTGTGTTTTTTCGTGTTCACAGTAACCCTTTTCTCAGTCCTCTGGTGCTTTAAACACCATCAGCAAAGTGCAGTTTGTGGCCAGGGAGACAAACACAGAGCCAAGGGATGGGTTAGACATGGGGGTGCTCATGTATGGGCACTAAAGTGGGCACACAGCTGCCTGTTCTGCATCTCTACCAGTAAATGGGAGAGCTTGCACGTCCTTGTGCCACATGTGCCACGGCCTGTGGGCACAGCAGCTTTGTACAGGTAGAAGTTGCTTCTCACAACACACTTTTGGACAGTGTTTTGGGCTGCACATGGCACTGCACTCTGGGAATTGCTCTGTAACTGGGAATATCATGATGTGATTTCCTTGTAAGCAACGAAAAGGTGAGAGGTGCCAGAAATTTGTACTTTTAAAGAGAGGGGTTATTTTTATTGTTTCCAAAGGGGCTTAAAACTGAAGTCTTGGGAATGATACACAGTTTGCAGGATTCTTTTTTGTCCCTGTTGCTGTGGCAGTGAGACAGCACAAGCTGACTGGGGGTGTGGAGATGAGGGGAACCCAAGGACAGGACCTTCTCAGCACCATGTCACTGATCCTGAAGAGCTGCCTGAGTGCTGGAGAGCTCTGCCAGCCACTGCCTCTTCCTCCCAGAGCAAATGGCCATGATTCCAATGTGCTGGGTTTGAAATCCTCATATTAGGCAAGGAAATCCAAGTGAGGTGACCACTGGAGAGCTTGACTGTCTGAAACTGTCCCCCACCATGGCCCCAGGAGAGCACAGGGGGATACGACCAAGGCACCAGAATTTGGCAGGTTTTCTCATGTTTCTGTAAAGTATGTGACTGCTCTCAGTCCTTGATGAACCCAACATCTGAGAGTGCATCTAATAAAGCCCATAAGTAGTAGTTTATGAAGCTCCACTTCCCTCCCAGGCTCACCGGGATCATTTTTCCCTTTGAAAAACAGCTCATCATTAGGAATCAAAGATGTTTGATATACAAAATAATTTCCCAAATTAGGGTTTGTCAAATGTAGGTTTGCAAATCTCTCTGCTTTTTTATTCCCCCCCACCCCCCCCAATACCCCCCTTCTCTCTTGCTCTCCACTTTATGTTGATCATATCTTGGAACCAGAGGCAAAATAAAATTCTTCCACCCTTTCCCCTCCTTCCATCCCTCCCTGAGCCTTTCCTTATCTCCCCCCCTCCTCCCAGCCCCACCTGAGCTGTACCCCCAGAGCAGCCATGGTACCCCCATGAGATCATTAAGCCCCAGCTCCCCTTGCAGAGCCCACTGGCCACTCTCCGTGGTGCCCAGGGCTCCTGGGGGGTGGCAGAGCTGGTGTTGGAGCCGAGGGATTGGGGGCTGCCGGCGGCGCTCCCTCCTCCCGGTGCCAGCAAACAGTTAACGCTTTAATACTTTACAAAAAAGTCAAGACAGACTTGTGATTCTTGATGTTAATGAAGGTGTCACACATTGTCTAGAGAAAGTTGTGCCTGGCAATCTTCCTTTTTTCGGATGCCTACACCACTGACATTTCATCTCGCATTCAAAGAGCACTACCTTAATGAAATGCATAATTAACATATTCTAATTGTGCTGAGCGCTGTGATGATTTTGACAGAACTCACTTTCCATGTCTAATTTGATGCTAATTTAATCTGTTCCTCTCCCGCTGACATGACCTTTCTTGATTGAGTTTCACTGAGGAAATTTTTTGATGGATTGATTTATCAGCATTGCGGAGACAACAAAGGCTCAGGGAGCACGACAGACCCGGAGTGGGAATGGCCCTCCAACGCCTGCACACGCTGAACTTTCCGGCTGCAGTGTCCTCTTTCCAGAGACTGCTTGTCTGATCTACTGATGGAATTCAAGAAATGTGACATCTGTGTGTGGGTTTGATCTCTGCGATAAATACAGTAAATATCTTATTGTGCTGGTGAATCTCTCGGAAGGAAAACTTCTCCCTTTCCCGCTGCTGTTGTGCAGGAGGTGGCACGAGGAGCAGGGCAGCACCAGCAAGGGCAGGAGCTGCTGTGCCCACGGGTTTAGGACCGGTTTTAATTAACCTGGTCATTACTGGCCATCAGCAAAATGAAAAGTGCAGTGAAATGGGGTTGGAAGACGTGTCACAAAGTGTAACCTACCCATGAGGTGGCTTCGTCAAACTTAGAGCTGGGTGTGCTTAATATCCAGTGTGTGCATTTATAACACATATATATGCACACACATTATCTGTACAGATATATATACATAATTTATGGCTTGTGTATATATGATTATACCCTCGTTCAAACATTGTAGAGAAGGTTTAATAATCCTCCTAATGTTGTGAAATATATGAGCTGTATCTCACAGCACAGAAGGTGAGTGTGTGCCTGTGGGAACACACGGGGATGAGTAAATCTCATGGGGAAATATCAGGTTTTCTGATGTGCTGCAAAAGAGGAATTTTAGGAAGAATTCCTTCCCTGTGAGGGTGGGCAGGCCCTGGCACAGGGTGCCCAGAGAAGCTGTGGCTGCCCCATCCCTGGGAGTGTCCAAGGCCAGGTTGGACAGGGCTTGGAGCAACCTGGGATAGGGGAAGGTGTCCTGTCCATGAAATAGATGACCCTTAAAAGTCCCTTCCAACCCAAATCATTCTGGGATTCTATGAAAACTTCTCTTCTGGATCTCTTGGTCTGCGCTTTCTGCTTCATACTGTGACAGCTTCTTCCTCCCCTCCTGGTGTACCTGCCTTGTTATACAGGGCTCTGTACCAGAGGAAAGGTCCTTCCTGCCCCTCCCAGTGCTCTCTTGCATATCCTGAGCAGAGATTTGAGTTATCTTTGCTGTTCCACTGCAGCTGCTGCTGGTCATAAACTCCTTGTGCTGCATTAGCATGTGTGTTTTTGCTGCTTTGGAAAAGATAACATCTCACTTTAGAGATCATAATAATATTTAATTGACAATGCTGTTGAAATGAATTTTATAAGCAGCACTCACATAAATTCTTAATTTTTTTTTTTTTGTTTTAGTGTTTCATCTTGCTGCAGATTTAAGAAGTCAGGACACACATTCACTTTCTTTAGGTGTTGATGGAGCAGTTTAGTTGCAAAAATGCCTTCTTGATGAAAGTCCCAGATTTTCTTACCAGTGTTTAAGCTTCACTGAGCAAAGAGTAGATGCTAAAGAAGAAGGGCAAAGCCAGTCCAGAGAACAGAGAGAGGATTCTCAGAGCTGGGCTCTGAACTGCTCGTGCGTTTGAGCACCAAGTCCAGGCTCAGAGAACTGGCTCAAGCAGAGATCAGTTCCACACCCTGCTGTGGATTTACTGATGCTGGGAAATCACACTCATCTACACTGGGCCTGAGTTTGGTTCTGAAGTGGATATTTGGTTTGGGTTTTGCCTGGGGGTTTTTTATGGGTATTTTTTTATTTTTTGAAAAGGAAACTCATTTTGCAACAGTGGCTTTCCTGTCTGATTTCAGCTCTTTGACAGAGGAAGGGACAATGCTGATTAATTCACAGATTCCTTGCTCTAAAATGAGGAAAAAAAGCATTTGTATATCCATTCTGGCTAAGTCTGTTGGGCAGCTGCATCCCAAAATGTGTAAAGCACGTTATGACTGTGAAACTCTGAGTCATTCAGTGTTATTTACCATTGATACTGGCAGGCAGCCTGATCTGGTGCTGTAATTATGTCTCTGTCTCTACCAGTGAGATCAAAAGTACAGAAATTCCAAGTAATAGGACTACAACTGTATCAGTGGGGTGAAACTGAGCATCTGGATCGGAGACAGAGATGTTGAGTGCACAGTGTTGCAGGAGATCAAAGAGGGAACCAAATCTAATAAAACAGTAATAATTGGTAAGCTCACTTCCAACATATGGAACATCAGAATTTGGTATTAAAATGTTATTTCTTGAGAACTTTAAAAAATTGGAACAGATAGTTTGAGGACATACAAGACTCGTGTGCATTCTGCTCTAGGCTCAGTATTTCTGAAAAGAAATCAGATGCCTTCATCCATACTTAGGAAACTAATTTAAGAACAATTTAAAAAAAAATCCTGCAGAAATCTTACCCAGATATTTTCATCTGTGGTCACCTGGGTGCTTCTGGTTATTTTACTGATGAACCCAACTGGGGAGAAGGGAGTGGAATTGAGTTTGCAGCCAGGCCTGTTCATCAAATGCTCTTTTTCATTAGAACAGTTCACTTCAATAAAATCCTGGGCACGTTTGATAAGACAGTGTTCAAGGAACAAAGCTGTTAGGAAATGACTTGCTCATAAGTTCCAGCAATAATTTTTGGCCTTAGAATATTACTTGGTGTTTTTCATTGTCAGTCGAAAATGAAAATGTAGCATTTCAATTGTGAGCCGTTAGGATGGAGCGAGGCACCCTGTTCTCTGCAGTGCAGCTACAAATTGCACCAGAATCCCTCTGTGAACTTTTGATCTGCCAGTACTCACAGGGGAAAAAAACAACAACATTTCAGGAAAATGCCCGTTAATTTGAATGATTGAATATTCAAGGAGAAGGTTTCTCCTTATCGAGGTTTCTACAGAAGGAAAGTGAAAAATTAGCAAAATGTGTTTAATATGAACAGAACCTGGCTGCTGTATGAAGGGAAGTTCTTAGCACTTGTCTGCCTTGCACATTGGGGGCAACTTCTTCAAAATGGCTGAGGACAGAAAGGTTTGGAACATGGGAAGGCAAAACTGAAGGTGTAGATAGAGACAGATGTGGTGAGTCATTCCTGTCGTAAATGCATCTCCGTTTTGGTGTCTCCATTGCTCAGATTTGTTTCTGATGGGACTGTAAAAGCCATGATTAATGTCTGTGGAAAGGTTATTTAGTATGTAGGCCTTGCCCAATATGGTTTTGTGAGAGAACAAGTGTGGAAAGACATCCTGGGAGGTAGACAAAAACCTGCCTAAAATAGAAACCAGGCATCGTCTTCAGTGGACTATTTGCTGTGGTGCTGTTTCCATGAGTATTTAGTATTGTCTATTTTTTGATCAGCTCTGACATCTTAGGAATGATAGTTATGACTCATGTAACCTCAATTCTTGTTCTAAGAGAACATCATAGGAAATATTTCTGCAGTAGCCTTAAGGGGTCTATAGTAAAGCAGAGTTTGTGGCTTCCCATCAGGTGATGGGTTCATCAAATATTGAAGCACTTTGCATTCTTCATTCTTCCAAAACTGAAAAGGCATCTGAGAAAACCATTTTGGCCTTGAATCTGCTCAGGTCTGCCCTTTATTTTGGAAAATGTTGAAGGATTATCTCTCAGCTCTTTATTCATGTCAGAGAATGAACACTGGTAAGACAGGATTGTGTGAACTTGGACTTGAATTAAAAATTCGACCCCACATCTATAAAAATGAGCTGTACATGTACATTCTCCACAGCCCCTCGACTTCAAAAGCAAAGGGAGCAGCTGCTGTACCCATGGCCGTTGTCACCATCCCTAAGAACTGCCACTTGGGAGAAAGCCATGACCACATATAAGTGTGTGTGTATATATATATTCATAAAATGGAATATACACTCAATTCCACTCCCAGCTATGGAATCAACAACAGAACAAACAAACAAAAACTTGCAAAGCTGAAATATCTGTAGCAAGCCTTTTTTCTGAGGAAATATTATTGAGGTGCTGAACAACATTTGATCACTTGCAACCCTTTCAACTGACGTTCTATTATTCACATGTCTCTTTCATTATGCAACAGATGGTGAGTCCTGTCGCTGATTTTTTTCCTCAGATTCACAAAACTTCAATGGATTGTAATATGACCCTAAAAATGAGTAGAAAAAGAAAATGCTTGTTAAGGTTTTATCTTTGATAATAATCCATTGACAGAGAATAACAGCTGACCTCCCATAAACCAAAAAAAGACACATTTGCCTTATTTTATGAAGAGCATTTGTCTCAAACATTTGACTGAGCTGCAGAGTGTGGCCTTCAGCTGAAATGAAAGATGGTCCTTCTGTTGCTACACAAAGCCATATTTGCTGCTGCAAAGTGCCAAAGGATAGGCTGACAAATTGATAGTATGTCAGGAGCAGAGAAACTCGGCCCCGTCTTCACAAACATCTGCATATTTGTGAAGATTCTGCCTGAGAAATATTTTATTTAGAGGCTTCATTTGGCAAATTTAAGATAGTCGCCATGCTGAGGTCTAAACATTGCTAGAAATGTCTTTAAATACAATCCCTCTCTCTGCTTTCTGGCCACTTATTAATAGACATTTCCCAGCGCTAAAGATGGGGGGGAGTCTTAGAGCAATTAAAAGCTATGCTCCATATGCCTTTGATGTTTCTTTATCTCATCCCAGACTAACTAGATTCTGAATTATTATGCCACGAGTTATTAGATTGGATAGTTTACAGTAGTAAGTAAAATAATAATAATGCTTGTATGTTACTCCTCCCCCTGGTAGAATAAAGTCCTTTCCAAACCCAGAGCTGGGTCTGGCAAACACCTGCATTCCTGGCTAACCTAAAGCACACAAACACTCCTCCTACAGCCTGCCAGGTGGGTCTTCACCTATTCATGTCATGAGATGTGCTGCTGAAACATGGCACACTGTGGGGAGAAGCCCCATGGGATGGTTTGAGGCCAGATGAGAGTCCTCGGTGCCTTTAACCTGTAGAAACTTCATCTGGACCTTGGATGGGAGTCCAGCTCCCTCTGCAACCAGGAGAGCAAAGTATAAACCTTCAGGGGGACGCTCACAGCACTTGGGTTAAGTACCCACTTTCCTTCTTTAGCTCTAGAGAAAACCTGAACTGTTAAACTAAGTACACTTGGAGCAATAGTAGTACTTGGGTTCAGCCTGTAGAAAAGCTGTAATTAAGATCTGAGAACTTGGGTAGTTATTTTGTAGAATAATGCCATCAGGATTAATAATACAGAATATTTTATCTGTGAATCATTTCTTCTTTTGCACCTTGTTTTCTCTGATCATAAGAGCTGCAGGAGTTCAATGACTCTTCAAGTTTAGGTTCTTGTCCTGTAAAACATCTGCGTGCACAGAGATTGAGCTGTTTGTTTGTCTTTTAAATCACATTCTTGGCTGAAGCAAGCCAAGCCAAGATATGATTATTGGGGGTTTTTTAACTCTCAATGCTTGCTTTAAGGCATAAGCTAATTGATAGCACAGTATCATACTTCTTTAGTAAAGAAAAGCTGATAGACCAGATACTCGCTGCTCTAAGCCAGCATAAAGCTTTTCCATTTTAACCAGCTAAGAATCAACTTGAATACACATATTTTTGGCAGGGCTGGCTCTTTAGACACTATTACAAGTTGGTCTTTCACATTTTTGCAAGAAGTCTTTCAGGCTCTGCCTCTCCGAGTTAGGCAAGCACGAAGGAATCGACATGAGTCTAACTAAACAAAAAACTCAGCCCCAGTGCTGCTTCTTGCCAAGAACAGTGCCCCAGAACTAGAGCACTGCTGTGTTTACTGGCCCTTTCATAACACTGTCAGTATCGAGGAGTTGGTAAATAGAGAACTCATCCAGGAGGCTGTCAAATCCTTCTGCACTGCTGCACACCCCAAGATGATATGCTAACTCCGCTACCATTTTGCCAGTAAGCCTGGGTTTAGAGGCTGGGTCAGGAAGGGCTGACACTTCTCCAGTAGGCTGTCCTTCAGGGGAAATGATGTTGTCTTCGGGTTTTGTCTCAGTACTGGCGTGAAAAGGGAGCTATTTGATGTTCTGAATAGAGAACAGCCACGCACTTACTAAGCATCCCAAAGTTTCTCTGTAGCGTCGCCTCCTGCCTGTTGGTAATTCTTGGTCACGCTTTAATAGTTCTGATTGCTGCGTCTCAAGCGCTTTGCAAACGTTGTTGAACCAAGTCAATACTGTTTGTGCTACAGTCACCTCCTAGAAAGCTTCTCAAACAGAGCAGTCCTTGCCCTGAGGAGCCCTGAGTCCGAACAAGGCACACAGAGAGTGGGAAGTGCACGGGAGAGCGAGTGATTTACCAGGGGAACGCTGGGAATTGATAGTGGGATGAGGAACAGAGCCCAGATCTGGTGCTGTAGGGGGACACTTGCTCCCAGACCCCAGGGTTTCCTTGGCAGAGGGTGCTCCTTGTTTCCAGGATTGCTGCAGGACTGCAACTACAATTGCATTGCAGGGATCAGGTACAAGAGCTCTGTCTAATTTCTGCCCTTGTAACTTTTGGCAAATTAAATCCAAGTGCCAGGTCAGGGTTTGTGCTCTGGTGCTAGGTCGGTGCTTGCACACAAAAAATGGACAATTTTTGTCATATTACAAGAAAAGCTTTCGTCTCCTCTAGTACAAGAATATTAGAATGCTGGTAGGTGTTCTGCTGTGCTCAGGCAGTTTTTGATCAGCTGACACGTTCGGGGTGTGATGCCTCATGATGGGCACTGTCAAACTGCTGGACAGTTCAGCACATTTTGAAAAGGATTCTGTGACAAAAAGTGCACAAACCACAGTTTCAGTTTCCTGCTCCAGGTCTGCTCACTGATTCTCTCATCCTGCATGTCAGGGAAAGTAGTGAGGGACAGCGTGAGTGACTGTAAGTCATTTCCAACACTCTGAAGAGGAAAAAAATAGGGGGGGGGGGGGGGACAG
>VXBX01008728.1:401121-472953 GCA_013400415.1 Scytalopus superciliaris | reverse complement strand
ACAAGTGGGGTGGGGGGGGGGGGGGGAAAAGAGGGACATGTATTGTGGCAGCCCAGGTGAATTTGACGTTCCTGCAGATGTGCAATAACATAATCTGCTTCTTTTCCCGAGTTCCTCTACTACAGTAGGCTTTGTTGGCATGATTAGCCTCCTTAGTAGCATCCTCCAGAGGGAATTCTACAGAGATGAAATACAAAAACTGCTTTAAAATGATAAGTCACAAATAGGATCTGCCACAAGGCATTATAAACAAAACTAGACACAGGAGACTCATAAAAAAATTAAAGTATAAAGTAACAGAGAAAAACCCAAATCTTCCTGACTACAATCTCATTTGCACACCTGAGTTGTTTGCATGGATTGCAGGATACAACAGGCACAAAGGCAGTAAAAGGAGCAGTCAAATGACCACCACAATGGCCCTCGATGCAGGCATTAATTCAGCAATTAATTTAGCACAGTTTTCATGCCCACTCACAGGGAGGGTGTGCCCAGCTCTCTTTTGCAACCTTTGTAGTTTTCCTGCACGTGTGTGTTGCTGAAAATTTGATCTTAACAGTCCTTGTAACAAAAAGGGAGATACTGGGGGGAGGGAGAATAATTGAACAAAGCGTTCTCTTAAGTTTTAAGGATTTCAAATGCCTAACTAGTAATATCATCTAGATAAAACTAATCAATGTATTGAATACATTACCAATAGCTCGAAGACATGAGGGTGATTTATTTCTCCCAACACATTCATCCCACAATACTGCAAACATGAACTTCTGACCTACCAATGTAAAATGATCTTTCAGCATATGTGGACTGTTTTCAGATTTTGTTATCATATTTTTAGGCTTCTTTTCCAAGCTTGGAATTTTTTTGTTATTGTTTTTATCTTGGTTATCTTTTTGCCCTTCTTAGAGCAAACAGTTGTGTTATTATTTCTGTTTAACGGTAAATTTAACATAAGGAATCCTCTCTTTCCCGTCTTCCTCTCCTACAACTCCATCTTCTCAAAACTTCATACTCTTGAGGCTATCCCAATCCAAGTTAATACATGTATAATCCTAAACAGGCAGAAATCTTTAATATTCCTGAATATTTTTAGGAGTAAATATTTCAGTAATTCTTCACTGGTTTCATTGCTCAGAAAACTCACAATTCCTCACTCCTCTCTTTCTCATCCACAAAATATTTAAAGATGCATTCCCCAGGTTTTAACCTCCTCCTTTCTGGATGTCCCAAATTGCAGACATTCTGCAGCCCCGGTTTGGGCTCTTAAAAACCCTTTGCAGCCAGAGTGGTGTTTACCCACAGCAGTGAGTCCTGCTGCCTTTAGTTCCCCTGCCTGCCATTGCCATGACCTTCTTCCTCACAGCACCAGCCACGAGCAGCTCCTGGGGCTGCAGGGAAGTGGGGGATCTTCTTTCTGTTTTAGTGGGCCGAGTTGGCCCATGGATTGTCCTGACTGGTCATACTGGTCTCACAGTCATGGGAGAGCGGCCAAAAAAGGAGCAGCAGCCAGGTGGGTGACACGAGAGTGGCAATCCCAGAGGTCTAACAGGCATTGGAGGCTTTACCTTCACATTCAAGCAGTTCAAAGGGGAGTGTCATGACAGGAGTTAAAGCTGATGAGCTTAATTGTGAAGTTCTTCTTATTGCATTTTAAATTCCAATTCTAGGTGCCCAGCCTTGCCTAGTTACATGAGTGTCTCATCTGCTCTTCAGCCTTGTATCTTGAATCCCTGTTTTTGCTGTACCCGTGCTGAGGGAAAAGGGCTGGACTGGTCAGAAAACAGAGTTCCACTTAGTGAAAAACTTCAGGCTTTTACACATTCATAATTTGTCTCTCGTCAGTGCGAGAAACCAGGAAAATAAATCATAGTGGGGACACAGAAGCACAAGAAAAGCCAGAATGGCCCAGCAGTTAAATTTGGGAAGGTCACTTTCCACACTTTCCTCTAGTTTCAGCAGAGACCTGAACCCTGGTCTGTTGTGGGTTTAGTATTCTCTCTACCCAGTCAGCTGTCTTGTGGTCTCTGGACTGTACTCTTGTTTGATCTGGAAATTGCTAATTGCAATGGAAATGTCATCGAGGTGCAACAGACACATTTCTAACAGTGGGTTTTTCTTTCTGAGAAGCACAACTGTAGTGGACAGTGTTGCATGTCAGAAATCAAGACATTGCAATTCAGGGAAAGGCTCGTTATGTTGGCAACAAATACCTGAGGGAAGTGTTGTCAATAACAGTCTGGGAGAGATCTTGAGCCCACTGAGCAAGAACTGCTACCTAAGTATAAATTTTAAAAAATATTACTTGAAGTGCTTCATAAAATTATGCATTGGCTAGATCAGGCTAGTTCAGGGACCCATGGCAAAATTTAAGCTCATGCAGGGGATTTGGGGGTTTTGGTCTCTTAGGAGTGCTCCACAGCAAAGACAAGCTTGTGATCTGTTTCTGCTGTTGGCACAAGGGGAATTCCAGTTTTAAACCCCAGGGTGGCATTGGTGGTGTCTGTGTGATGTGCAAGGATTGCATCGTGGTTTCATTGCATCACTGCCATGGGATCCTGGCCTCAGAGAGTGACTGGGCTGTAAACCACCTCCATCTCCTGCTCAGTGGCGGGTGTTTGGGAGTGGTGAGCCTGTGGTGCCGACAGGAGCATTCAGCTGTGTCCAGGCAGCTCTGTTGCCATCCATAATTAAACCATCAGGGTTTTTTTCTATTTTTGTGCTGTGTCAGGCTGTTATATCACACACAAGTATATTCAGTAAAGCACCTCTTCTTATCAGCAGGGTATGACCAAGTTTGTCTTTGGGAATTATTCTGGAAGGGCTGAGGCTTCGATTGCCATCTTACACAGACCAGAAGCAACAGAAAAATTCTCTCACCTCCTTCCTCAAGGGGAAAGCACTCACTTCTCCATAGGCAGAGAAATCAGTTCATGTAAGATGTGTCAATTAGGAGTGGACAGCATCATGGAATAGCATTTCCAAGATAACCCCTAAAGCAGCAAAATTAATTAGGCCTGTGGTATTAAACATGTACTAAAACAACTGATAATTTAATCTTAAAACCTTCTTTCAACATATCAGGAAAAAGAGTAGGACAGAAGAATATGTTAATGTGCCAGCTGTGGTTTTATTTGGTGATAATCTGGGCATTTCCTTCCCAAGAATTCATCCAAGATTGTTCAAGGTGTCTCTGATTAATTTCCCCACATCAGTTCCTGCTTTTCTTTTGCTCCCCCCAAACACATTTATGGTATCATTATGCAAATCACTGTGCCAAGACAGAATATTGAGTTGTATGCTCCCAGTCTGTGGAATAGCAGGGAATTTGGAGGGAATGTGCTGCGGGAACCTTTGGTCTGTTCCCTGACAGTGTAAAAATCCCAGCACAAGTTGCAGCGCTGAGCTGTGAAACCCACACGTGGGATCACAGTGACCTCGCTGTTCCAAACCTGCATCCCACTGTGCTTCCCAAAGCCACCTCGGGGACTGCAACTAAGAATATAACCAAGGACATGATTTCAGGGCCAAGTACAAATGGCTTTTTCTTCCCATGATTCAATTCTCTCATCGTCTGGGTTGTGCGTTGGGAGCGATCACACAAACAATTGCCATGGATGCACCACCAGGCTCCCCATCCCAGGGAGCTCTGGGATGGTTTTCTTTCAGGCCATTCTGTGTACAATTGCAGTCTGGTTAGAGAAAAAAAAGGAGCTCACTTTATTACTTAGCATTGAGAAAAACAAGTCTAATTGGCTTCTGCTGTGCTTTAATAACTAAAGAACAACAAAGGCATTTAGTCATTCACATAATTTCCTGTTTTTAAAGGATTTTAAATGCAACTCAGTGATTAACATTAAAAAGTAGCTACTGTGCAGACATAAGAACTACTTCATTTTTTAATTATATTTTAACAGGTATAGATTCAATGTTCTTGACATTTATAAGAGGTCCTTCATTTCCAGCAGTGCAATGTGATGAAATACCCAGTCCCATGCCTTGATCACCTTCATGTGCATTCCCAGAGCTGCTCTGGCAGAGCAGCCATGGATCTGTGTTGCCCATAACATTACACTGACCCAGACTGTGGAATGGTAGTTGTTAAAATAGAACCAAATTAAAATCTTTCTACTTTTCCACACATGGAGGAGGGGGGAAAGATGATGATGCCCTGGGTTTGGTCCTGCCTCCTGGTGACCATATTTTGCAAACATGGGGCTGTTGAAGGCAAGAAAGTTGTGCCCAGCCCCAGGGGATGCTTGGAACTGCCCCTGGGGATCAGGAGGGACCTTGTGGGCAGAGACCAGGACATTTCAGAGCAGAGTGAGCAATAAACCCTTGAGGTGTACATGTCTGAGCTACTCCAGACATGTCTCTTGCTGCCTTCTCTCCCTCTGTGTCACTCTGGGGGACCTCAGCAATGACCATGACACAGAGAGAACGACTGGCCATTTAGACCTTGTTTCTGTAAAAAATCCCCCCTGCAGTGTGTGCCAGGGGTGCTGCCCCTGAGTGTGCCCACAGACAAAGGTGCTTCACCAGCTGGTGAGAGCAAACGCAGGTTTATTCTGCAAGTGTCACACAGGCATGGCTTGTGTGGGTTTCTCTGTCCCCACGTACCGCAAGCTTTGCTTCAAGATCTCACTGTGACTGATGCTAAAATGCAAAGCAAACCCCATTTGAAACTGCTGAGTATCATTCTGTTCCTTGAACTTGGGTATCGGGGAGGAGGGGGATGAAAATCCTCCCCTTCTGTCATACTTTGTTTGCCTGGGTTTGTCTGGTGTGATCCATGCGAGCCTGCAGACGCCGTGCTGCCCGCAGGAACATACACACACATTGAGCAGAATTCCTGATTTTGTAGGATTGCTGCTGTTTTTCATCCTTCTCCGCCACTGACCCCTGCAGATCTGGGTCTCCAAGAGGTATTTCATGACAGAAGGAGCTCACAAATGGTGTAAGATGTGTGTCGTGGAAAGGTTGGCATCATATTTCTTGTGTGCGGAAAAGACAGCAAAAATCACCGAAATGGACTATAATAACTGATTCCATAGAGCTTAAAACTCCCTCAAGGCTGAAACATCCTGGGCCTTTCTGAGGAGAGGCATATATTTCCAAGAGAAAGGGGGAAGGAAATAAAAAAAAAGCCTAATCTGCTGCTGATGTGGCCTTGGCAATCGACTGAACTGACAAGGCTGTGTATTTGTAAAACAAGCTGCGCTAAGTATTTTTTCGGCCTCGTGTTTAGAAACACACAGAGGNAAAAAAAAAGAAAGAAAGAATAAATATGGAAATCAAATGTAAAAACTTCTTGCACTCACAACCGGCTTCCCGGAGGGAATTCCTGCCTCTGTTCTCTGCTCTTCCTCCACTCAGCAAAACAACTGCCAGTCATTAAGCGGAGCCGCGCCGCGCTCGCTGTACAGTAATTGAACACCAATGGCCCACCCTCATTTGCATCCCCCAGCTCTTGATTGGCAGCTGTACATGAAATGCCATATCAGTTGAAAGTATGTTGTGAGCTGGCACTAATGATCCAGTGGCTCGGGGGAAACCTGCCATATTGTAATTCGGCTATCAGGCATGAAAGAAATAATTCTAAGTGCCAGCAATGTGAAGCCGAATAAATGTTTCAGTGCTGCAGGTTGCCAAGGGTGACACTTCTGATTTAGTATAAACGAATGCCCCGTTGCCTTTGGGGTTGGGGGAGTTGGCAATGTATCTGAGATGTGTGTATAAAACATTAGTATTAGAAAATGGCTCCGGCACGGGATGGGAAACACAGGCCTGGTCCCAGGCGGTGCGGGAATGTTTACAACTAATGACTGGATGAAAGGATTTTTCTACCTACTGTAATGACAGGCAAAATAGGATTTGCTTTCCCTGAGATGGAGAATAATGGCTATGTTAACTCTGCCTTTCCTTTTTCTTTCTCTCCCTAAATGAAATGCTCTTTTGTAAAGAAAATCACATCTATTTTCTTCAATGTAGCGGAGGGAGGTTGCGGATTTAACTCCTTGGGAGCGCTGGGGTTTTGGACAGAGGGAGGAGAATGGGGGTTAATGGGTGGCCTCTCTGGCCAGTCCCTCATCACCTGTCACAGGCTTCGTGCCGGGAAAAGATTTTTAGTAGCATTTATACTTTTGATTAGTGTTAAAAATCTGTTGAGAGATGAAAGAAAAGATGCACGATGCCTTAAAAACATAATGCAGACAGTTTTTACTTTAATATTTCAGCTGCTGCACATTAGTGTGTCACAGAAGGTGAGAGTGGAGGGACAGGTGTCTGCAGACACTTGAAAATGGGGAGACAACACGTAAGGAGAAGCTGATGCTCTCCTGTTGTGGCTGTACACACACAGCTGCAGTGATTGTAAATGCAGCTAATTAATCGTGTCTGCACATGGGATGGTGGTGGCTCTGCAGAAGCTGCAGCTACAAAAACCTGCCAGGAAATTTTTATCTTTTTAAGAACCAGATCCTCTGATGCTTTGGAGAGCAGTGCACAAAGGTGTGTGGAGAGTTTGAATCTCATTTCTACCCATGTCAGTTCACAGATAAGATAAACTTTGTTATCCACACCCAGCCTGCCATGCAAATTGGCAATATCTTCAAACTTGGAGCACTTTTATTAACCCCATCTTTAACTTCAGCAGGGTTATCTGAAAACCTGGCAGAGGGGGGGAAAAAGGCACAGTGATGAAGGAAATCAATTCATTTCTTAAAGCTGCATCGAAGTAGAGAGTGAAAAGGGAAAATGTGAAAATAGCTGGTTCAGCCTGGTAATGGTTAAGCTGAGGCTCTGCTGAGACCTCAACCTTTTCTGCTGTCTGTGTCATTCCACTGACTTCTTGTATTCTTCTTGTGGTCCCTTGTTTTGTACTTTTACAGTAAGTTCTTTTGGAACTGAAGCCATCTCAGCTTTGCAGAGCTCCCAGAGTGGTGGCACCTTCTTCATGGCCTGGAGTTTCAGGGTATTAGAGCAACACCAGTGATGATACCACTGAATAGCAGGACACACATGGATTAATCCTCATGGATAAAACAGACACTGGACCCACAACAGGGATCCCCTGGCACCATCTGAGGTGCTGCCTGTGAGATGTTGGGTTGTCTCAGCTCCCATATGCACCAGTGAATATCAAAGGCATTCAGTATCACTCAGGATCAGATCCTGACTATTTTGTTGAGGCTTTTATTGTTGTTATGGTGCCCCATGATGAGATACCATCTGTAATTTGTGGTCAGCAGGGATGCAGGGAGAAAAATGACAAATTAGAAGCACAAAATGCTGTAAGATGAATGAACTACCTGAGAAAGAATGTGTGTCAGCCTGCAATTTATGAGGATAAAACATCAGAGCTGACAATCTATTATCAGAGATCAGATGAAGCCTAAAATTTTGGATATAGATTTGAATAGCCCCAAACAGAGGCAGCAGATGGATTGGTAGGCTGATATTCAGGGATTTCATTTGGCCCCTCTTGAAAAAAAATATGGATTTCTTTCAAACCGTGGCTCTTGATTTAGTTTCAGATGTCAATCACTTGGCATCTTCAGAACAGTTTGGAGAAAGTGTTTTGGTTCAGCTGCATCTCAGCATAATAAGCTTTTCAGACACGTCTGTTCAGACACTGAATATTATTCCTGTTATTTCTGTGCTGTCCTGCATCATCTGTATCCATGATAAGCATCTGTACCCATGGCCCTCCACAGTCACATCTCAGCACTTTGTGGGCATGTTTAACCTTTTGGGGTCCGTGGAACTTCCTGGGAAGGGCTGTCAGGAGCACTTTCTTTCAGTCATGGTCTCACCAGGTGCTGTCACTGGGGTGCAGTTGAGTGGTCAGTTCACTATCA
Organism: Scytalopus superciliaris; assembly: GCA_013400415.1. Taxonomy (NCBI): domain Eukaryota; kingdom Metazoa; phylum Chordata; class Aves; order Passeriformes; family Rhinocryptidae; genus Scytalopus; species Scytalopus superciliaris. The sequence continues at coordinate 465,097 of VXBX01008728.1, read as the reverse complement.
TTTTTTAGAAGAATTGCCAGTCTTTGGGAAGGAGAAGGAAATATTGATGTTGTCTTTTATACATTCTCCTTCAACTCAGAAAAAACCCCAGACACCTGTTCCCATCTCACTAGGAAGGGCTGGTTCTGTGCACCTTTAATTTATGCCATCTATATTCTACCTCTGCATCCCCTGAGCATTCATCCATGGCCCAAAGATTTGCAAAATAACCAATATATAAAAGGTGAATTATTTTCTCCTCTAAGTATAATGAATGATATATTTGTCTTTGTAACACACCAGCTATGTTCCTGATGTTTGTAACAAGTCTCTTTCCTAATACAAATATCCCCGAAGCAAGCAGGATGATTTCAGTAATTTGAGAATGGAATGTATTCCATGAAAGTTAATAATAAGGTGCATCCCAGAAGTAAGACAAATATAAGGACCCAGAAACCTGATAATAGCGTTTTTATTTTTATAGATGAAAATCCTGGGAAAAGCTTCTTTAAATTACCAAAGTGTAAAACCAAATCCTTTGTAATAAAGGCAATAATTTATGCTATAATGAAATTTGTCACATAGTTTATTTTGAGTCATTCAAAAGGATTAATTTTGTAGGCGCAGTCTGATAGATCCAGAGTGCCTCTCTGCAGGAGTTGGGCAAGTTTTTTCCAGAAGTGGATCAAAACCACAGTGAAAGGGGGAGCAAAGAGCCAGTGGTGTCTGCTGTCCATGGTTGCAGTGGCAGCCATGCAAAGTAGGTGGTCAAATGCATGCAAAATTCTGCTGGGCCAATATCAGAAGTAATAAATGTGGTAAGGCAGAATAAATATGCAAACTATAGTATTTTAACCTAATAACATGACCACTTGCAAGCTTTAGCATAACACTGAAAATCACTAATGGAGCACTGTGCAGATTTTCATGATACAAGCAGTCAAGAATCATGCATAATGGAACAGTGCAACAGCTAACAGCAGATTCACACGAGATAATTTAAACTTGTTTGTATGGAAATGAAGAACTGATCTTTGAAGTGGTCCTTAATGAGATTCTGCTTGATCCTCCCTGTATCCGGAGAAAGTCTTCCGTTTCCCTCTTGCATCCGGCTCGTGTTGCTGGGGTGCAGAAAAAGGCCTCCTGTAAATTATGAATGCCAATTTGCATCTACATGGTATTAGGTGAGAGCAAAGTGCTGCCAGTGGCTTCATGTCCCCTTGCAAAATGGGTAGGGAAAGTTCTATAGGTTTATAGGCCACCCCCTATAAGTTACTCGGCGTTCCTGGTCAGTACAGTGAAGTCTTCACCATACCCAGAGCTTAATGCAAATGAGTCCAAAGACATTACAATAAAGTTTTATCTTGGATTTAAAATATGGGAAAGGTTTTGCCCTCTGGAGGTTATAGCAAGGTGGGGGTCGGGCTCTTCTCCCAGGGAACAAGTGACAGGATGAGAGGAAACAGCCTCAAACTGTGCCAGGGGAGGGGCAGGTTGGACATCAGGAGGAATTTCTGCCTGGCAAGGGCTGCCAGGCATTGGTAGGGGCTGCCCAGGGAGGTTTGGAGTGCCCAGCCCTGGAAGTGCCACTGGATGTGGCACTCAGTGCTCTGGGCTGGGGGACAAAGTGGGCATTGGGCACAGGGTGGACTCCATGGGCTGGGAGTTCTTTCCCAACCTCTATGATTCTGTGATCTCACATGTGTGTCCTACAGCAAAACATGTACTAGGGATTTCGTGGGTTTTCTCTTTTATTTGTATGGACTGTTTCATTCCCACTCATGCACCCAGGCACGGCAATGTCCTGCAAATAATCATGCAGTTCCTTGTCAAAGCCATGAAACTCCACTCTGCAAGGGCTGGAAGGCGGATGCTGTGCTTGTGCATCTTGGAATATCTTAAACTACCACGGAGCTTCTGAGCAAACTCCCCCCTCCACGTCAGAAAATGTTGCTGAGTGATCAGCATCCCCAACCCTCAGCTCGGCTCTGAAAGCGTCCATCTGGCAAACGAGCCTTTGTTTGTGCTTTTGAAAGGCAGAGGGAAAACATTCAGTTGTTTTTTTCTGTCTGTTTGTTTGTTTGTGCAGCTCAGGAGATTAAGAACGACTTATTTAAAGTTAATGATTCTGTTCCCATGAGGGGAAAACACCTTTTCTGTGAGCTCCAGGTCCCCTCAGCTATTTTTGGTCTCTGATGGGACATTTCTGCCTTCAAAGGAAGCAACCACTGTAAATACCTTCAGATGACGTGGGGCTCCCAACCTGCCTGCTCGCTGATTTGCAGCCTTCCATTTGAAAAGGCAAATGGTTTTCTCTGATGAACAGAGGGGAGGAATAGAGTTTATTGTAGCTCGTTTATGGGGGTTCACTTAAGGCCATGGCAAACTAACATGTTCAGGGACTCTATAAAGAGCTCTGTGGAAATCTGCTTGCTTTTAGGAGTGAGTGAAACAGTGGGTAGTCCTTGCAGAGGTGGACAGGAATAGCTCCCGTAGGCTTTCCTGCTGGTGGGTGTATTCTTCAGCAAGGGTCACCCTCAAAGGCCTCCGGTGCAACAGCCACACATTTCTCAGCTCTCTCTTCTGCCCCTGCTTGAGGACTGGGGTATGTGAATATAACTAATATCAATCAGCTTGAAAGAGGTGTTTGATGGCTAAACATAGAGCTCGCTGAAAAAAACCACTAGAAGGAATATTTGGCTTTCAAAGGCAGACATGATGTGAGCACCTTTGGTTTGTGCCAGGACCAGCACCCAGCAGGATCCTTTCTCCACATTCCCTGGGCTTTAGAGTAGCCCTTTCCTCCCGCAGGATTCATTCCTGATTTCTGCACCCAGGTTTGCTGTCACTGGTGCTTTTCCAAGGCCGGGATGAGCTGCACTGTGAAACCTGCTGAGGATTCATTGCTGAAACTTTCATCCCTTCTGCAAGCAAGAGGAGCCAAAGTTGGGGGTCACATGTTTGCTTCACGTGGTTGTGTCGTGGGAGGGATGCAGTCCCAGAGATTAGCTGAGTCCCATTTCCCAAAGTCATGAAAAAACTTTTTCTAATGCTAACTCTGCTTTTTTTGCTTTAAATAAAAGGCTAAAAAAAATTAGTGTTACCTTTATTTTTTGAAGACCAAATAAATAAAAAAAAAGCAGAATTTTTATTTTTCTCATATGCGTTTGAAGTGTTTAGTTATATGAATTATATTATCTTCATCAGTCAAAGCAGCAGAAACTGTTAACTCTGTTAGGTTTTGGTTTCAGTCACACTTTAGGAGGTTATGCTTTTCATCAGCTATTTTTTTGGAAAGTTCCTTTTGGACCTGCCACCTTTGCCCTTGGAAGGATCAGAAGAGCTGGATCTCTGCTGTGTGCACCCTGTGCCAGCCGTGCCAGCACACACCGAGTGCCTGGCACTGACACCCATTGGCTGGGGGGTTCAGGGCTTTCAGCCCTTCTGGAGCAGTTCAGTGACATTTCCAGGTGGGCAGAAGTATCAGAGGACTGAGATGAAACTTTAGGGCTTTCGTGCTACACTTTTTTTGCTGTAAATGTCACCCTTGCTTTTACTGAGGCCCGTTAGGTTCTGGTCTGCTTTGCTCTTTCCAGAATTTACACACACACCTCTTATTGTTGCCTAAGGGGATCCCTAAAATTTTATAGCATCCATATAGATTTGACAACTTGCTGCATCTGATTAGTTATTGTGTTTACTCAATGCCCTGAGCACTGAATGGATACCCAGGGTGGGCCTGGGCCTCAGAGAGAGTTTTGGTGGCAGATCTGGCTTTTGGCTGCTGTCCTGGGCTAAATCACTTCATGGCCTTGCATTCCCCAGCAGCTCCTGGTAAGGAATGAGAGCTGCACAGCCCAGCCTCTCCCGTGCCTCTTCACCAACAATGCCTCTGCCTCTGTTTGCCAAAGAAATCCATGTCAAAAAACTTTCCCTTTGTCATAGACCCACAGGTAAATTAATGATGTATTCACTAGAAATAATTACCCATTAATTTTTCCCCTGGATCACCACGTAAGCAGAAGGTCTGAAAAGAAATTGAGATGTCTGTTCTCCTGTTTTCTCAGGTTGAAGATGCTGGTGGGTCTGTCTCATTAAGGCTGGGAGGTGTTAATGGGAGGCGTTAATATGTAAATCTGGTCCTAGCAAGGCTGAGGAGCAGCCTGGCTTTCCACATGTTGGCCATGTAATTACATACCTACATGTGTGCCATTCCTGGCAGGACAAGTGAGAGTTGAGGAGCCCACTGAGGTCACACACCCACTCCAGAGGTGTCAGAGCCCATCCTGTGGAAAGGGCCGAATCATAATTTTAATTGTGATCCAGGGACTTGGGCTACAGCATGAGGGTCATGAGCTCTTCTTGATCCCCAGTGGTGTCCTGCTGAGGACCCTCAGAGCTCTGCATAAAGATCAAGGGTAGAGTGAGACTCTTCAGAAATAAAAGAGTTGCCCATTAATAATGGCAGTGTGGGGTCAGTGATCCTGGAGGGCTTTTCCAACCTCAGTGATTCTGTGATTCCTCTCTCCTGAAGCATCAAAAATTATTTTCCATACCTGAAAACACAGCACTAGTGATTTCAGTGCTTGTTAGAACAGGTGTGAAATCACCTTTTGAACAAAACTTGCACAGAAACCTCTTACAGAATTGAGTCTGAAAAAATATTTGGAATGCCCCCTGCATTGTACCCACAAAGCAGCACCCCAAGGAGGGAGATGCAGCCAAACCAAAGAGTAGCTCAGCTGGTTAGAGCTTGGTGCTGATAACACCAGGGTTGGGAGATTGGTCCCTCTACGGGCCATTCTTAAGGGTTGGACTCAACAATCCTTGTGGGTCCCTTCCAACTCAGAATATCCCATGATTCTGTGAAGCCAAACAGGCCCTGCTTGGAGTTATGTGTGAGTTGGCTGGGCAGGGGGTCCCTCCTCGCACAGAGGAGTGGTGCATGGACATCGTGTTGTGTTCCCAGCGTGTGTGCTGAGGGACCACCCCAGCCCACTCCCCAAAGGAGCTGCACAACACTTGGGGTAATTTAGGGCTTGCACCGCCTGATCATTGGTACAGTTACAACACATAAAACATTTTAATATGAGCAGTCACTGAATGTTTACTGTATCATATTGCTGGGAGCTGAATGTGTGCCAAATGCTATAACAGAAGGGAGCATATGAACTCCAGAATGATGACACTAATAAGGAAATTACAAAAGGCCCAACAAATGGCATTTGTGTTAAATCAATAATGCTCTGTTTGTTATTTTTTATTCTAATCTTTCTTCTAAAAAAAAAAATTATCTTTCCAAACAGTTGGCAATTCCCATTCTTGTTCTTCTTCCTGAACATAATTAAAAACATGTTGTGGCGTCTACTTAAGACATCAACTTTCCCAAGCCTGTCTTGTCCACTGCGTTTTAAACAAAGACACTTGTTTTGGCATTGTGCCCTTAATTAATCATTTGAGGCTTTATTGCTGTACAAAAAATGTCTTTGTTTAATGATTCATCACAAGCCCAATTTCTGCAGAACTTAATCAACTACAGAACTAACTTTCTAATCAGCTTAAAGTAAAAGGAAAAAAAAAGGAGAATAAGATTGCTTTTGGTGTCTTGTTTTGATAAAGAGTCATTCCTTCAAGGAACACCAATATTCAGGGCTACTTGTGATTTAAAGCTCCAGAGATCAGACTGGTCACTTAACCTGGGATTTCAGGAGGAGGAAACCTGTTACTTATTGAGAAGCAGCATCCTTGAAGTCCCTGCCAGCATCAGTGTGCAGTGACTGGCACCAGGCAGCTCCTTTGGAGAGGGACTCCAGGCTTTGAAGAGAAATTTGCAATGTAAAGTTTGGTGTGATAGGAAAGCAATAATGAACATGGCTGGATTTAGGAAATGCAGGGGTTATTTTTCCACCATGTTTTGTTTCTATTTTTTAATTATTATTTTTTTTTTAAATCAGATAGTATTTCTTATACTTTCACTTTAAGTCTCCCACAGGTACACCCAAACTTCTGTTTTAGCAGCAAATTTGTGCAATAAATAAGTTTCCAATAGGACAGTACAGGAGAACCTTAATTTTTCTGAGATTATTTGTTCTGTTTGATTTAGAATAAAAAGATCACGAATAAGGAGCTCAAGTCCTTAAATGACACAGAGGAGCTGTTGTACTTTAGTGACCACAAGCAGGACCAGGCCCTTTGCAGGATCCATCTGACATGGATTACCCAGCTCAGACACACCCAGATCTGAGATGATGGCCTTTGGCTCCTTGTGCAATTCCTGCCACACAGCTGAGCTGCCTGTACGATGACCGACATCTGACAGACACGGATTTGATAGCTCAATTATTCCAGACACTGGGGCAAAAGCTCCTCGGAATTTTACTTCCAGTTGTCAGAACTGCACAAAAGTAGCTCCAAAGACCATCTTTTTTTTTTTTTTTTTTTCCCCCAAAATTAAGTTTTTCAGTACATTGGTAAAAATATACAATCCCCAATTCTCCAAGCAACTGCACACAGCTTGCACTGTGTCAAAACATGCCTATATTGAGTAAATATATTATTACTCTATGTTAATGTGTGTTATGTAACGGTCATCTATATTAATGTATTCTTGGGGTAAGATAATAGGATTCCTTTACTTGAGGTTGTAGCTTGTGCTGCTGTCTGCACTTGGATTTTTTCTGCAGAATCCCCTGTTTCAGCTCAGATCAGAAGGCATTTGATTTAAGAGGCAAAGCCACACTCCCTGCCCTGCAATGAGCGGTGCCCATCCTTAGTGACCCGCTCTGGTGTTATCAGCACCATGCTCTAACCAACTGGCCCATTGGCTGATTTTGGTGGTGTCAGCCCTTGGATCACCTCTGTGCCAGGAAGCATCTTTGAAAGCAGTGGCCACATCCTCTGGCCTCATCACCAGGGTTGCTTTTCTGTGCTACTTGGCAGCTGCAAAAATGAAACCCAGCTGTAAAAAGCAAGCGTCTCTTCTCTATTTGGCAAGGCCTCTTTGGAGCTGGAGCTGGAGTGTGTGCGTGTGTGTGTGTGTGTGTGTGTGTGTGTGTGTGTGTCTAGGCAGGGCAAAAGCAGACTTGGTGAGTGGTTTGGCCTGAACATGTGTTTGCCACCAATTACATTCCTAGATATTCACAAGTGCTGAATGCCTGGGCAAAGTGAAAGTGTAAGGTGTGTGTGTGTGTTTGTGTGTAACAGAGTCCTGAAAATGAGGCTGTCACTCCCCACCCCAAAGCAAGGCTCTCTGGCATTGGTGTTGCAGTGGCTTTGGGCTGAGCATCACCCTCTGAGAGCAGAGCAGGAGCAGAGCTGGGGAGCCACTGGTGGGTAGTGATGTGCTCTGGTCACTTGGCAATGCCCAGCTTTCCATAATGCATCTCCAGCAATTCTGCATGCAAAAGTCACTTCTGTAATTGCAAGGAGAGGAAACTCAGCCACTAAGTGATGGATTCTGATTTTTTCTCCCCATTAGGATGATTTAGAACCATACAATAAACATCACTGCATGGCTGCTAGATAATGCATGTTATTAATTTGGCACATACTAATGCTGAATTTATGTAATATTTCATACACTTTGCAGGGCTTTATATTCAGAGAGCAACTGTAGAAATAACAGATCTTCAGCTCTGCTCTTGCCGTTTGACTTTTTCCTGAGCAATAGAATGGATTTCCTGAGCTCAGTGAATTCCTGAATCACAGGTTTCCTCCTGTTGTCTCCACAATCAGCCCTCCAGCCAGTCAGATGGTCCCTAATAGTATAGGAACAGCAAATAATTAAATCCTAACTCTTTGGAGCTAAACAAATGAGGACAAGTAATATAATTAAAGCAGAAAGGTGCCTGACTGATCATGCTCCTTAGAAGTTGCAAAGTGGCCTGCACAGGTCTCTCTTTTCATGTTAGAGTTTTTAATTTTAGCCACTTAGCCTTGCAGAAAGGAATCTACCTTCTGTTTATCAGGGCCCAGACACATTCCCCACTTGGCAGAAATATCTGGAAGGACCCACAGTATTAACTTCTGGAAGAAGTATTAGAGGTTGAGGACTTGCAAGTCTGGACCTTCCTATGAAAATCCAGCATGTAAAGAAAGAGGAGAGTGGAAATCCTACAGGGAAGAAGTTGGGAAATTGAAGCAGGTGAGACAAAATAGAACAATGTGCTCATCTGAGAGTGAAACTACAGACAGCAGAGTGACAGAAGAGTGACCACTTTGGTGGAGTTCATTTGAGAGACAAATCCCTGAACTTTGGTTTCCACCCCCAGGAGTGTTTGTGTCATTCACTCTGCATTAGTGCTCAGAAGAGCAGGGCCAGCTAGATCCAGGAGTGTATTGAGGAGAAGCCCTGCCCAAGGGCAGCAACGTGAGACATGTCTCAAGTGATACATGCAGGCTGGCTGTGATTAGCTGCTGTTGGAGCTCCTGCTTGCCCTCCCACACGTGCAGCTTACCCCGGAGTTCGGTGCGTGTGCTTTGTGCAGGTTCTCTACTCCACCCGTGTTGATGTGAAATAGAAAAGGTTGTTGCTAAGTGACATGACAACTGCAAAGTGCTTTTCAATTCCTCTTTCTGTTTTCTACTCCCACCCTCCACGCTCCTCCTGGATGAGAGTTTGCTGCTGGAACATCCCCGTCTGGCAGCGACGGCTGCGTGACAAAGCTCCAGGTCTCATTTCTCACAGAGGTGGCACTGCAGCTTCTGTTGCTGCCCCAGTGCTTCTCTCAGCTGAAAACCTGGGACTGGCCACAGATCATTTTCCTTTGATCGGGCTGAGTGATTCAGTGGCCAGTCTGAAACGGGTTTGGTGGCACCTTCCCCAGTCACATAGAACAGTTCCTGCCCTCCAAGCACAGCAAAGCAAAGCCCTCAGCCCCGCTGGGCACAGCATCCCCAGGTCCTGAGCTCTGTAACTCAGCCCTGCAAACACAACCCAGGACAAAGATCTGACATCTTTATCCATGTTGTGGGTAAATCATGGGCTGTAAAGCTGTTCTGCAGTGGTGGAAGATTTCCATTTACAGACCCAAGCCTCTGTTGCTGAAGCCCTCCTCAAGTTATTTCATCCATTGGCTGCATGTAGGAAAGTAGTTTAATAATAATAATAAAAACCCAACCAAACTTCAAACAACCAGATTCTTTGAACTTTACCTCTTACAGCAATCTTTATACTGCTTACATCTCCCTGCCTTGAGTTTCACTGGCCAAACCATATCCTTTTGTTCTGTGCCAGTGCAGCGACTTTGAGGCTTGATGGGCCCCGTCAGGACCCACCCCAGTGAACCACAGCTTCTCATAGCAAACCACACTGAGAGGGGAACAGCAAACAGCACTGCAGGGCCTGGGCATCTCCCTGTGCTGGATCCTGCTCTGTTCTCTACACTGGTGAAGTCACAACTTCCTGCCATGCAGAATTTGGGAGTGAAAGACATTCCACCTGCACTGTCTGTTCTTTACCACATTAAAAAGATCTTAAAAGGATAATAAGTTTTAAAAGCCCTGGTGCTGAAGGAACCCTTTGCACTGAAATAAATCCCAAGCAAGATATTTCTTTTTTCAGTTTAGGGGGAGGGGAGCTGCTAGAAAAAAATGGGAGCTCAACTATTAGCTTTCCACTTGTAAAACTTCATATATCACTAAATATATTGCCCGTAGAGGACAGAAGCTGTTAAGACGGAAAGGAATTTTGAAGATGGATGAATGACAAAGACAAATGAAGATTTTTATTTTAGCAGAAGTTTCCAAGTGCTGTCTCTGGGTTGGGAGGGTACTGTTAATAAAGTACACTTGACATATAACTGTTCAAGTTCCTGAGAAACAGCTTTGCTTTAAAGTTCAGTGGAGGATCAAAAAGAGTGAATTCTCTGTTTTTCTCTATAAAAAAGAAAAAGAAAGCCCTGAAGAAGGATAGGTTTTTTTGGGAAACGGCATCTATGCCTTTTGTCTTTTCTTCTCTTTGTGGTCCAGAGACAGTGCGTTGACTGACTTCTTCAGAAAGGAGATCAGTGAAATTGTCAGTTGATTACTTCTCCTTGATTAGCATTTATAAGAGCCCTGTGATACATTATTTGCATTCCTATTTAGCCGTGATTTTTGTGGGGCAGCAATGATTAAACTTGTCACAGGGCCTGATTGACAGGGTCAGATCTTCACTTTCTACTCTTTTGAAATTAAAAACAAATGTGTCAGCTCCCTTCATGGGCCGCAGCGCTGTGAAGCTTGCTTGCCTTGTCATCGCAGATAGGTCAGGAATGTTTTAATTTTAGGGATGGATTCTGCTTGTCAAGCAGAGTGTGATGGCGTGTAGTTCTGGAGATGAGATGTGAAGGGTGTAAAACAAAGAATGGAAAGAACAAAGACAAAGACACTCACATTATTAGACAGATTTAATTAGTCTGAATGGATATTATGCTAGATGAAGCAGTGAGCTGTGAAATTAACCCTTGATTACGGATTGGCAGATCATGCTCATAAAGAGAATCAAACCTTGGTGAATGGGAAAGAGGTGCCGTCCTACCCTCCCAGCCTCCATCCCCACGACCCCTTCCCAGTCCAAGAGGGGGTGAAAGTCTTTGAAGGAAAGGCTGCTGGTGGTGACATTTGGGAAGTTAGGGCAGCGTCTCCCTTTTCCCAATGCCTGAGGCTGGCCTGCCCACAGGGCTGGAAGCAGCAGGTGCCAGGGAGGCAGGTTTTGTATGAAGGACGGTGAGTAATGACTCCCACCCAGCCAGCCCATGCCCTGGGGGCAAAGGGCACTCAGGCAGCACAGAGCCCCTCCAGAGTTACCTTCTCACCTATTCCCTTCCCACCACTCCCAGGCAGGTTTGATAGTTCTGCTTGAAAACCTATTTTCTTATGATAAGCTGTGAATGAACATGCTATTACTCACCCCCAAGTGAGGTTTGGGCTGGTCTGTACTGCCCCTAAAAGGCAAGTGCCACAATATCCCAAATACTGAGACAAGGTGGGAGATCAGGGCAGTGACACTCGAGAGGGTGCTGTGTTTGGCTGCATTCAATGCTCTACAGAAGAGGCACTTCAGCCTTTTGTGAGCTTCTCATCAGCATTCCCCAAAGCTCCATATCAAGAACTCCTAATTAGCACCACTGCAGCAGAAGCAAACAAACAGAAAATACAGTGTTATTCTCTTGTTAGTTCCTTGTCCTTTCTTCCAAGTTGTTCAACTGATGGAGTAATCAGTTAAAAAAAAAGAGGGGAAAAAAGCCAAAGGGCATGAGGTGCACTGATCTACCAAAAGGTGTGAGGCCCCTGTTCCCTCTGGCACATTTGGAATGCTTCATTTCAGTGTAAATTTGCACGTTGGAGGCTGTGGGAGTAGAAGGGACATGAGAACAAGTTGGGTGAAAGACTGCTGGGAATGGGGCCTGATAACATCCTGAACAGCAGTCTCAGCTCCTTGGTTATGTTGAGCCTCTGTAGGTGTCATGCTGCAGGGTGCTGCTTTTCACACCATTTTTGTGTATCTGAGCTCAAGAATTCTCATTTTTACTTAACACATAGTAGCGTTTAAGTAGTGTCTGTGTGTGGAGTGCAAAAACCCTTCGATTAAAGGCCTACAGAAGATTAATGAAAGTCATTATCTCTATATGATAGCAGGGAGTTACTACCCACAGAATGAAAGGAATTTCTGCCTGCACATCTTTTCTGCCCTGGTTTCCCCATCTCTTTTTGTACCCTGAAAGAGAAAAGGCAGCATGAGAAGGTGATGAGGGAATAGGACATGGCACGAATCCCATTGTGAAGCCTACTACTGAATTTCTGTTGGTGTTAGAACAAGTCACTTTGCCATTCTCCAGATGAAAATGATTATTTAAGGACAAAAGACTAGTACTTATCATTAAACCTGAAGACACAGCCTGGTTCTTAGGCAGAAAAGCCTTGTCATTGAACTGGTGTTTATGTGAGCACTCACACATTAGTGTTACCACTTTCAGGGGCCTCTCATCAAAGTCTTTATTATTACAAACCTATTGAGCCGTATCCTCAGCTGCTGTGAATCAACAGAACTCTCCTGAAATTAATGATGCTACACAGTTTTACATCAGCTGAGAATCCAGCTCTTCCTTCCTGGCTGTTTATGTTTTATTCAGCTAAACCTTTCCAGTGTAGACCACACAAAACACTGTGCTCTTCTGAGAAGGATCTGCTCTCCACACCCCAACACCGGACCCTTGATCTGTGTCTTCCCAGTCCCCAGCCTGGAAGGCCAAGTGGGTCGTAGAGTAATTTAATTAAACAGTTTTAATTTAATTATTTGAATCAGTAGTTTCTGCTGCTTTCAGTTACCTGTGCTGGTGTCGGCGTGTGAGTCGGATGGTGACAGCAGACATGGCCTATTTTATTAAAAGAGAACCAAAAACATGAAACCAGTGGGAAACGAAATTGTCAGCATATCTTTGTGTCTATGTATTTATCAGAAATGTGGGTGAGGTTTCTGGATTCTTTGTTTTGCCACTTGCCACAGCTCTCTCTCTGGGCACTGAGCTGTGTAGCTCCTAAAACCTTACCAAGGCTGATTTTGTCATTGTGGGGCTCCTCCTGCTCACTTTGCAGAGAGAGAAACCTCAACTCCAGCGTTCAGCCTTAATAGGAACCACCAGCAGCCAGAAGGGATCCAAAGGAGAGGTTTGGACAGCACCACTCAGTGCAGAGCATGTTGAGTAAATGCTCAAGACAGCCCTCCAGCGCTGGAGACAATCCTCCAGGAGGAACAATGAGCACTTACACATGGAATACAGTGCACATGTGCTGGGATGCTCAGTGTCCTATTGCCATCCCGCTGCTCGGGAGCGTGGCTGAGGAATCAGTACCCCATTTGCAGGGTCATTCCTGCCTCTCTGCTGTGCCTCTGCAGAGGGAATAACTCTGCTCAAACCAAAACAGGGGTGAGCAGAGCACACTCGCACTCCTCACCAGAGGTGGCAGCTCAAAATCCCCGCGTTTCTGCCCACCAGACACAGAGAATGTTTCCTAATTCTGTCCCCCAGATCCTGGCTCACCTGAGGCTCAGGTTTGCAGCCCTGTTTCTCATCAGTCCCTTCATTCAAAGAGCAGGAGGAGTTCTGTGCCCCCCACCCTTCCTGCATTTTTCAAGCGGAATTGTTTCGGCAGTAGCTTGGTGTGTCAGCTTGTAAGTCTATAAAACAGTTTTCTACCAGCTGGAAATCCAACATGCTACATGAATACATAACAGTGCCTAACCAAGAAGGTTTGTAATTCAGTAATTAGCTGTAATTAATGAACACAAAGTGAAGACTCATTTACAGTTTAAATTATCACATTAGCTCCTGTCACCCTCTATGTACACAAAACAGCAGGAATTCAATTATTTTTATTCTTCAAAGCTAATTTAAAATTTAAGGAATGCCATTACATGAAATAATAGGTAGGAAATGTAATAGAAATCGCTGAGAACAGTTGGCCATCCTTAGAATGGGAGGAAAAAAATGCTATCAGTGATGATTTGGAAATGTTGTTTCATCTGTGAGCAGATGAAGGATTGAAATCTACACTCTTTTCAGTGTATTTAAAAAGAAAACGAGTTTGGTGGTTGCTAAGTCTTTGTGCAGGAAGAGCATAATTGTGCATTGTGCATAATTGTAGAAGCAGTTGATACTGATAATGCTGTTGATAGCAACATGATGACAGCATGGAAATGCTCACACCATTATCTTTAATGGGGCTGAGCCGATTGCAGCAGCATCGAGCCCCTGCAATACTCACCAATCTTAGTTGTGAAACTTCAGCCTAGCAGGCCCTAAGTAATTGTCACTTTGCAATCTGCCTCCAGTTTGTGTGTGTACGTTCAGCCCTGTAAAACACTTTCATTGTGCTTTTAAACCCACCATGATGCTGCTCTCTGCAGCTGCCACGGATTTTTTTTCCTCAAACAGTTCAATAGCAAGAGAATTCCAAACCCATCTGATGCCGCTCCTGTAGCTCCCACATCTCTGCATTACAGCCCTGATTTTTTTTTTATTTTATTTTTTTTGTTCTTTATTTCTTATTCAGTTGCCTTTTCATTTTAAATAGGCCACTGGAAGCTCCACCGTCTAATTTTTCATAGGTGATCGACTGCTGAGTTGTGGGTTTCTGTAGACAGAGGGAAGGTAGCGATAAGCCAAGAGAGAGGATTCTATTAGGGAAATGCAGCAGTAACTAATGAATCCTGCCAGTAATTGGGAAGGTGTAAGCCTCTGTAATATCGTAATGATAGTCATCCGTTGTGTGCATCCCCCATCACTCCCAACGATCCCTCATCGTCTCTGTGATCTCAGACACTTAGCCATGCAAATCTTCCTGACAGGACTCTATGTCTTTGTCTCCCTAATTGGACAGTATAGAGTTGTTTATGGATATTGCAGACATTTAGACCTCAGTTGGAGGTTGTTCAAAAATCGTTAGCAAAGTTGCCTTAACAGCATTGTCAAATATTTATTCCCCTGTTTCAATATCTGTTTTTAACCCAGGCATGGTTTGTGAGAGAATTAACATTTTGAAGATAGACGGTCTCGTTCCGGGCTCTGTTTGAGATTTTTATTAAGCCATTTTCCTACAGAAAGAGAGAACAACAAAAAAAACCTACCGTAAGTCCTCATTTCTCAAGGATAAAACGTGAGATTGTAGGGCAAATGTGCTGATTTTTAATACCATTTCCATGGGGAAATATTAGGAATGCTGACAAAGGCAGTTCCACTTATAAAAATTACAGGAAGCTTATGGGGCAAAAATTCCAGTTTAGTGTAAGCCAAAATAAATGGAGAATATTCCCATTCACTACACCACTTCAAGGGAGAGCAGATTAAGAGCCTGTATCACATATATTAGAAAAACTATGTGGTTTTTTCTTTGTCAAGAGTTGGGGGCTTTAATTCTTGTCTATAGTCATCTATTGGTGGTAGGTGAAAAGCAAGATATAATAAATACATTTAATGTTACGCTTTACCAGAACAGAATTCTTTTCTTTTGAAAACCTGATATTTGGGGGATTTCACATCTTTGTGCATAATGCATTTCCTGTAAAGGGTTTGGGGATTTTCTGAGCACAAGTGAAAGTCTTACAGGGACCTGACCACGAACACAAGAGGGAAACTGAATTAAAGAGAGCAGGCTGGGGATCAAAGCCAGAGGCCAGTGTAGCCACAAATACTTGGAATTTGGAGTGTCAGCGAGAGGGATCAGATGGATCAGGTGCCTGAATTTACAGTCCTTTGGTCCTTTGCCATTTTGCTCAGCCAGGTTGTCCCACAAATCAAGAGCATTATTTGCCTCAGTAAAAGCAGATCAGGTCCCTCCTCTTGTAACTACTAAATTAAGCTCCTACTCCTGCAAAGGGTTAATTCCATATGTACTTCCATTGCCATCTTGTCTCCCAAAGCTACTTATTCTAAAGTTTATATTTTTATAATATATATAAATATATATAAAACCAGAAAAAGAATACATGCAAGAATTTGCCTAAAATAATCATTTGGCAATTTTTTTTTAACCCAACTCTATTTTCTTTACACAAATAGAGGGTGTGAAAGCTTCTGTTCCTGGGAATATTTCTAGGAAGAATTTCTGAAAGTATTAATTTGCGCCTGTCTGGCAACTATGTTGAAAGCTGTTTGTAGTTTTGGAAATTATTCAGCCAGGGAGCAGTAGAAATGACACATTATATAGTTGATTAATGTAGTAAATAGCAAATTACTGAAGGGGGAATAATCAAAGCCATAGTTGCAGCAAATAGTTACCTTATCTGATTTCTCTCGGGTTATCCCAAAGTTTTAGGTACTTCCCACAATCAGACCCAAAAGATAAAGAAACAAATTAAAGTAAAACTATTTGCAAGTCAAGGGAAGGAATAGAATTTTAATTTTTTATTTCTTGTGAAACATTTCTGCGTATTTGTTATAATTCTTTAAACGAGTGCCTATTTTTCAGTTTTTAGATCTTTTTATACAAAACTCACTGTTCCCCTAAAGCTCTACTGACACCATCTGTAAACCCATAAGCTTTTCACCCTCTCTCTAAACTGCTGAGGACAAAGTTGTGAGCTGCAGCACAGAGAGAAAAAACCCATGCCCTGCAGGTCAGGGGTGGCAGTGAACTGCCTGGGTATAGAGCTGACTGCATAGGACATGGAATCATTGAGGTTGGAAAAGCCCTCCAAGACTATGGAGTCCAACCATCCCCCAGCACTGCCACGGCCACCACTGTCCCATATCCCCAAGTACCACATCCACACAACTTTTAATGCCTCCAGGGATGGGGCTCCACCCCTGTGCCAGGGCTGGACAGCCCTTTCCATGACAAAATCTTCCCTAGTATCCAATCTGAAGCTCCGCTGGCACACCTTGGGGCCAAGCCCTCTCATCCTGTCTCTTGTTCCTTCCCCAGTGGGTGTCCCACCCAAGCTCAGGATGTGCCATCCCTGAGCTCATTGTAGGGACTGAAGCAAGGCTGTCCCACCTCTCGGATATCCCTCACACTGAGCTGAATCCCTGTTTCCTAAGCATTTGATGGATCCCTGGCCACAGACAACGGGCTGCAGGGAACAGCCCAGACCCCCCAGCTCAGCCTGTCCCTCACCTCCAGGCCGATGCCACCACCTTTCCACTCCCAGCTGGCCCAGCACTGCAAGGCAGGATCAGACCCTCTTCTCCCCGTGGTAGCCATGCTAAAGCAAACTGGCTCCAGATATGCTTGCTAGAACCTTCTTCTCCAGAAAATGAATGTATTGGCATTTACGTTTTTTATATACGCACATACACATATATATTTAAAATCCCAGCTTTAGAAACTTATGTTGGTGCAGCAGCCTGTGACACTGAATACAAGCTGCTGTGAAAAGCAATTGCCAAATGTTTACATAAACACATAAATAAGACAAATAAATTCATTTTCATTATTCATATTTTCTGCTCTTTCTTCTCCTTTTTATTTATGCCTTAAACAATGGTTCCTGTAAATATTCCGATTAAAAAACCACCTGCAGTGGACAGAAAGATGATCAAAAAGCCCTGATATAGAGCAATTCATGTTTCTTCTTTACAATCACTAACGAATCTTAACTTGAACCATGTTATGTTCCCATGTGAGTGATAAGCAATGATTTATTATGAAGTGTCAGGAAATCAGAATGCCATACAGTGAGACATGAGCTAGTGGAAAATGTGTTCCCTGTTTCCCAGCCTCATTACTCAAAGATGCAGTGTCCCTTTCTCCAAGTCTAATTTACCTGGCTCTTCCAGGCACTGGGAGAGCAAAGCAAACAGCACCAGGGGTGAGAGACCTGACCCAGGCTCTGCCTTCACCTCCCTGCGCCTCCCCCACTTGGCAGTGACCGGGGAAAGGGCCTGTCTGGAAATGCAAAGCGCTGCTGTATCAAACATTTCCAGCCCTAATGATGCTGCCCCCAAAGCAGTTGCTCAGGATTACGGCACCCGTTGCCTCATCAGTGCTGTCAGTGCCTGAAGAGGAAATAAAACAGGCGGCGCGGAGGAGACAAACGGATAAGTTTTCTTTATGCGTTAGAGTTTCTTCTACTCTCTAATGATTCCCTTCTCCCCACGATCCTAATTCAAGGAAGTGGCATGTGATATATTTTGTAGATAAATCAGCAGCAGAAGAGCATGTGCAGCTCTGGCACTGCGGAGCCGCTGATTTACTCGCGCCGAGTGCACTGGGTTGGGTTTTAAGGTGGGAATCTGTGCTTTGAGTTCTTCCTCGCAAAGAAAGGGAAAGCAGCACATCACACACGAACTCAGCCCAGCAGCCTCCCCTCCTAGCCATCAGTGCTCTGCAAAAAGGAACCCAAACAGGCACAGTCTAGATTTTTTAAGCATTTTTCTGGATGCCTCTTTAAAGGCCCTAATCCTCAGAGCACTTGGGTCATGGATGGAAAAAGGTGCCTCTCGCTAAGGAAGGGCGCGGGGTGAGTGTGGCTCTGTTCTGCAGCAGCAAAGAGCCAGGGAAGTGGGAGCCTTCCCAAGGAGCTTTGGCTTGGATGGTCTGGGCACCACCAGACAGATGCACTGACACCTGAAATGATGAGCAATATCTTGTTGGAAAGGGAAAGCCCCCACCTGTTTTAAAGTTAATCTTATTATCCAAAAGCATGGATTTAATCACACCAGATTGGTTAAAAAGCTACCAGCAGTAGCAGTTTCTGTTTCAAAACAAAATCCTGTTCTGCCGTGATGAAATGGGATAGAAGACCAAAAAGTTAAACTGAACAGAATAAACTTAAGAACAAATCTATGTCCTGCAAATTCCTTCCCATGGAAAAAAAAAAAAAAAGGTATCTTATATCTAGGCATGTTACAACTAGTTCAGTCTGTCTTAAGGCAGTAGTAGCTGTTGTTTTTCTTGCAGAAAATGTGGAAATCATCAGAAGAAAATTAACCAGAACTCATCCTTGTCTGAAAGGCTAAGACACTCACAAATTTCAAAACTCTTTTTTTTTCTATAGAAATGCTTTATACAGACTCTTTGTGAAGTACAAACCAGAGAGTGGTTGTCTCCCAGCACTGACAATGTCTGCTGTTCCAGACGAGACGGTGTGTGATGTACCATCCTGAAATATTGTCAGCAAGCCTGGAAATATGAAGGCATTTTCATAGCAAGGCAGGGATGAAAGGGAAGAGCTTTGGGTTTGCTTTTTTGTTTTGCTTTGTTTCTTAGTCCTAATAAAATCTACCAGTGTGCTCTTAACTTCTCCCCTCCCGTTTTGTTCAGAGGAGAAAGGGAACATCATTCCCCTGTGAGAGTGTTCAGGAAAGAGGGAAGAGGTACAAATCCCTTCCTGGAGGGGGTTGCTTTAGACAGTGCAAGATTTGTCTAATATTTAAGTAGCTCAGATGCAGAGATGGATCAGAATCTCCCCACTTTCAAGTGGCCTTTGCTGCCTTGCAGCAAATCCAGACATTTCAATGTCACAGCTCGTAGGTGAGGTTGGGCAAAAACCCACCAGCAACAGCCTCTGGTTTGGTGATTTAGTAATTCTCTTCAGGGCTTAAAAAATGTGGGGTTTAATCTACCTGGGAACTACACCACAAGGGAAACAAGGAGATAATTGAGGAATTACACAACATTTGTAAAAGACAATTTGGCCTTTTTAAGCACCCAAATTAATTGAGGGAATCTACCTTCAAGTGACCCAGAAGTTCATCCTGACCTCCATCCACACAAACCTGGGACTGGAACCCACAGCCAGTGTCCAGATGGTGGATCCATAATTGTTTTGTCTTATCTGCTCTAAATTCGTGTGTTCCAAGGTGTGTTACAGAAGCTGTTTCTGTCTGGGCTCTATACAGGTGGCACTTTAAAATGTAGTGAGCACCCAAGTCTACAGAACCTGCTTGTCACAGAAAATGACACAGTTTGCATGTGACCTCTAATGACAGTTGCTAGTTGAAAAGAAACCAGAAATTCAGCTTTATCTTCCACACTTTGGTTGCAGCTGCCATCAACTAAATCTCTCTCCAAGGGCAGATGGTGCCCTGTACAATGAACAATTTAATCTTTAGGAAACCTTGCCAAAAAATCCACTTTTTTTTTTTTTTTTTTTTTTTTTTTTTTTTTTTTTTTTTTTTTTTTCTCCAAGAATAGGCTGTCAATAACATGTGCTCCCAAATACATTGTGATTTGATGGCTATACTTCATTTATAGGAAAAAAATAAAAATTAAATGTTCTCTCTCTTTTTTTCTCTCTTTCCAAGCCTGGGATCCATCCAGACACCCCTGTACTGGGCTTTGTCTGTGTGCAGAAGCAATTAGGGGGACCAGTTAACTGGTGTAACCATGGGGACCAAGATGCACCTTTGTACCTGTGAGACACCACACGTGTGTCCTGTGCCACCTTGAGGCCCATGCTGAGATAGGGGTGAAATCCTGGCCTTTCTCAACACAAGTGGCAGAAATCCCACTGTCTCCAGCACCCTGGGATTTTATGGTGTCTCTCTGAAGGCACAGAGAGCTCCAGCCCCAATTTTTCACCTGACTCATCCACCAGCAAAACATCAGGGAGGTGAAATGTTTTGCTAAAGCCACCCCCACCACACCACTGAGGGAGAGCTCAGCTTCAGCACCACTTTGCTTGGTTCCCTTTCCCTCCTGCCTGCTTCCAAAGGAACTGAGCAATCATGGAATGGTTTGGCTTGGAAGGAGCCTTAAAGCTCACCCAGTTCCACCCTCTGCCACGGGCAGGGACACCTTCCGCTAGCCCAGGTGTCCAGAAATGCATAGATATTCTTATGTATAAAAATATAGTTATATCTCTCCATAAGATATTGTAGAATATATGCATAAGAATCTTTGCATCTCTCTCTTAGGTCTCATTATTAATTGTAGTTTCCATCATCCCAGGGAAGAAGGTCTCTAAATTCCTCCTCCTGGGTGTTACCACAGGTTTGTGTTTAGGCAGACACACCCCAGGAACATCAGAGCTAGAGCCCACGTTTCCTTTCCTTTGGCTTGTCCCACACTCTCACAGGATCACAGGACAGAGATTTGCTCTACAGTGAAGGAGACCCTTTCCCACACTTCCCTTTCCATGTGGCTGATGGCTGAGGTGGAATATGCAAGGACTGGTGGCTTCTGCAGGGACACAAGAGCTCGGGGACCTTCTGGTGGCTCTGGTGGGTTGTGGCACCTCTCAGTGTGCAGAACACGAGGGACCTTTCCCTGCTGGCACCACGTGGAGCCTCTGCCTGTCCCTGGGCAGCTGCTGCTCCCCCAGCGAGGATGAAAGTCTTGGTTTTCCTGAGGGTTATTCTTACCTCTCCCAAAATGCTTTCCCACCCTCCTGCAGTGTGTTTTCTGAAACAAATATGTTCTGCTTATTTATTTAATGTGCTGTTAAATGACCTTCTGGAAAGCTGTTCCTGCACAAGGCTCTCAAATGGATGGGCAGGGATAACTCAAGGGAGCATGCTCCTCCCAATCAGGATGAATCATTTGAGTACTTACTGTTTAGATTGATATAATTTTAGTTATAATTATGGGTAACGAGGAGGCATTTAGAGCCTGCAATACTGTAATTCATGGCGAGAGGAGTCCTAAATGAAATAAAATATATCCAGATTTGCTGGTTTCTCCCTGTCTAGGTAAGGATAGTTCTTTAAGGAACAGATTTTCTGCTGCTGCAAAAATCTAGCAAAAGTAGGTCAAAAATGACATCTAGAGATAACATGTTTGGTAACCACAAAGGGACTGTCTGTGTCTTTCCACGTGGCCTTTAAAGAGTCCTGCAATTTATTACTACAGGTACAGCTGCAGCATGACAAAGTTTTGATGCCCAGACTCCCACGGACTGTGGTGGGTGGATCACAGAGGAATATTGTCATTGTTATTATCCCACTACATAAATAGGGAATGGTAGAATGATATTAGCAAAGATCTGGAAATACAGAGAAGACATTATAAACACATGAACCTGCTGTCATCTGCCTGGCTCTAGAGTTCCACCACACCTTGGACCAGCCACTGAAGAGGCTGGTGTTTTCTAGAGATCCCAAAAAGCAAACAGATGAGATATATGGAAGAGGAGACAGAAGCTGTGCCATGGACAAGGAGCGGGAAGGCAGTTGTTAGAAGGAATCCTGAGTCCTGACACATGCACATTAAAATAGATATGGCTTCACATCTGTTGATGGCTTGACAATTAGTGTTAAATAAAAGCAAAACTTCCGTATCTGCAAGAGATATTTCACATATGCTGTACAACACATCAGTGTAATGAACACCCTCAGCTGCATCTTCATACTATTTAATGATGGGGTTTTCTTTATGGTATGGGTTGCACTACATTTCAGCAGATGCCCAGGAAGCAACAGACTTTGCCCATCAAGTGCTGTTTGAATGTCCAAGCTGCTGTGCCCTGCCTGCGGGTGACAAGCTCTCCACATACTCGCTGAATCTCTTACAGACTTGATAATGAAATACATAAACTATGACCCTTATTGATCAGGGCTCACGCTAATTAATTTCCCAAAGTCCTGTCCCAGACTGCACTGGTATCAATAAAACAAAAAAAGAGCCAAAACCACAAGGAGGGAGACTTCAGTTGGCCAAAAGACCTTACGGGTGAAGTACTTATCCCTTGGAAATCACTGCCAGGTCCCAATTGATTTTCCTTGTGCATAGATGTTACCATTAGTCAAGTACATTGACACTGAGCTTCCAAAGTTTATTTGTTGCCAGAAGAGTTTCTTGTGATGTCCCCCCTGACCGATGTGTCTGTGGAGAGCTCTGCCCTGGGCTGGCAGTGTCCTTGGTGTTGCTCTGTGCACACTCCCCCCATGGCATGGGAGTGACCAGGGACATTGCTGTGCTGGATTTACAGCTGGCCTACTACAGTATCTCAGGGCCTTCCTCACAATGAAACAAGAAGAAAGGGAGGCAGGAGCTTGGCTTTTCATTTTTCCCATCCAGACCCTTGATAAATATTTCCCACTGGCAGGGCACCAGTGCTCTGCAGTAACTTCAGGAATCCTTCCCAGATTTAGCACTTTACACATTGCTTAATTGCCCTAACGATGTTCCGGAGGCAGAGTTGAGCCAATCGAGAGTCATCACTGCTGCACTCTGCTGTGTCACCTCACATTGGCCTGTGTGGGGCCAGCCCATGGGGCTGGTGTCCCTCATCCATGAAGGAGGCAGATGCCACAGGGCTTGGTATGACCTAAGGCAGGACTAAGGTGGCACGTCACAGGGAGTTCTCCATCCTGGTGAGGGCTGCAAACATCTGCTTGGAGAGGCAGAGCCAAATGCCTGTGCCATCCCCCTGGTCTGCACTTGAACTCTTTGCAGAGGTGGTTCCACAGCGAGACCTTGGCCACAGCAGCTCCTGGTGTTGCTGCATTTCAACTCCAGGACTTACAATAGCAAGGCCTCTGAATTTCTCTGAAATCTGAACAAGGTGTAAACCAGCACAAACTTTGCCCTTTTGCAGTGAAAAATTATGGTTTGCAAAGTGTGAATGGCTCTGGAGCGCTACCTCTGAAACCTAAAACAACATAGTAAAGTGTCAACACGGGTTGCTTTTAATATATTTAAAGTGGAAATAATGATCTAAGGTACTCACCACAATTTCAAACTAACTTCCATGCATCCCCAGTTGCCAAGTCTCTACATTCCGCTGCCAAAACCTCTTCTTCCCTTCCAGCAGTTTCTCCACAGCAGGTTTGGGTTGCCAATGCAAAACTCAGCATCACTGTGAAAACTGAAAAGGTGAAGATATTGTAAAACCGACCAAATTATAAACTAAATAGCATGAATTCAATGGACTTTTTTGTTTTCATATGGAATTTTTTGAGAATGTGAGTTTATTTTACCTTTAGTAAAGCTACTACTGAATTTCCAGTTGATTTAGCCAGAACACAGGGAACACACTGCAGGGTTTGAGTTGTATTTGCTGAACTATCCGTGGCTTTGAACAGATAATATATTTTTCAGTAACATATTTCTCTTTGCCCACTGCTGGTCTTTTTTTTCCTCTGTGCTCTCTCCAGATTGGCTTTCACTCTACTTATTGCCTGCCTCATTTCTCACCCTATTTTTCCAGTTGTATTTTTCTCCTGCTTTTCTCAGTATCTTTCTCCCAGGTTATAAGCAAAACAGAACTCGACTTTGAGCTGAACTTTTAAACCCACATCTTGAAATTAAATAAAACAAGCCCCTTCTGTGTCTGTGTGGCAGTAACTTCACAACTTGAGCCACTTAGCACTTTTAGCAGCTGCAGAATGGAAAAGGTCCGTTGGAAGAGCGATGGCTTTTATTGCTGGGGAGGTGCCACCACAACCAGAAATAACACGGCAATCGCAGAGTAATTAAACACCATGTGGGTGCTGAGATGTCCAAGCACCATGAGGATTTTAGAGCATGTTCTTGGCTGGTTGCAGAAAGGAGCTGGTTATTCTGGTTTAAGCAGCATGAGGGAAAGCAGAGATGCAGAGTGATGTGCTTGGTGGCCCAGACAGAGCCACAGCACCAGTCAGAGTTTGCCAACTGCTCCCAGAGCAGCTACAGGCACACAGGGCCGGGATTCTGCTCCTGCCTGCGTGTCCTTGCCTTTTGTGAGCCCGTGGGTGGGCAGAGTAAAGCAAAGCTGAGTCATTTCCAGGCGTTTCTATGGCTGAAGGTACATAGTCACTAAAACCTGGTGACAGTGGCTGTTGTTGTTGTGCTTGCAGGACGAATGCCTTAGTCCCAGCTCTCCAGCCCAGCCTCCCGCCCAGCCCGCCCTGCACGTCACTCCGGCCCTGACACTGAACTCACAGCAACCCGGACCCAGAAGACTGCCAAAAAAACTCCTGCTATTCTTCTTCATCCTCACTAACAATTTGGTAATGAAGTATTGATTTCCACTCCCCTGCTTATGGACAATATTAGATTTTCATTGACAAACTGCACTGGGGCTGTCTGGTCTCCACTGTCCCTTTTTGCTGTCTCTAAAACAAAGTGCCACTGAAGTAAGATAATGACTGAGAACATTGATGTACTTATTTCATCAATTTGTAACACTTGACAGGAAAAAAAAATTCTTCATAGTTTAATGTCCAAGTGTGCTACACAAGATGCAGTCACTTTGGAAGCTTTACTTTTCATGGTAATGTCCATTTGCTATTTATAACCCCTTTGGGATAGTTTGTCTAAAGGAAATGTTTCTATTCTGTGCAGCTATTACTGTTGCACCTGGGTTGCCCAATCCAGTCATTGCACTAGGGATCAATACATCACAGTAAGTACAAGAATTATTAAGTTAAAACAGATTCTGAGCCAAAAAACCTCTGAACAATGTTAATCTTCTGTGCAAGTTGTTCAAATAGTTATGCTTAACCATGTTGCTGCCAAAGATTTGTTTGAAATGGATTATTTTCAGTTTGTTTTATTCCTCAGATATATATATATATTTAAATCTCCATTAGGGTTTATGACGAGACATATGGGATGGAGGGATTTTTAAACAAAAGTACTATTGTTAGATTATTGAACATTATATAAATAGAGCTATATCTATATATAAATATCACTATATAAATATCTATATATAGATATAAAAGAAGAAAAGTAGAATTCCTTTCTCAGTTAGGTGAGTGTAAATCTGAAAGTCTCTGTTGTAGTCAATGGAGTAATTTTGGATTTATGCCACCAAAAATGGGATCAGAATCTGGTGTCCGTGTTCTGTGCCGTGCCTTCAGGTCCACCAAGAGCTGGGGAGAAGGGGGCTACAAAGATGGCAATTCCCAATTTGTGCTTGCAACTTTTTTCATTAAAACTTCGAGGTCCCAATTTTAATTTGTGGAATATTCACGTTAATAAAGAGATCTAATTAAGACATCCATTAAAAGCCCGTTAAAGTTAATTTAACGTAAAAATTCCAATAGAACTGTATTAGATTTTCTCCATTAAATTAACGTTATGGATTTTTAACGGATGTCTTAATTATACATTATTATTAACGGGAATACTGTATTACACAGATTAAAATCTGGTCCCGAGTCAACTCCCAGGCTCTTCCAGGATAAGCCAATGTCACGAGTCTCCTGTTTCCTAGTGCACTGCTTGGAAAGCCAGGCACAGCCCTGTTTACTCTCGCTCAGCAAAAGCAACCTCCAGCAGACAAATCCATCTCTGCATTTAACGATGAACTTCCCCTATTCTCCAAGGAAAAATAAGTCTGGATCAAGTTGTAAATCGTTATTCCGTGGCAAATGAAATATTCAAAGTATGCGAGGCACAAGTGGAGAAGAGGCTCTTTCTCAAGCAGGAGAGGGCTTTGGGGTGTGTTTCACTGTTGTTTTGTTTTCCATGTTCAAGGATATAATTGGAGTGCAGCATCCACAAAATCAGGCTAAAGATGCTCTGCATTCCCTTGTGCAGAAGGGCCTGTTTTGGCACTGCTTGGGAAATTTTGACATGATCCCTAAACTCAACATGGAGGAGAAAAAAAAAGGCCCTTCTTATTTACCTCCTAGGGAAAGTGTTGCCCTTATGCCACATATAATAGCAAATTGCTTTTTTTATGGCATGCATAACCTAGATGGGAAAAAATATGGCGCTTGAGGGAAGGAGGGAAAAAGTAAATGAAGTTCCAGGAATGTCATTCTGAAGTAATGAGGCATGGACAGAAAATATACCCCTCACATCATCGGATTGAGATGGCAGTCGAAATAGCTTCATTGAAGTGTCAGCACTCATCCATCAATCAATCATCCACAAGGAAAAATAGCGACAGTACAACGGGGCGGCTTTTATGGGATTTACTCATGGGCATAGGGAATAGCAGCTCAAATGTAGTTCTGACATGAAAAGCAAGGTGCTGATATTATTTTTTATGATGGGAGGATCATAAAGTGAATTGAGAACAGTGAGGTCTGTCTTTGCTTAACCTATTCAACTGGAAATGAACGGAGCTCAACTGGAAACGAGCAGAGCCTTCGGATGGGTTAAGATTGAAGCCTGCGCCGTGCTGAGCACCGGCCATTGACAACCAGATTCTATTAAAGCAAAATCAATGCATTAGCATCGAGCTCCTCAGAAGCTGTTAAATTGCACAGCCCAGGTCAGAGTTATGAGGTGAAGCTGCCCAAGGTGGGGCCTGTGCTGGGGACCCAAAGGCCACGAGCGCTGTGGTAAATCACCGCTTGGGAGAAACCACGTGTGTGTGTGTGTCCAGCCCTGCTCCCTCCTGCAAGCTTTTGGGTGCACGGGAAAAAGGCCGGGCTTGTCGCAGCACCCAGGGGGTGAAGTTCCTGCCTCTGTGCCCTGTTGCAGGAGCTCTGCTGTCTGCCCTGGGAGAAACCTCCGGGCAGTTGGGTTTGTCTCTTGCGGCCATGGGACAGATGCCAACATGGGCACTGCCAGGAACCTCTTCCCACAAAAGGGGGGCCCTGAGAGCCCCCAGCAATGAGGGCTCCTTGTGTCATCAGCTGCCCCATTGTGGCAGAGAAGAGGCTTTGCTGGTGCCCCATAGCCAGGGAGCAGCAAAACCCCACAGCCCCGTCTTGCCAGCCCCTGGGACCCCCGAGCTGCAAACCTCTGGGAAGGGCTGGACAGGGAATTCCCCCTGGGAATGGCCATGCCAGCAGCAGGTTTTGCTCAGGGGGCTTTGCTCTGGCACAGGCAAGGGTGGGAACAGCTTCTTCATTTAAAAACATGGCCACAGACCTGCATTCCCCAGTGCCAATCCTCGCTCATCTTGCCGGCATCTCTGTCCTCTGGGAACGTTTTAGGTACACATTTGAATTGAGTGATTTTCATTTTTTTTTTGTTTTGTTTTGTTTTGTTTTACAATATGATATTAAAAAAAAATGTACATCTCTCCTCTCTCTTTCTCTGTACGAAACTGGATGGGTTGATAGTTTATCTGTCATATAAATCAGGTAACACAGGAAATCATTGCATCTTTTCTCTGTCGTAGCTACTCAATATCTATCGTTCTGACTTTTATTCTTATTGGAGATCATCAAAACATTAATTAAAAGCCTGGTGATCAAACAGCCGAATATTTATGATTCACGTCCTTGCTTATTAACAAGTGGCATATTGATACACCACATATCCAAGCTGTTTGTGCTCCTGCACTGCAATAAAGCAGTGAGAATTGTTACCCTGCTTTGAAAGATTTATTCAAAAACCACAGCTCCCTTCCCACCACCACCACCCATGTCAAAATAAGCCGTATCACCTCTAAAACAATGCTCTCTTTTAAAAGAGGGAGATGAAATGAGCATCCCTTTGGAGCCTCATATGTAACAATTTCAGTGAATCGGTCTCAGGTGTTTTCTCCAGGCTCTTATTATTTAAGCTGGGAGGGAGAAGGGACACTTCACTTTAAAAATGGCTGTCATTAGTACAATAATAATTGTTGGGTTAAAAAAAAAAATCTCTGAGAATCTGCTAACAAACCTGCCCAGTAATTACTTGTCAATGCAAGTTATCAGGGGGTTTATTACCTACTTGTAGAAGTATTTACAAGACTGACCTCCCTAGCTTTTTTAGAGATCAGGGAGGATATAAAAAGTCATTTTAAAAATCAATAATTATATATTAGCACGATAGGGGTTGAAGCCTTCCAAGCCAGTTTTACAGGCTGGTGAGTCAACTCTTACTCATTAACATGGCAAGGATTGCTCCCCTAATTTTTGGCCTTTTTTTTTCTTTCCTTAATCATGTTTTGATAAAGTGCCATATTTATTGATTAATTTATACCCACGGTTCACTTCCTAAAACAGAAGGGGGATCTTCCACTGGGAAGCATCCCTGGAAAAGGAGCTGCCCCCAGTGCCC
The DNA here is from genome assembly GCA_013400415.1 of Scytalopus superciliaris. Taxonomy (NCBI): domain Eukaryota; kingdom Metazoa; phylum Chordata; class Aves; order Passeriformes; family Rhinocryptidae; genus Scytalopus; species Scytalopus superciliaris. The sequence goes on along the minus strand of VXBX01008728.1, from coordinate 436,819 downwards.
AGGAAATGCAGAGAGAGGGAGCTGTACCCGGGGCAGCTCTGGTGGCAGTTCTCCGAGGGGACAGTGGCTCTGGGCATCATTCCTGCTGGGACGATCTGCTTAGGGCAGCACGTGATTTGGCCCAGCTGTGGGTATTATTTTGGGCTCAAAGCTGTTAAAACACAAGGGACTGAAGGTGGCAGCCTGATTTTGGCAGGGATTGAAGCCCTGGCTCTGCTCAGCCCCCCAGGCTGTCCCCTCTCCGTGTGCCGCTGTAACTCCCAGGCTGGAGCGGGCAGAGGTGGATCTCCATCACGCAGGGCTTTTGTCTTCACCAACAGATATACGATGCAATTTATATTTAAAATTCTCTCTATAAAGACAGTATTGATCACAGATTCCAGATCAATATGTTGCAATTACAGCAGGCTTTAAAGGCCATCTGCCCCCAAGCAAGAGCACCGATCCAGCCGCCTCCATGGACTGGGAACAAGTGCTCCTGGTTTGTGCCCATCTTCTCACAGCACAGCCTGACATATTACTTTTGCTGCTGGGAAGTTGTGTGGGGAGCTACAGAGCTGTAATTCCTGGATACTGATCTCAGACCAGCCTCTCACTGAGTGCTGAAGAGTTTGAGTTGGACATTGGTGGGTGCACACTGAGCCTTTTTTATGTCATAGAATCATACAGGTTTGAAAAGACCTCCAAGATCCTGGAGTCCCACCTCTGATCATTGTGTATGTGACAGATTGGACCACAGCGAGTGAAATAGTTTTTAACTTGCAATTAATGAATAAATGCCATGCATTTAAAGGCAGATTTCAACTCACACTTCATCATACTGGGGTCATAATTTGTCTGCTGATGGACCTGGGTGAGCCACTAGGTTGTTATTCCAGAAAGAAACACTCCCTAGATTTTCTTCTTTGCCTCATTTTTTCCTGCAGTTGTTGACTTCACAATTTAGAATTTTTATTCTCCAATTTTCTTTCAAAGGAAAGTGAAAGAATAAAAAAATAAAAATACTGGGTTTGCAGTGATAGTAGAAGCTGACTCACCTTTGCATCCCACACGTCCCACCAGCACCTCCCTGATCTTCCCTGAAACCGCCTCCCTGTGGCTTGGTTTCAGTCCAAAGTCTGAAAATCAGAAGCCAGATTCTGGATGCATTTATTCCAGTGTAAATCCAGAGCCACTCCTTCAAATTCAGCAGATTTACCCTCTGCCTGCACAGCCCCAAACACTGTCCTTGCGGTCCTGACCTCGCATTCCCAACGTGTTTTGAAAACAACTTCAGCAAACAGTCTCTGTCTCCGGGCAAATTAAACCTTCTGCACTCAGAGGGTTCATAGTTATGGCAGGGAGGTGATTGCAAAACTCTGATACTGATGTGACTATGCTGGTAAAAGTCCTGATGTCAAACCAGTTGTATCACTATAAAGCACTTTATACTGGTACAGCTCCTTTTGTTTTGCTGGACCACTTTTATCCCAGTGCAAGCACTTTTATCCCAGTATCCTCCAGTCTAGTGGTGGTTTTTTGTTTTGCCTATGCTGGCAAAGATGTGAAGAGCAGATGAAGTTCAGGATGACACTGTTGTTTCTTGTACCAAAGTGTCTGCACAATATTTTCTCGGAGAGTATTTTTAAAAGTGAACTTGCTGTACCACTGGACTTAACTGCAGAGTAATAAACTTCCAGTTCATCATCCCTCTCAGCTCATGAAATGTCTTCAGGCCTTTGTAAGAAGCCCTGTTTGAGACACCAGATTAAATACTAATCCTGGCGGATCGTACATCCCCACTTCAGTTCACACGAGCTCGCTGAGCAAACTTACTTTTTTTTCCTTTTTTGATCTGAGTAAAGGCAACAAATTCTTTCATTAAACTTCTTAGATGAGATAGCAGGGGGGGCAGGGAGGAAAAGATTAGTGTTTCAAATAGAAAATGAAAATAACACCTTGGGAAAAAAAAATGCAGCTCTGTTAAAGGCAAGGAATGCTGTCCCCATCCCCAGGGATTCCCAGTATGGAAACATCCACAGCACTGCCTCACGTGTGGGAGATTTCCGTGGGCAGTGTTTTCCCTTGGCAACTGGTCCATGTGGCATTACACAAATTCATACCCACGTGTGGATACGTGGGTGGGTACAGACACCCCCCTGGCCCCACACAGGGGCACTCCTGGCTGAGGCACCAGCTGGGCACTGCTGGCACCAGGAGCTGCAGGATGTGCAGCACAGGATTTTGGCTTTATCACGCAGCAAACGCTGGAATGTGCAATACAGGTTGCAAAAGCTGACAAGCTCAACAGTTCTTATTTGGCTCAGGGTACTTCTCTGTCCTGTCTCTGGTACAAAACCCCCTTTTGTCTCGTGCTCAGGCACCACTTCTTAATCCTCTGTTGGTTTTTTTACTCTGTATGTTTGTTTTGGGTTGTATTCTCTGGAATCTGTCAGCAGGAATCACGAGACATCCACCCCCATTTGAATAAGGGAGCAGAGTTGGCCATACCAGTAAAGGGGATGGTTTTGCTCTGCCCCACACACGTTTGTTATTGGCAGCATCTTCAGGTCCCATCCGTGACCCGTGGTGTTAGGTCTGAAATTTTGTTTCAAAAATGGTAATAAAAATAAAGAATCAAATGCTCATTTCTCTTGAAAATAATAATAATTAAAAAATGTATATAGTCCAAATGGCAAAAAGGAAAATTAACCACATTTTTTATATTGACAAACAAAGGGGACTCCCTTGGAGAGGACTCGCAGTGACTTTCTCTGTCGAATGTCTCAGTGCTCTGCACTGATTTTGTAACCAGTGCATGCTGTATAGAACATATTGCCTGTAACTTAGAGTGGAGGGGGGGCCAAGCTGCTCTTCCTTGGGCACTGCAGCTTGTTGGGATGAAAAGTTGCGCCTTTGATGCATTTTTATACTGTACATATTTGTATATATTAACTCTATTGCCATGGTATGAACACAGATTTTGTTATATTTGCTTGTTTCGGTTTCCTACAAAAAAATAGAAAAAAACTGGTCCATAATGGGGGATATTATTATTTTTTTTCCCAATAGAAAATATGCTTGTGATTTTAATTTGTTTGTTTTCTTGGTCATCATCTTTTAATGGCTCATAAAGGAATTAGAGAGGAGTTTTTGGAGGAACTCTGAGAAGCAAGTCTGTGTTTGCATGAGACCTGCCCAGTTGCTGGCTAGAAAGGGGGGCGGGGGGAAAAGGGGAAATCTAACTCAAGTTTTGCTTTTAAAGCATGCTTAGTCCCATGGGAAACTCATACATGTACAATTATTCTCTTTGTATTTTATCTAATAGTGCCTGAATTATTTTTTTTTAATGTCTTCTTGGAGGAACAATTCATAATTGTCAAAATTTGAAACATTAGCTTAATTTTGTTTTCATGACCCCTCATTTCTTCTCCTTATTTATTTTGTTGCTGTTTATAATGGGCCCCAAGGCCATTTCTGACATTGCAGTGTTCTTCTTCCACATTAAGGATGTTTTTAAAATTACTAAGATTATTGAGCCAACAGGCTGTTTTAATCAAAACCATGTTTCACTTGGTTTGGATGATTATGAATGGTCCTGCTAAAGGAACAAGCCCTTTCTGCTGGGAGGACCATACCATCTAGTGGCCCCGGAGCTTCATCACAGACACATCTTCCCAATATTTACTGTCTTTCCAAAAGCCTGGCTGGCAATTTTGCTTCCAATTATTTGCTTATTATAACTAACTTAAACTAAACAAATTGATAATGTTAATGGCTTTCCCCCCCTCCCTTTGGTTGATTGCTAAATAAATTCATATAATTTATACTAGAGGAGATTATTGCTTTTATTGTTTTGGGTTCCCCCAAACCAATTATTAACAATCAGGACTATGTATCTCATTAAATTTAAATCAGGTCAAACCTATTTATCTAAGGCCTTTTCTGATTTACAGGAAGATGACTGTATTCCAGAGCATTTAAGATGTATTTCTATGTATGATTTTGCAGCATTGAAATCTATTAATGCTGATTTTTTTTTGTTCTGTATTTTCACCACGGCAAATACATTGTAAAAAAAAAAAAAAAAAAATCCCTCAACTTTCCCACAGAAAATGTTACTTTTTATGCCCAGGGATTTTTTTTTAATAAAATCACTGCAGTTTTAGAACTGTAATTAAAGCCCTGAATAATAGATCACACATCTTTATCTGTTGTGTTTAAAAGGGAAAAAAAAAAATAGCCCAAACTGTTCACATAATCCTGAATGCCTCATTTCCATAAAAAAGGTTTCTATACATATATTATTTACATTTTTAAACATGGTAATTCTTTCCTTTGTGGCATAAAATGTCTCTTTTCCACTGCAGCTACTGGAAAGCGACTGCTCACATCTGAAATGTTATCGTAATTTGCATCAGGAAACCCAACTGCAGACATTAAGGACTTGGGTGTATTCAATTATGATTTTGCTGGAGGCTGTCCCTCATTTTAATGCTGCACTCATTGAACTACCTTTCTGAAATCTAGCTGATATGGCTCACCATAGACATGCTTCACAACATCATTAGCTTTGCAAATGGCTTCATTTCAGTCAATGCAGGCTTCAGTTTTGGCCAATTGTAAAATGGAAATTTGAAAAGGGAAAAAAAAAAAGAAAAAAAAAGAAAAAAACAGATGCACTTAAAACATGAAAAGAATTATTTATATGATAAAAATATATTTAGATTTTCAAAGCACAAGACTGAACAGAAGTGCTCTTTTTATGCTTTCTGAAGATGTTACTGTTAAAAGTCTTTCTACATCAGGCTTAATAAATCTGTAATGACATTTGATGGATTGATTTTTGTGTGGGTTTTTCTTTTCTTTCTTTTTTTTTTTTTTTTCCTTTCTTTCTCTGCAGAGAAAGCAAGACTGACCTGGAGAGGCTGTGGGAGTCAAAAAAACCCACAGGAGTGTGCCTGTTTCAGTGCAACTCACGAACAATTTCGAGCAGCCTCCTTTCCCTTAAATAATAATCACTGAAAGTGAGAAAAAGAGGGGGAGGTCCCCCCTGACACCACCCTGCGCTGCTGGGGCAGAGCTTCTCCTTCCCCCCGAGCTGCTCCGGCCGCTCCGTGCCGGGTTACTCGTGGTGGGACCTGCAGGAGGTTCGAGCTGCTCTCACACACTTTTGGGGCTCCCTGGCCCTAAACCAGGAGAGACCGAGACCCCAAACCCCTCTCGGGGGCTGTACCCCGACCGATCGCCCTGGGGAACATTCCCTGTCCCCTGATTTGCATTCTCTGTTCCCTGGTTAACCCTCCCTCTTCCCTGGTTAACATTCCCTGTTCCCTGGACATCTCCTGTCCCCTACATCACATTCCCTATCCCTGGACATTCCCTGATCCCTTGTTTCACACTCCTTATCCCTGGACACATTCTCTGGTTAACATTCCCTGTCCCCTGGATCACATTCCCTATCCCTGGACATTCCCTGTCCCCTGGTTCGTGCTCCCCATCCCAGACACCCCCTGTCCCCCCATGAGTCCCCACCGCCCACCCCGTGGGTTATTCCATGCCCGGGGCTCAGAGCTCTCCTGGGCAGATTCCTGAGGCTTGTCCTACGGAAATGTTGGTGGGTGCAGGATCGCCTGAGCCAGGTGTAATTCCGCTGCTCCTCCTTGCTGTGACAAAGCACACCCTGAGCAGCAGAGCCCACCCCATGTCGGGCCGTCCCTCCCGGCCACCCCTGAGGGTCACTGAGGGGCTGGGCAGGTGTCCCCACCCCTGTGCAAGGCAGAGCAGAGGGGAGGGATGAGCTGGCTCTGTGTCCCCCACCCTGCTCTCACCCTTCTCTCATCTCCTCCAAATCTCCTGCCTTTCCCAAGCCGCCCCCTGTTTTTTTTCAGAGTACATCACCCATCCCTTCTCCTTGTCCATCCCCTGTGGAGCCAAATCCAGTGACAGGCTCTGCCCACTCCATCCTTGCTGTGACCATCCCACACTCCGGGTGCCCCCCAGGGCCACCCATCCCTGCCACACTCGGGGTGGTTCCTCCCCAAACCCACTCACAGACAGTGCCGTGGATCCTGCAACACCGACCTCTCCTATTTTTTGAAAGTGATTTTTTTTTTTAAAGGAATATATTGCACACATTTCAAGAAACCCCTCTAGGGTAAAATAAAAAATATATATAGATGGCTAAAATAACAAATGAATCATAAAACTTAGAGATGGAAAAGGACTATTAGATCATCCAATTTATCTTGCTGTCTGCCAATACAGGTTTGCTCCCCGCAGACCCTCCCCTGGGCTTTGTCTCGCCTCTCTGACTTAACTCCAGCACGCAGGGTCCTCTGCCACTTCCCTGGGAAAGATCATTAATGGCTCAGGCATGTTTTATAGGTGTGGGGCCAAATCCTGGCCTGGAGGGAGTCTCACCTGCGAGGCACTCGGGCGCTGACCCCCAATATTTTAGTGCCCCACAAAGCAGCAATAAATGTGCCACAGGAGCAGGTTTTCACCTCCTGCCCCTGCCCACAGCACCCCACTGGGCTGTGGGGCTGGGATTGTGCTCCTCAAGGATCCCTGTCCCCCTGGCCTGGGTGAGCCAGTGGGGCAGGACTGCTCAGCAACCCTCCCCACAGCATTCCCGAACGGCTGGAGATGCCAAGCCAGCTGTAGGCAGCTCTCAGCAAGCTCAAGAGCCTGCTCTAATTTATTCCAAGGGTTTGAACTTGCATCTCTCTCTTTTTTGTTTTTGGGTTTTTTTGGTTTTTTTTTTAATTATTGGTGATACACTCCAACAGAAGAACAAACAAACAAACAAACAAATAAAATCAACCCTTCAGTTTCTCAGATGGATGTTTTGGCTACAGGGCAACTTTGAAAGCTGGTTCAGTTGTTGTTTTTGCTTTCTTTTTTTTTTTTTCCACTGCTCCTTAAAACTGTCTTGATTTAATAAAAGTTAAATGTTTTCATAGGAAAATCAGGCTGGGTAGTTTGTGATTCTTTTATGTACAACACGAATATTACATTATTCAACAATTCAGGAATAAATTTAATTCTGTCTACCTTTGCTGAGTGTTTTACAATTTAAATCGCTGGTCTGACAGAGAGGTCCGGGCGCTAAGGAGGGATCCATTAACTCCAGGAGGGCACCAAGGTCATGGCACAAAGGGCTCCAGGTGGGACCTCTCCAGGTCTGTGGGAGGCAGGAGAGGAGAGCCTGGCACCAGGGGCTGGGTTTGCCACTCAAAAGGGGGATTATGTGACCCATATGGGGCACCACAGAATGGGAAGGAGAACACCAAGAAGGGAGCTCATCAATCCACACAAATATCCCCAAGGGGTGCCAAGAGGATGGTGCCAGGCTCTGTTCAGCCATGCCCAGCAACAGGATGGGGGGCAATGGCCATAAAATGAACCACAAGTTCCACCTCAACATGATCAATAACTTCTTTCTACGAGGGTGGCAGAGCCTGGAACAGCTGCCCAAGGGAGGGTGTGGAGTCTCCCCCTTTGGGGACATCCTGGACATGCTCCTGTGTCACCTGCTCCAGGTGACCCTGCCTGGGCAGGGGGTTGGGCTGGGGGCCCTTCCCACCCCAGCTATTCTGGGCTTCTGTCACCCATGGTTTGCTCTGAAATGTCAATGCACAGAAGTGCCACTGGACTGGTCCCCCTGCAGGGACAGCCCCATTCAGTGCCCTGAGCCCCTCCATGGCATCTCCCTGTGGGGCTGGCACGGGTGCCAGGCACAGCTGAGCTTTCCCTGGAGCTGCTGCCCTGCACTCCTGAGCCAGGCTGGGATACAGCAGGAACACCACGCCTGGCCCAGCAGCTGCAGGGGGTTGTGCCACTCAGGGCAGTTTACTGGGGAGATTTATGGGCGGGAAGACAAATGTTTAGAGGAACAAAAGGCAACCCTATATACCCTCAGCATCTGTTCCCAGCTCACAGCTCAGAGGAGCGAACCAAGCTGTTAACTGGGCTCCAGACCCCAGGCTGCCCTCAGGGAAAGAGCAGGAACAAATATCGCAGGAAAACAATCCAAAATGCAGCATAAAACACCAGGCTGTATCAAGTTGCTCCCCACTACTGGGAAGATCTTTATTCAGGGGAAGGAGCCGAGTCCTGAGGATGATGATGGGGATCCTCCTGGCACTCAACACACACAGACACCCCAAGCGCCACCCCAGGCACTGGCTGGGACCTCATCCCCCTCCACCCACCCCATCCCACAGGAGCAGGAGGGTCACAGGGCAGGTGTCTGTCACAGCAGGACAAACAGCCACATGGAAACATCCCAGATTTCGGCTGTGAGCACACGAGGGCTGAGCAGGGCCCTCCTCACACCATGTCTGCCCTGGTTTTGGTGATCAGCAGTGACCTGGCACCACAAATGAGTAAGGAAAAGGGATGTGCTCCTGAGGGATCCCATCAATATGAGGATGCAGAGCTCCCCATGGGTCCCCAGCACCTTAACACCAGCCACATGCTCCAAACCAGCCCTTAACCCAGCTGTGGCCTGGGGAAGCACACTTCAAATCCTGCCTTTACCTTTTCTCAGCACATCAGGCCACGCCAGTCTCCTCGAGCGAAGTCCAGACTGCTCGATTTTGTCAAATTTAGTACTTTGGCAGAGTTTCTGCAGCCCAAATGGTAATCCAGGCTAAACCCTGTGATACCTCCTCTGGCTGTCCTACAAAATATACCTGAGCCCCTAAAATATTAAGTGTGTTCCTTGTCTGAATGCCACGGTGAGGGAGGAAGATCAGATAAACCTCAACACTAACAAGAGCATTTGGGAAACAAAGACTGTCTGCACACTGGAAATAGTTATTGCAGTGGTACTGACACTTGAAAGGCATTTACAACAATTTTAACACAGGAAAGACACAGTTTTGCTGGTGAGCTGGTGCTTTTATGGCTGTGATGTGTTTAGGGATGCTGTAGGTGTGGTGCTGAACCAGCCTTGGGCCCAGTGGGCACTCCTGCAGTGACACACAGGGCAGGGCTGCAAAGGTTGGACACTGCAGGTGCTACTGCACACAGGGAACATTAAATTACATAAAAGACACATTTCTCAGAGAAATATACCTTAAAGATGTTTCCTTTTTTTTATAAATGGATGCCAGCTTTACATTAATACTCTAATTTACAATGATGCAAGTACAGCTATGGTTCCTCGGTTACCAGCCCTGACTCTCCACCAAAAAGTCTTTTTTTTCTGTCAAACTATCACTGATTTTTATTTTTAAAGCATTCACAACCAAATTCACTGGATTTGGCTTCCTGAGTGTGCAGCTCAGTGGTGTGGTGCAACTCAGGTGGGATTAAGCTGTCCCAAGACTGAGCTCTATAAATCTGCCAAAAATCACTAACAAGCTTAAAAAACCCCAAAATCTGGAACCAAAACCAAATCCAAAGCATTTCTTGAACCAGGATGTTCAACATTCCCTTTTAATTGACAAGAACAGCGTTACGAGTGTTTAAGAATTTTGTTTGCTTGTTTTTCTGAACTAACTAATAAAATATTGATAGCTCTGGATAAACTCATCCCAGAAAATATTCAGGTTAAATTAACAAAGTGAGGAGCCCCTGAGCTCAGGCAAACAACAACAATGCTGGTTAGAGAAGGGGGAAATAACATTTTTTATATGAAAAGTCCATCTGTAAGCAATTGTGCTAATGCTTTAAAGATGATCAGCTCAGGCTTTTGGAGTCAAACAGGAAAACAACTAAAATTCTTATCGGGAAAGAAATTTTTCAACCTGAAAACTGATTCTGTCAAAATGTCAAAGGCCCAGATTTAGGTTCTGCTAAAAGAGACTTTAACAAGACACAATTTGGACAAAAATGCTGACTTCAATTACCTTTTAAGCACCAGTAACAGCTGGAGGGAGACCAGAAATACAACCCCAAAGACAACAGTGAAGGTGAACCAAAGGGAGAGGGAAATTAAGAAGTGCCAAGTCTCATCCTCATCCCACTTTGTGAGCACAGTACACCAACTGGACACCAACACTGAGAAGGGGCAGCTGTTTCATTTAAGGGGTTACTTCCCCAAAAACTGAGCCTGGAAAATATATCCCCTGGCCAGTCTGGGAAACTGAAGTGCAGAGCCCCTGCTCCTCCTCCAGCTGAGAGCACAGACCTGGCCCAGAGGTGGGAAATACTTTGGCCTCCTGATGGGAAGGTTTGGGGGGGGTTTTGGTGAGAGGGATTTGGAAAAAACACAGAAGGCGAAAAATTCAAGTTTGGTGAAAATGTATTTTGTCATTAATTATCATCTCACTCAGTTCTGATCTTCTCTGTTCCCAAACTATTTATGCTCAACTTTGACATTAAAATTTCATTTGGTTTGCTCAGAACTACTTTATTTAGCAATGTTTAATTAGGCTTCTGAGAACATACATACATACATATATTAAAAATTCAGAACTATGCTAAAATGAAATAACATTTCATGACAAAATGTGATTTTTTTTTCTTTAAGTGAAAGCTATTTCCTGATTTTTCCAGAATTGCCAGAAAACCAAGAAGCCTGTGGTTTCCTCAGCTCACGTGGGTAACACAGACTCTGCCTGTTCTTTCTCTTCCACTTGTTCCACTAAACTGCACCAAAGACTGAGGGATGAAATCCCAGGAAGGTTCTTTGCAAGTAATTATTCAACAAGACAAAAAAACCCAGTAATTAGGTCATGACTTTCAGAGAGGATTAATGAAAACATTTTATATGTGTAAAATGAGTTTTAAATGCCAAAGCATTCCATAATTATTTATTAGACTGAATTTGCTCATGCAAACAGTTCTGTCCCCAAGACCCACGCAGAGGGACATCCACAGTGACGGTCCCAGGTTATGAAATGCATCACTTAATTAATAGCAAAAACTCAAGCAGTCAAAAGTAATGTTTGCCGGCAGCTAAATGTGCTCGGCAGCAAATATTGATCGGGAGAGCAGAGAAAATCGGAGATGAGGTTCCTGTATCTGCAGATTTGCGTTGGTCCATGTCCCCGTCGGGGAGATTCCCGGTGACGCCGTGATTGTCCCTGCCGCGTTCCTGCCCCTCTGCGCTTTTGGGGCACTTTTATGCCCTCGCTAATTAATTTGGGTGTCTTGAGGAAACTCGTCCTGGAGACACGCGAAAGCTCCGGGCGGGTCCGGCTCCTCTCCTTGGCCAACACCGCCACCTAATGCCGGCACACCCCGCTCCTCCGGAGCGCCAGCACCCGGGCTGGTGCTCCCCTCGCCCTTTCCATCGCACCCGCTGCCCCAGCAGCCGGGCCATGTGGTCCCTCCGGGGGTCCTGCACAAACCTTTCCCCGCTCCCGGCACTGAGACACATTGGGGAAGCGCTGGACAGCAGAGATGAGCTCCTGGGGGCTGCAGGGTGGGATTCTGCGTGCTGGGAGTGGGGATAACCTCGGGGAAGCAAAGGGAGAACAGCTCTGGAGAGGGGATGTTATAGGGAATATTAGCATCAAAATCCAGAGCTCCCCAGTCTGAGCTTGCCCATCCTGCAGAAAGCTCTGGAGCAAAGGGAATTGATTTCATTGCAAATACACAGGAGGAAGATAAAAAGCTGCTGTGTCTGCCCCAAAGAGCTCAGGCTCAGTCAGGACAGATAAATCAACAGAGAAGGGATGGCCTGGGCAGGCAGCACACCTTTAGATCTGGTTCTTTAGGGCAAGAGCCACCACACTGAGTCTGTGCCAGGCTGCAAAGTTACACCAGAGCATGTGGCGTCCTGCTCAGCCCAGCAGCCTCCTCTGGAATTCTGCTCCAACAGCAACTAGGGCTCCTGATTTTTGCAATATTTCACATCTGACCCAATAATGGACTCTGTGTCTACCAGTAATGAACTCCAGACTAGCTAAAACTACTTATCACACAACTGACCCTTGTTACAGATAACAACACATGTCAAAATGGGCATTCTTGCAATTAGCATGTGATTACTCAATCTGCATAATTACGCATGGGAATCATGCTGCAGCATGTTTGGAACTGCTACATCTCATTTTCCCCAGTAATCCTAAATCATATTAATATCTTCTGTAGGAACTACTACTTTAGATGTTAGGAATTAATATTAAGATGAAATTGAATTAAATGTACTGATTTTAATGTCATGAATGCACTCATAACTATTTTTTTCCCCTGAGAACCATCTGCAATTTAGAGACTTGCTAATCCTAATTAAATGCACTTTTCTCAAGTGTGTGCAAATGAACAGAGAAATCTGCTCGGGAAAGCACTTGCAGATTTTCCGCTTCCACAAAGGGGAAGAAACTGTTTTTTGATTTAATATTAGATCTCCCTCATAAGTGAAAATGAGTGTTGCTTCTTTGCAAATTCAAGACATCCAGCAGTCTGATGATGGATCTGGACTGGTAATTCACCAACAGCAGAGGAGGAAGAGCCCTCAAACAAGTGTTTGTGGTGCTGGTCTGAACATCCACAGAGAAACACTCTATTTCAGTTATGCCTTACATCATTTCAGACAGTGCTCAAAGTCCTCTGACTCTCTGCGTTTATGTCAAAGGAACGAGGGAGAAAAGTTTCAGCTGTAGCAATGTAGCTCACAACTGAGAAACCAGTTCTGTGACAAAACTGACATAAACCAAAAGCACATCTCCAACATCCCACAGGGTTTGGAGATGCAAGAGACTCAAAGAGACTTCTAAACCTGCAAGTTGAATACCCCTGTACTGGTTCTTACCTTCAGCAGTCAGTCAAGCAAGAGTTGCTCTCTAATTTGACTTACAATTCACTTGCAGAACTCACAAACTGGTACAGCAATGCATCCATCCATACCTACAGTCTCTGGAATGAGCACCCTTTGTCTCCAAGACTGGGCATCAAAGTGGCCCCTGAGCCCTCCTGGGAGGCACCCAGCAGACTGCAAAGCTCACATTCCCTTCCTGTATCCCACCCAGCAGCACACAGAATTCCACCCTAAGCCCAGGTGAGCAACACCAGCAGTGACACTCCAAGCCCCACTTGTGCACCACAGTTTCACTGTTACATCATTTTGTCCTCAAGCTCCCACAGCTGGAAGGTTTCGTGCTCCCCAGCAGCTCTGCTTTTACTTAAGTACTTAAGCCAAGAACCTGGCCTGACCAAACCTCAGCAGAGCCAGCCCAGCTGAGCCTGTGCCATAACCAGGCTGTGCCCACCCATTTAGTGCCCTTAAACGGGGCTGATTCACACTGGGGCTTTCACCTGGGGAGTTCCCTTTCTCCCCAGCATGAGCTGCCTTTCCCAGCTGCCTTCCAAGCTTATAATCGAGTTTTGACGCATGGTCAGAGGTGCTGGTGGGGAAGAGTTCCAAGAACACAAAATACCTAGAAAATTTTCTGGAACATACTTGGTTTCAGAAACACTTGATAATTTAATACAAATTATGAAGTCTTGCAAAAAAAAAAAAAAAAAGTACACACACACGGTCCCCTCAGTGTTATTATCAGAAAAAATGCATCCAGTAACTCAATTTGCTTTCTTGAAGGAAAATAACTGAAAGAGAAGAAAAGGTTTCTTCATTATTTTAAGTTTTCCTCACAGATGGATTTTCTGGGGACTGACTCAGTATTTTCACATAACAAGTGAACATGGCATGAATTTGGTTTTGGTTATTGGCAGCTTCTCCCTCTCCCCCACCAGAGAACAGGACAGAAGGTCAGGTGAGTACGAAATTCCAGGCAACTCCTTTTGAGCTTTAAAAGCAAGACACAGAAACCAGTTTTGCAAAACACCAAGTCTATATTTACATCCACATGTAATAATATACTCAACTAAAGTGAAATACATCATAAATTAAATGAGTATTATGTGCCTACTGCTTGACGACTTCCGGTTTCAACAATTAAAATAAAACAAAATGGAATGAAAATAAATACATTTAAAAAAAAAAAAAATCAACAATTTGTACCTCTATATATGCACTGTTATTTCCAAAGAAATATAAAACCAGTAGTATCCCAATAGTTAATACTGATGGGCAGAGTGTGTTCTGAAGCACGGGGTGGTGCTGCCACGGAATAGAGTCTTCAGGTTCGTTTTTCCATTCCAACCCCCAAAAAAAGCCTTGAAAAACTGTACCAGCATGAAGGGAGATTAAAAACAAACAAGCCTTAGGTCTGTTTGCTGAAACACGTTAAAACCCAGCCCTGCAGAGGGGAACAACCCCAGGCCCCCTGGCACAGGCAGGACAGGGACAGCCAGGCATTCTACAAACTCAGGGAGAGATCACGCAAAAAAATAGATCAACCATTTTCCAAGTGAATTCATCTTCAAAAAATAGGCTATAAAAGTGCAAAACTAGGAAAACAAAAATCTAGATTATGTACATATGGCTCAGCTTATGAACAGGAAAACAGGTCAATAGTGTACAATTTCCTGATACACAGCACTTCATTCCGTCGCCAGCTCACAGAGACATTAAAAATAGGTCCCGTATCCAGGAACTAAGACAGACAACTGGAACATCTCAAGTTGCATAATGAAAAAACAAAGGGTTTCTAGGTTTTGCTATTTTACATTTGCTGTATGAGGAAAGAGAGCAAAATGAACAGTGCAAAATATTTTTTTTTGTTGTTTTACTAAAATATATGGAAGTCAAAGCCAGGTCCAGAAGGAATTAACTCTTAACTACAGGCTTCATGAGGAGAAACTAGGAAGGCAAGTCAAAATATGCAACAGTTCTGCTTTACTGGCTGGTAACTGGCCATCTTCCCTTTACAAAAATTAAACTGCATGTGCATTAGAAAAAACTCTTGTTGTCTTCACAAAAAAATAAAAGGAGATATTCTCCCATTTACAGGTTATTTCTCACTTATTTTAAACACCCAGCAGATGCTAAAACTTGACATCAAGAAGCTTCCAAGCACAGTCAATAAGGCTCCACCAGAGCCACATCCCTTTTGAAGTCTGGAGATCCCATGTTCATATTGCAAGTCTTGTCTGTGACTTTACAGCTTGGACAAAGGTGCAAAGTAGTTTTTCTCTAACTGTAACTCTGTGGAGCTCAGTACAGAACTAAACCTTGGAAACATTTACATCAGTATCATTTCTCAAGCCAGTCCTAGGAAGTTTGCATGTTGGGAAAGATGTTTAAGAGGCTTCTCTGAAGAACAGCAACCAATGCCAAGAGAATAATCCAACCGTACTTCAGGAAATCCAAATGTCAAGTATTGCCTCATCCTTGCATTTAAAAATATGCTGGAAACAACCCCAGAGAACCAGAGCCCTCCAGCACGTCGTGGTCCTCTCACACACAAGGCAGATCAGCACAATATCAGCACCGTTGCTTTAATGTTCACAACATTTATAAACTGGACAGTTTCAGACAGTTTATTTGGAAGTTGTTTTTAAAAAAAACTAACATAGTTCAACAGGAAAAAAACCAAACAGATGAGAAACTTTCACTTTTATGAAAAAGGAGCATTAAGCCAACAGGATTTCAACTTCACTATTTACAGGTTACCTGAGGTGCAATGATATATATTCTTTCAAAGAGAAACTCTTCAGCAGCGCTCAAGTATGTAAAAATAGAATTCCTACCTAATATTTGGTCAATTAATTCTAATGAAAAATACTCAAAAGTCAATGTCAAGATATACATTCTCCACACACCTTCATAACCCAATTGTTTAGACTACTTTTTATGGCTATTTGGTACAAAATGTTAAAAGAACCAATATTATAAAACTGTAGTGTTTCTATATACAGTACAATCACAGCTTAGTTCAGTAGCTTTCACCATTTTCTCTTCCTCAGGGGATGAACTGCAGGTATAACTCCATAAAACATGCACTTGTGTCCTTAGACCTGGGGGGAAAAAAGAGGGGGGAAATAAATGTGTGGTATATAATTATAAAACAGTACAGCACATTTTTTTCTAGGAGTATCTTTAAAACATAAGGGAAATTTCTTCCACACTGTTGCTCAGTGTATTTAGGAATTGATATTGCCATATAAGGTCTGGGTATTTAATTCTCCAAATAAAAGTTGGCAATTAAGTCTAGTTTAGAAGATACTCAGCCCCAAGAAGAGCTACAGGCATAAAATCAAGTTAACTTAAAACAGCAGAGCTGGACACAAATGTGCTTAGTAGGGACAATAAATGCAGTAAGATTAGAAGAATATCAAGAAATAAAGCAAAGTACTTTAAAAGCTGTCAACTAGATGTCAGAGAGCCTGTGCCCAAGACATGTAAAAATCTTTCCATAAAATAGTGTGTGCTGGTCCAGGTGCTGCAGCATTCCAGACATAGCTCCTTATATTTGAGTGAGGAAAATTATCTGTAGCCCTGGGTTCGAAACAATCACATAGATATATTTATTTAGAGTCTGAGAGAACAGTTGTCTCCAACAAACACAGTGGGGCTGGTAAGTTCTCAGACACAGCCCCAGCATTGAGGAGCTGGAGCACAGAATGCACAGCACAAGGATAAAGCTCTGCCTTGACCTCTTTCCCTGAGAGGCTACAGCCACCCGCCCCTGTCAAATAAAGGGAAAACTATTTGGAATAACCTCTCCAGTACAAAGAGAAACTGTCCAGGAGCTGTCAGGACACCCTCACTTCTCCATGAAATAATCCACCAAAGAGAGTCGTGCTCGAGGCAATCCTGAGGCCCAGCAGTGTAAAATGAGCAACGTCTGCATTCTCAGGAAGGATTAACCTACATTTTCAGGAAGGACCAACCAATACCCTCCCACAGGACTCATGAACTGTGATCACAGGCACTTCCTCTCATTTCTAGTTCTACACAACATGTTCCCCCACCCCCAAGGACTGACTTAAGTCAAAGTTAAGTCAAAAAGTCAAAGTTAACTCTACTGACTTTCACTGAACATTTCCCCCTGGTACTGTAACTAATTAACCATATTTATCTAGTCTTAGCCCTCCCATTTATCTTCAGAAAGGAGCATTTTATTTACTTATTACACAAACCATTACCACTGTTCAAAACAACCAATGCTGCTGCACCAGCACTTGGTTAACTTTGTAAGAACAAGAGTTTGTGTCTTTTCAGCTGTTGTGGTTCAGACTTTCACAACCTCTTATCAAGCTGTGCAGCAACCTTTGATGCCAGGAGTACATAATGCAAGATTTAAGCAACAATTAGTTCAAAAGGTTTGTTTACCGTTTCTTGAAGGATTTAATTCTTCTTGTCATTGGGTCTGAAGTGTGAGTTCCCCACGAAGGGCTCGTAACTCCTCTTCTGCAGGAGGCTGCTGGGTAAGTGTTGGTAAGACACTGATCTCTTCCCTAGAGAAAATTAATTTAGAGGACTTAGAATTATTTCCTGCAAATCTCAGGTCTGCATCAGCATCCAGAATCCCAAAACTTCACAGATGCCTCAATAAATCATCTCACCATCAGGCCTCAAGATAACAGATATTCCTAGTGCTAATTAATGATTCTATTAAATTCACTATCCTATGATGTTCATCTCTAATTTCACTCATTTAATTTTTATTTTGGTTAACTCATCATAAAGCAGAGGCCTCACCTAAGTAGGTGTCAGTGCTGCAGTACATCATACCTTGATGGCTACACATCCAGTTCCTGTATTGGTTTGAAAACTGAATTTTTGAATGACTATTTGAGAGGAAAACTGGGGATACTTAATTGTTGCCATCACAGATTATAAGGTACTTGTGACACTTTAAAGAGTGTTAATATACATTTACTTGAAGCCCTTTGTTAAGACATTTTCAGTTCAGTATACAGGTAGTTTCATGTTTATCTGAGACCATTAATTCAGATTTATATATGTGAAATCAATGCCTGTTCCATATTAAATCTTACTAGCTTAAACAAGCAGTCAAAAACACTTCATAAAATTAAGGAGAAAAGTCCAGAATTACTCCCATAGGATACAAAAAGCCCAACTGCCATCCGTATTCCATGAAAGCTTTAAAATGCAGCATTGAAAAAAAACCCTAGCAAGCTTTAATTAAATTAAAATGGCAAAGCTAAATTAATATTTCAACAGAATCTACGAAGCCATTGGAGTGTGTCACGAGCAATTGTCATTTAATTTGCAGCCTGTGCCAAATCAATCAGCCAACAGGTTATCCTTGATAACATGTTGCCATTGCAAAGGCAACTAATTTGAAAATAACACAAAGTGAGTGGTTTCAGAATGTTTCTGTCTCTCCGGGGCAACACGGGATGGCAGAGCTTACAAGCAATAAGGGAAGGCACCGTGCCTTAATCAAGTTTGCCAAGTGGAACATATTCTCATGACAACTTGATCCAGCGTTTAACATGCCACGGAACGTGCTCACAGGACCCAAATAATGTTGCCACAAGGCACAGGGGCCCTTCAAAAAAGGTTTAGCCCTCATAGTTTATAATGTCACCAGAGCTCGATAAAAAGAGTGCAGAAAGCTGCAGGGCTGCACCTGCAGTGCTTTGCATGTGGGGTCTGACAAACACAGCGCTGAGGAGCTGAAACTCCTGACAAACAGTTGTACTTCAGCTTCTGAACAAAAAATAAAGAGGATTTGCAGAAACTTTTATCTTCAGTCTCTACCCACATTTAAACTCTAACACGGAGAGGTTTGCCTGGCTGCTACCCCATACCCTCTCAACAATAATCAGTGTTTGGGTTGAATTCCAACCACTTTGCCTAGAAGAAAACTAAGAAACTGACCTCACAAACCTACATTTCAACCTTTTTGTAGTTTTTTATTATTCAGATTTTTATTATTTAGATTTATTTTGTTTACATCTTATTTCATGGGCGTTATATTGAAGTTGCTAAGAAAACCTATAGAAGGGGACTGGCTTCACAAGTCTTTCCAATGCAGGTAATAGCCATGAAAAGTTGCTTTCCTTGCCCTCAGACAGCACCCTGGTAACAAACAATGAAATCTCTTTCCATGACAACACCACTGTCAAATTAGCTACACCCATAGTTTTGAGAGCTCTAAATAACAAGAAGCAGTGGAAAGTTCTTGACTAGAGTAGTTCTGCAGCTCTGCACCAAAGAGGCAGAAAAGCCATGGAGGTTTCTCAGGCAGACAAGTGGAGCTCCCAAAAGAAGAACCAGGTGGATTCCAATGAAGTCATCATTTAACAATAGTGTTGCATGAACTGCTCCCTCAGCAGCCTGACCTGGCTGGACCTGCTGACACATCAGGAGCACTTCCCATCCCCACACACACTAATAGGACCCTCCATTTCATTGTCTGAGATCACCAGGAATCAAAAGACAGCAGCACCATTTGCCCTCCTGCCCATCCCTGTGCATAAGGCAGAGCCCAGCCTGCCCCCCCCAGCAGCTGCTGCCACAGCTCAGGGGACACAGACAATGCTGCTCATTAAGTTAGCCAGGAACTCCATTTCACTACCTCTTCAGTGAGTGCCGTTGGCTTTTCCCTATCCATTCCCAACCCAGCCCAGAAACAGAATTGGGACACTTTCCCTCGTTCTTCCAGAACACACTTAGGCAAGCCTGAATATTTATACATACATCTGATGTATTTTTGAAGCCCACAACTTCAAAAGAAGCAAAGAAAAACCAGAACAGAGTTAGCAAATGTGGTTTTTTGCCCCATAACTGAACATAGATTTAGTATTTTGCAGTTTGCTCTGACCTAAACTAACACACCCCTGCTTGCTATGAGCCCACACTACTTCAGAAGAGTAACTTCACTGCTTCCAAAGAATGGGAGTATTCAGAGTTTGGGAACGTAACAGACTTGAAGACTACACAGCACACACACACTATTCATTTTTATAATAGGATCTTCATTTCAAAATTCAAAGTCCTGTATTTGTAGCTAAGTCCATGCTGACCTCAGCTCAGTCATAAATACCACCTTCTACAAACAGTCAGACAACTGCTTAAATATCACCCAGCACCTTTGAATCTTGGCCTCCTGCTAAGTTTTGAAAACGCTGACCGAGAACAAAACACAAAAAGCATGTATTTCATAAAAGTACTAAAGTTTTCCCAATACATCACAAATCATTTATCTCTGCTAGGCCCAGGATTTTCCAGAGAGCATTACTACACCATAATTACAATAGCAGAAACCTGTTGCCTTGATTTGACAACATATTCTGTTCCTACTAAAAGCCAAACATTAAAAAACACCACTGAAGAACAGAAGTATAAGATTTAAAACATAGTTTTATGATCTGCAATACATCCATTTCTGCTATTGACGAGAACAATTGTCCATGACAGCTTTTTTTTTTTTTTTTTTTTTTAAAAAATTTTTTTAATATTCCAGATGGTCCAAGACTTCTGCTATATTAAGCAGAAAGGCTCATTCCATATCCTGGATTAGTCAATATGTCTGGAGTGCTCTGATGAGCAAACAATACATGTTTGCTATCAGAGCCCCATGGCAGGGGGGAGGAGGGAACTTGAGGAACTTCAAATCCCTCTTTAAAAATTCAGCCCTTCCGTGCCTAATTCCCCAAGCCAGGAGCTTGCTGAACCTGGATTTTAAATTTAAAATCCCAGCACTGACTGGACTTGGTGAAATGCTAAGTACAGCTTTATTTTCTCTGTTTCAGGGTGGGTACACATTTGTATTCCATTCACCTTCCCCTGTGAAGGTGTAGGACACTTGAGAAGGGAAGAGACACTGTACCTTCTCCTGCAGAGCTGCTCACTTGGCCATTGCTAGATCCACAAGAACCGTACAGAGATCCAGAGCCATATGGCTCGTAGGGTTTGAGAGCAGTCAATACACTGGGAGGATCAGCATCATCTGAATTCAGAAGCCCTTGTTTGGTTGGCAAAACAGAGGATGCAGGTTTGGTGCGAGGATATTCCTGAGGTAGCAGATTTGCATATCTGTTTGCAACACGAAATCTGCTCATTTCGTATCTCCTGTAATTAGCCATGGGAGAGTCCATGTGGTCAACAGCTACCAGGGTGGGTTTCATTCGTTTGGAAGAGGGTTCACCATAGTCTAGACTTACATTGCTCCCAGATTTACTACAAAGATAGTCCCTTCCTCGATGACAAGCCCAGGCAGGTTCATTTAGGTGAGAGTCAAGAACCCCATTCATGCTGCTTATTAGACCAGACTGAGTCACTGGGGCACCCAGAGCTTTTATCTTAGATTCAGATCTTTTTACTCTATCCAGCACTGGAGAAATGCTGGAACTGGAGTGCACTTCTTGCTGAGGTTGTCTGTAGTTGTTTGCCTGAGCTCCAATATTACTTTGCTGTTTATGAAACTTGAGGTTACTGGGGGCTGTGCTGCTTGACTCGGTCGCTGCAAAGAGAGGGACCTTGTTCTGTGCAGGGGGACACTGTTTAGCTTTCCCTGTTTGCAATGGTTTCTGCAGTGGAGATGGGGAAGCCTTGTTTTTATTGAAACTAGGAGACAGAGGCAGCACATCCTTGCCCAGCAGAGCTGGGGGACACCCCGTGCGCCGGGCCTTGGCCACGGCCTTGGTTCTGTAGCCGTTCTTGTTAACCGTGTCGGGGTTGTACTTGTGCATCAGTCTCTGGTGCATCATTAGGACTTCGGGGTAAAATGTCCTGTAAGTACAGAAGGGGCAGGTGCTGGGTGCTATCAGGCCTCTAGTTGCAACCACTGAGCATTCCTGTGAAGTCTTGCTGGATAAGTCCAAGGGCTGCTCGTGAGAGTCCGCAACAGGTTTGTGTTTGTAGTTTTCAGTGCACTCTTGCACATCATTCACATTTTTTCCACCAATAAATGCACAGATATACTGGACATCATCTTCCTCTGATGCCACAGAAGCCTTCCTCTCTCTTTTATGAGGAACATTAAGCTGAGCTTCCTTTGCTTCCTTCTCAGCCTTTAGTTTTTCCACATAAGCAGTGGGCACGTTCTCGGGTATTTGACTGGAATTGTTACAAACAGAACCTTTGTTCGATTCCCTGGAATTATTCTTGATTTTTAAAAAGACTGTGCTGCCTATTGCATTGCTTAAGGACAGAACTTCCTTTTGCTGCTTGGCAGGTGGGCAGCTCTCAGCATCTTTGGCACCATCAAAAAGCCTCTTCAGGTTTTTGGTTTCTTGAGCACCATCAGCAGCCAGCAAAAGCACCGTCTCCTGACTCCGTAACGCAGCTTTGCTGTCACTCTTCACGTCTGTTGCAGTGTCACCGTGCCTGTCCTTGTGATGTCTCTCTAAATGATACCTCAGTGAAGTTTTCTGTGCTGCTGCATACTCACAGAATTCACATTTGTATGGTTTTTCACCTGAAACACAGTTTTATCAGTAGGTAAGTCTGACGTGATTTGAAGTCTTGAACACAATAAAACACAAGGGAATAACATGGACCCTCAAACAGTAAAGTAGATTTTTTTTCTCTCCCCTTTCTGCAGCCCCAAACTCATCTAAATAATTTGAACAACATCTTACTGCTTTAACTAACTACAGTGACATCTTCTGGCTACAATGGAGATGTTTCCCACTCGTTGGCTACGGATGGAGATGGGAGCTGACAACGTGTTTGGCAGAGATAAGCAAGAAGTGTAACTGTGGGTCAACTCCAACAACTTGTAGCCCTTGATCATACCACAAGTGTGCTATTCAACAACACAAATGGCACAGCTCACCTATAAATAGAGCTGCTTCAGAAGAAACAGGGACATGCAGAAGTAAAACAGTTTCCCTGGCCACAGAAAACAAGAAGCTGAGTTGAAAAACAGACTCAGCTTTTTCCCAGGTAGCAGCAGCTGGCAGACAACCAACCTCATACTTGGGAAATAGATGTTTTTAAGAATTCAAGCCAAACCCAAAACTTGCTGCTACACTGCTGAAAGCAGAAAAATTTCAAGCTTTAACATATATTGTGTTTTCAACAATTCTTAGTGCAATTAGCCTTACTCAAAAGCATTTATACTTGTGTAAATAATTAAGTCTAAGATATTTTAATTGCAATAACTTTTTTAGCACTGGAAAAAAACCTGCTGTTAATATGAATAATTTTGAAGGTAACTTCTGCTTTTCATTTTAAAAAAAAGTGGATTCAGCAGACTTCCCTCCCCTCCCACAAAGGTGAAGCCCCCATTACCTGTATGAGTTCTGAGATGAATATTGAGGTAATAATTGGAGCGAAAATACTTTCCACAATAGCTGCATTCCCTGGAGGTTCCGAGAGTTTTAACTTTTGTTCTTTCCAAACTATCTTCATTTTTCTCTTTGGGAGAAAACATAGGTATGTTATGAAGAACAAATGCAAATTTGCAGTCTTGTTTAAAACAATAACTATTTTAACTGTCTTTTTTAAGGAAAAAACACAGAATAAAGAACTGCTGTCAAATCCTACAGTCTACAAGTATCTTTTATTCTGATCTCAGAGCACAAGTTAAAATGCTAAAGTTAAAAAGTTCTGTATTCACAAGCACCATCATCTGTGTCTGTAACAAAGGAGCCCAGAAAACAAGTAAGATGCAAAACTAGGGCTCAAAGAAGATAAAAACTAATCTTTGCTGACCTACAGGAACTTGATGGAGAACGGCCCATCTCAAAAACTCACAGAGGCTATAAACTGCATTATTTTACTAAAGGGAGTGGTTGAATTAGTGTGAGAATCATGATTCAGAATAAAAATATGCTCTGAGCACAATGGCCAAACACAAGGAGGGGTTTTGGGGAAAACATGAAGATGCAATTTTTTATTAATTCAATCAACACTATTATTTCTGTGCTAATCAACAGTGTCTGTAAAACAGCATCCTTAGATTTGATGAGTAATTTTTCACCAGAAGCATTAATGCTTAAGCTTGGAGAACTACAGAGTGGAAGTGGCAGGGGAGGATATGGTATTCCAGGAACAAATCCATGGGCGGCCATGTGGTTCCACTCCAGTGCAGCAGCAGCAGGTGCCACAGGAGGGCGGCAGGGACAGGGAAATGGGAGAGAAGAGCTCTCCCAACACTGCTGAGCAACCAGACTGCACTGGCACGTTCAATAAAAACAGACAACTTCAGCAAAACACCCAAGACAAACTGGAAACCAAGAGGAGGAAGGAGACCTTTGGCTTGAGTAAGACTTTGGATCCTCAATAGAGTGAACTTAAAACAGTTCTTTGAGGTTTCTATGCATTGGAAAGGTTCTCTAGTGGAAATGCTACTTTCTTTGGCTCAAATCTGGCTAAGCCGAGCTGTAGCTGTGTTAAACAAACACATCATGTCTCAATAGCTGTGACTCAGCACCTCACACCGAAATCTGTTGTACTTTAGGATAAGACGCTGAGAAACAAAACAAGCGCGTTAACATTAGGTAATAATTCCATTCCTTTGTTACTGGAGGCAAAATAAAGGGCTGCACATTACCAGAAATGGAAAAGTCAGCCCTGAGTGTGTGCCAGGACATTCTGTACGTCGTGTCTTTCCTTGAGATTATGCAAGTGTCTGTTCTTTAAATGCCGACTCGGAGCATGTCACACACAGGAATGTGAGATTAGCTGCAAGACTCTTTGCTATTCCTTTCTGTCCCCAGACATGCAATCTTTTACAATTAGGGAATCACTCAGTATCACTTGCTTTTCCAAGACACTGTGACATGCAGAATTAATCCTGGGTAATGTACAGATGGAGCCCATCCACTCTGTCAGCAACCCTTCAGGGAGGAGGAGTTAAATATATACCTTACACACATGTCCACATTAACAGCCTGCATGTCCTTACACAACTGATTTAAACTTGCTGGTTCTGACACTTAGGCTTTCAAGTTACTTACTGTTCAAAACAAACACAGAACTTGCAGTTTGATAGAAAAGGTTTTAAATTACTCTTTACTTCTCAGGGTCTTAAAAGACTGCTGGTATCGAGCACTGAACACTTTCTGCCCTTACAAGATGCAGGGGGGGGAAAAAGTGGAACTGCAATAATTTCTTCAGAAATACTCTGGGCAAAAACATGTGCTGGGCAAGACGGGATATGCAACACTCCAAAGCACCCAGTAAAGAGGGAGAGAAGGGGTGAGTAAACAATGCCTTTGCCTAAGCTTATTGTTATTAAAGCTGTTTCAGTGATTCCAGTAACTCCTAACTGCAAGAGGGCCCAACACAACTTGAAATACCATAAAATGGTAGTGTCCAAACCTTTCCTTCCCTCTCATTTTTCTCTTTCCCCCACCGTAACATTTCCTATCTAGTTTTTCAACCTTTCCCTTTAAGTTCGGACAAGATAACAAAGACACAATGCAGTCTTTGGCTCTAAGGAGTTCCTAAGCAATTCAAGAACAGCTACTTCAAACTCAAGTGCTCCAAACTGTACTCACCTAAATGAATTGTTTCCGGGAGCCCATCTTCAGATCCATCTTCGGAGCCTCCTTCCATTCGCTCTCCTGCTCCGTTTTCCTCCAGGTTTGCAATTATATCAGCACAGAACGTCCTGGAAGCGGCTGAAGTCTCTCCATCACTTCTCCTGTCTCTCTTGTGCACCCTGGAATGAAGGACTAGCTGGTGGTATGTTCTGAAGGCTTTCCCACACTCGGAGCAGTGTGTTGGTTTCTCTTTGTTCTGGGATGATTTAGGATCCATCTCCATAGAAGGCACTTCACCACCTGGATGTTTCAGTTTATCTTGGGTTAAGTTACCATTCCCTGCGTAACTGCTGTTTTTATTTACTTTTGACTTCCCTGTAGTTTCAGCCTGGCTACCTTTATTTGCATTCCAAATTTCACAGAGTTCTTCTTTATCAGAAGATGACTCATCATTGTCTGTACTTCCTTCTTGCCCTGGTTCTTTCACTTGGCCATGGCCAACTGCAATCTTACCTTTGGTAGCCAGCTGCCATGCTTGGTATGTGGTGAAAGGATCTAGTTCAGCAATCCATTTGGCAGGTTTCTGCAATCTGTCCTTATCTGGAACTGAATTTGGTCTCAAGTTCAAGAATTGGAAAAATTCCTGGGTTTGAGATGTTTCTTCTGCATTCACTTCAGCAGTCACTTGGGGGCTTTCATTGTTGGCTACTGATTCTTTGGTGTGCACTTTGCTGTGCTCAATTAGAGTCTCTTTATTATGAAATAGGAAACCACAGACCATACAAATTTTGTAAGGTGACGTTACATTTTCAGTTACGTGCTCCTGCACCACCTCATTTATTGTTATGGGGCCTTCAGAACCTTGTTGGTGCTTGTTCCTAGAACCAGGCTTTCCAGTGTGTGTCCTCATGTGATTTTTGAGGAACCAGGGCTCTTTGAATCTTCGTCCACAAACATTACACCAGTATGTGAAAGAATCTTTATGCTTTTTCATGTGTGCCTCAATGTCAAAAGCTTTATCAAACGTCTGCCCACAAACTTTACAACTAAGTTCTTCACTGTCCTGCTCATTGTTTGGTGAAGGCAAGTTTGTTCTTACCTGACATTTATCCAGAGGGCTGAGATACTCTGCCTCAACCCTCAGGACAGCTGGCTCGCACAGAGTGGGCCTGTGCTGAGTTAAAACGTGCTTCCCGAGCTCTTCAGGATGCTTGAAGGTCTCATCACAGAACATGCAGTCCAGGGGCATGCAGCCCTCAGCCTGCATGAGGAACTTCTCCTGCAAGCTTTTGTAAGAGATGGTGTTTGTTCCTTTTATTGTCATTGAGGCGTCGCTGTTGTCCATCTGTGCACCCACAGTACTGGCTATTCCATCAGGCCCTTCCATGTATGCCAGGAGGGGCTGGGTTGGCATGATTCCTACCTTCTGTTCCCTCTTACATGTCTCAGTGGAAGGCTGCAGGTCTTTGGGGGTGCTCACTGATCACAATAAGGACACTTGTAGAGTTCTCCAA
Source organism: Scytalopus superciliaris (assembly GCA_013400415.1). Taxonomy (NCBI): domain Eukaryota; kingdom Metazoa; phylum Chordata; class Aves; order Passeriformes; family Rhinocryptidae; genus Scytalopus; species Scytalopus superciliaris. The sequence continues at coordinate 410,111 of VXBX01008728.1, read as the reverse complement.
CACGTGCTTACAAGTCTGCTGAGCTGGAAAACCCCTGCCAGGAAAAGGGTCTTTTTTTTTTTCCACAAGCAAAAAAATGATTTCTCTTTCAGCTTTATGTGCTTTCACACATCACTGGAAGTGCATCCGTGGGTTCACTCAGTGACGGAATGAGGTTTTTATGGAATTGTTTCTTCAGATTTTTCAAGTCTACAGATACAGTCAGTTGCACTTAGTTTTGTTGTACAAACATTTCAAATAGTTGCATTGGGCAAAAGACACTCAAGGCCAAGTTCAGTGCCACAAAGAACTCCAGCACCTGGAAAACAGAGAAAAGAGTCAGTCAGACTTTTCCAAAGACAAGGATTGTGTCCCAAGTAATGAAAATACTAGGACTGAGAACTACCAAGTGCTTTTGAACACAGAAGGCATATTTTTAAGAATTGGTTAGGGACAGCTGAAAGGCACTATGTCACTTTTCTACCTTCCACAGCTGAAACAGTTGATCTTGACCATCCCTCCGTTCCATTAGCTGGGTTTCTGTGTTACAATTGCTACAGAACAGCAATACTTTGTCTCCTCTAAACTTGCTCCTCCCCACTTATATAAAGCTGCTGAAACCATATGTCAATACACTCCTGAATTCATAACCAGCAAAGGCAGCAAGTCCAAGTAACCTTTCCTTGAACCTGTAAAACCACAGTAAAACTTCACTTGTTTGTCCTCTAAAGGCTGTTGAGCAAAGGACTTTTTTTTAAGACCAGACAGCTTGGAATCAGCTTTCACAGTTCTGGTACACAGGAAGTGTCAGCACAAATCTTTGTATTAATGACAATTCACTAGTACCACACTCAAAGTTCTTCCTGTCACCCACAAATTTACAATGCCTGGGACAGTTTTGGGCTGGTACAATTAGAACATCCCAAAGTTTGATATAAACTGATACTGTTTAAGACTCCACAAGATTAAAAAGGGTTATAGTTAATTACAACTCCAAATTAGATCTTTAAGTCTACTTAAGTTATAATGTTTGCTAGCAGCAACTCATGGCCACCACTCTGGGCTGACAAATTACAGTTTCATGGAGTTCAGGATTCCACTTGATCAAAGTTTCAGAAAAAGGAAAAGTCTAGCAACTAAACAAGACTATAATAAATGGAAGAAGACTCAGGCAGAGACAAGACACATTTCCAGATAAACTAGTGTCTAATGAAAACAATGAATTCAAAATCGGACTCAAACTTTCAAAAGTATTTCCTAAGAGCCAGCTGGACAGTGATCACATGACTTGAATTAATATGCCCCAAACCAGGAGGAAATTACTGATGCCAGTTGCTTGTCTTCCATTTCTCTGTATCTCCAGAGCTTAAAAGTGCCTTCCCTGCCCAATCCTCTAACCCAGGTTTAAACAATGAACACAGTTAATGTCAAGAAGCTTCTGGTTTCTTTAACCCAAGTTGTTCCATGCCTGGGCCAAAGACTCATCTCATGCTAAACACAAAAGGAGGGACCTTGGGGGATAAGGCAGAATGTATATGAGGGAACAAGGCACAGGCAGGCTGGTGGCAACAGAACCTGGATGTTCTGCAGCCAAGGTCTCTTTTCTAACTACGCCCTTTATCCCCATTCTGTTTTATCACTGCCATGATTAGCACTTCCTCCCTGCATCGTGACTCAAAAATCTTCTGTAACAGGCACGTTCAGGCTGTGGGGTGACACTTCTATTGCAGCCTTTGCCTTTCTCCCTTCCCTACTCAGTTCTGACTTTCATTCTCTCCCTATAGGCAGCTGAAGAAACTATAACCAAAGCTGGAAGCTGAAGCATTCAAAAAGCTTTCCCTTTTGTAAAACAGAAGTAAAAACGTATCAAAGGGTGCTTGGTTAGCATGTTTTACTGCAAGTTTCAACTTGCCTTTTTGTTCTATTTCTACTACAGTTTTAAGAGGTATTTTTTTTATCCAACAGGATAACATGCTGCAGCAAAACTCAGTGACTATCTGCCTGAAAATAATTTAGTTTCNAAAAAAAAAAAAAGGAACAAACTTAAGAGCTGCCTGCATTTTCTCTCAAAGCCACAGGGAAGCGCTCTGCAGGAATATGTGTAAAGAACCTCCTACAAAGAGGCCAGAGGCATTTCTGGGGCATGAAGGCAGATCCAAAGGCCAATGCCTAAAGTCCCACATAGTGAATTCCTGATTTGTCATCCACTACTTCCTGGCAAGTGTCTACAAACACAGAAAAAGCCAGCTAGGGTTTATTATGCTCCCACTTTGCAGCACTACAATATATACACAACAGAGAAAAAACAATTAAGTCACTGCAGAGAGAAAAGAGATGAAAAGCAAAATCCACACTGAGTCCCTCGCCCTCCACAGCATTCTGGGATGAGGGAGAACAGAGCTCCTTCTAACAGGGACCACCACACACAGCTCTACTTGAACCCAGCCTGGGATGATACAAACACTGAGAGCCACATCCTTCAAGATTTATTAGAATTTAAGGGACAGGCACAGATCTCATGTAGGAAAGCCCCAGGTTGGTCATTGATGTGTGAAATATCCACCTCAATCAATAATGTTTTCTCTGCTAAGTCTTTTAAAAATGGGTCTGTTCCAATCTCAGCTGTAAAAAACGAAACCTGTCCTCACAACCACACAAATACATTATACAACTAACAAGGGTCATGAGAGGAGTTCAACAGGAGTTTGGGTGCAGCTTTATTGGGGATCAATAGGTCTGAACAAGCCCTCTGGAAGCTTCTTCCATGGTCACAGCACTTTGTACCCCTCCGCCAAGCTGTGCTGGCTGCTCAGTGCTTTCCAAGCTTTCACTGCTCTTAAAAGGAGGCTCTGAACACTTCTGAAGACCCAGCCACAGCTCATCCTCTAGGCAGCACTGCAAAGCAGAGCAAGATATTCCTGTTTTTGGAATCTGAAATGCCTATTTGCAGTTCAGGCAACCACTGCTCTTGGATACACAGGAGACAGGACCTATAGAGCAGGAAAAACACTGCAGGTAGCATTTCTGAAGGAAACTGCAGATGCAACTAGACAGAATTATATTTCAACTGAAAGGGAAAAAGAATAAAACTACTGGAGTCAGGAGGTGAGTTAGAAAGCTCTAGTCTTATTCTTGTATCTGGTGATTACACACTTCACTCTGATTAGATACATGGCTTTTACAAGCAGGCAGGGTTTTAGGCTCTTGTTGTTTAGACAAGCCAACACACGCTGGAACTGCAACCCAAATATCTACACCAGGATTTTATCCATTAGTAAGTAACCTTTCTTCCCAGTGAAGATAATGTGCCTTGGATTTGAGGACCACAAATGCTGATTAATCACATTCCTGTTATTCAAAACCCTGTAGGCAGCAGGAAAACTGTCCAGAGGCACCTCAACTGTTGCTTTCTTGGGAAAGTGGACAACCTGCAGATTTGACCAGCACTGTGACTGTGGCTGGAGGTTTGTGCATGAGCTCAACACAAAAAGCACAGCACCTGGGTTCCTGCTGTCATCTTTCACTTTCAGAAAGCAAAAGAACAGACACACACCAGTATCAGAGACACTGAGTAAAGGAGCAGAGCAAAACAGGAAATCCTTCCTTCCAACAGCTGAAAAGCCATAACCTTACTACAGTTGAACTCAAGGTTGAAAATAAAGACTCCCTTATCCCTCCTCACAAGAAAACTTGAGTTCTGCCTTTCCTGCCCATCTGTAAATGTCACCATGTACCTCACCCTGAGTCCAGCAGCCCACAGGGGCTGCTCCAAGCAGGGCAGGAGGACCTGCCAGGACATTTCCTGGCACAGTCTGTCCAGAAGTGACAAGTTCCTCTCGGTTCCAGGATGCCACCTATTGTACTTCATCAATTCCAACAGCCCAGAGCCTGAGCATTCAGCACATTTCACTTCAAACTGAGTCATATTTGGCTAAAGGGCCTTTAGCCAAGTATTTCAACAGGTTCACAGCGATACCCATTACATTTCTAAACACCACAAAACATATATAAAGATTCCACTGGACAGATGAGAACATCTTGTTTTCATTGCACTTGCCACATAGCCTAAGAACCACACCAAAAACCTGCTGCATATAAATGGATTATTAAACAGAGAAAATTTTAATTAAGTGCCTGTAGAGAAACTTAATTTATTTTTATTAAATTAAACAACTAAAGACAACATATTACAGTCTCAAAAATTTCTTTGGGAAATGACCTATCAGAAGTAATTTTATTGCATTTCTACTTCCTGCATTTCAAAATTTCCATGAATATGTAATAAAAACTCTAGACACACCTTTCAGAGAATAGCAAAGTCTGACCATTGCATTTCCCATTTTAAACATTACAGAGCATTGGGAATAAAAGTTGCATTCCAAGTCTCAGGAAAAACAGCTATTTCTTGCTACTTCTGTGCTGGCAAAACTATTGTTAAACTGTAAAAAGCAAAGGGGAACAATTACAGAAGTTAAAGTAGTTGCTGCAACACTTTCTGAAAAACAGAAGTGAGAAAACTACACAAGTTACAGCCAAATCCATGACATTTAGTTACTGTTCTGTGCTGGCAGACAGAGATCCAGACACAACTACCTCAGCAAACTCTTCCATTCTCAAATTCAAGGCCAGCAGCAAAAATATCCCTGTTTAACAGATGATAAACTTTTTTCAGCCGCTGCAGACCAACCACCTTAATTTTCACTGTGGTTATTGCATTTGAGAAACTTCATGCAACTCTCAATTCCACTTAGAGAAAAAGAAAAAAAAAATCAGCTTTCCTCACATTTCAAGAAGTTTCAGGATATGAAGAGTCATTTTACATGAAACTTCTTTTCTCTTGGTATGTTTACAGCCCAGAACAGGTTGTTAGCAAACGGATTTTACACTGCTGATTGCTTAATGGAAATAACAAGTTAAACACCTCCTTTTTAAATTTCAATCTAAAAGTTTTGCCTTTTCAGAATAGTTGTGCCAGTTTTACATTAATGAACACAACAATTCTGTTTTATTTAGCATGACTTTTTAATCACTGAGATCACAAATAAAACCTGCCTTACAAACATTATCTATTTTGTCTGGGCAAAGCTACATTGAGGTGTAACACTAACCATAGGCAGAGTAGCTTGTGCATAAATAAATACAACTTCAAATCCTCAAATAAAACCTGAGCTGAGCTTATTTAGAGCACTCTTTTTAATACACATATATATCATTGCATTAAGCTCAGCCAGTTGCACCACCGCTGGCACACACACAGGAGGTTAAGCAGAAAATACCATCCCCAAATAGCTGATAACAACATCCAAGAGCTCCAAACTTTTGAGATGGCATTTCCAGTGTCCTGGGCTGTGCCTGCAGAACCCACCAGCGACACCGGCCCCGTGCTGTGGCATTCACAAGCTCCTACACTTACAAAATGAAGTCAAGTGTTATTGTGAGGTTCTAATTTACCAATTGCTCCAACAGGTGAGTCAGATTTCCAAAATCCACAGCGTGAAATTTCAGCTCTGTCTCTGCAGGTACCAGGGGTTTACGGCAACCGTGGAACTTCCTTTGCGCGTTTAAGAAGAAACCGTGGATGTCACACCTCGGGCCATCAGGTGTTTTCCTCTGTGAGGCAGAAATGATTTTCTGCCCCAGTCTGAGGAAGGACAGTCCCTAAATTCAGGGAGGATGATGCAGTATTTGCTACACAGAATGTGACCTTATTTCTGAAAAAGTACAAGTGACCATCTGCCCACGCCTGAAATGACAACACTGGGAAGTTCTGCAAGTCAGCCCAGATAAAACCTGATTTTGCAGAGCAGCACAGAAGCCTGTAACTTACTGCTCATTACTGGGTGTTCTCTTGCTTTCTAGGGAGGGGAAGAGCTACTCCCTTCCATCTTTTAACAGTAGATTATTTCACACAACTTCCCAGTGTGTTCTTTGCTAATGGAGGAGCACGTGAGTGCACCTAATGCTGCTTCTCATCCTCACCGAGACTTTTATACCAACTGTTCAAGTACAAAACTGTTTTTAAATACTTTAACAGTTCAGTCTGATAAAGAACCAACATGAGCACTTGTAAAGGAAATGGAGATTTAGGGGGAGGAAGGGGAGGAAGAGAGTTGTTTGTTTCAGTTGCAGGAAAGATCAAAACGAAGATGTTCAGGTTGAAAAGAGAACATAAAAGATGACCCTAAATTGGAATTTCCACTCCCTAAATCTGCAAATGTAAGTCTCCCTCGTTAGACTTCATCCTTCAGGCTTGAGGATTTCAAAGTTATCCTAAAGTTAAACTCTTAGAGGGGTTTTCATGGCTTATCCTTTTTATCCTCTATAAGAGAGAAGCTGTTACAGTCCCTTCGAAGAACACTGCAGAGATTCCCGACACAATGACACCAAGACAACTCACAAAAACAGAACCAAAGAAAGAGACACACATACAGAATTATTACCCGGGCATTTCTCCACACTTCAGAAAGATTTTGGGTGGAAAGCTCTTTTGCAGTCAGATAAAACAGACACACATACAAGTCATTCTCCTCCTGAAGTGCAGCAAACAGGATTTTAATCACCAGTGGAAAATAACTAGTAGTTAATAATGAACAATATTAGGAAAACTCCCTCCCCCATCTCAGACATCCATACTAATAAAAACAAAGGATATCCTTTCTCTAAAAAACCTTTTCCTGTGGAGTCCCTTTTCTTTAAGGCTATATGTCTAACAGTGTTTTGGCAGAGGATGGATGAGCTCAATGTGTCTCCTCAGTGAACTGAATGCCTCTTCTATCAAAAGATGTAATTAGTCCTTTTAAAGCAGGGAACATATAAGCTTGCATCATTTTGCACATGTTTTTCCTCCACTGAGCAAGAGCAAATATAAAAGAGACTAATTCTTGGCATTAAAGGAGGAAGTGCTACAAATAAGTATTGACTTTTAAAGTTCAGGACTGCTCTAACTGCCAGATTTTTTTTCCCTCTGATTAGGAGAGAATTTCTCAGGAACCACAGAGCCAGTGTACTTTAGACAGTATGAAGTGGCCAATACCTGTTGTAGACAGGCTGGAAGACACAGGAGTGATCCTGTTTGAAATAAGTCTGGGCCACATTTCACCACTGCTATAGGATGATGCAACTTCATTAAATCAAGAAGTTACATGCACTTAAACTGGCAATGACCCCTTACCTTACAAAACAGTTTATTGTTCTCTCCACAGCAGGTAAAGGCTCTCGGTGGAATGAAGGATACATTTTTATTGTTGAGTCAGTCTCACCTTACACAGACTGCCTCATGTGTTTAGTCTTGGTTTTCATTTAAAAGAAGATATTTTCAGAGACCATAAAAGGAAATTTGACTTTTTTACTTCTTGGCAGAAGGATGTAAGGTCTCTCCAGCAGCCACAACTACAAAGAAGTGTTAAATTCAGTTTACCAAATTAGACTTAATTCCTTTTTACTCAAGAGCCAGGAGTTCCTCCGTAGCAATTATGGCCAAGTTGCATCCCTTTGGGCAGCATAGGTGAAATAACAGGAAAAGAGATTGTTTTACTATTCCTGCATTTGAGACAAGTGGTCACTTCCAAAGGGTTCCCTTTGTTAAGGTCATTAATCTGCCCTGTGCCCTCACCTGGTTTCAACTCTGAATCCACCCCTTACCCAACACACCCAAACCACTACACAATGGGAAGAAGCAGCAATATCTGAACCCTCTTCCCTGCAGAGCACTTGGAAGTTGCCCCTTTCAAACACATCCATGACTGGGTATTTGCAAAAGTCAGTCTTGGAAGATGGAAAAAGGCACATGGTCCAGGTAATAAACATTTACTGGTAGTCCAGTCATCCTGGATTAGCATCTGGAGATACTAAAATATAAGTGATAGAAATAGACACTTCCAACAGCTGCCTCCGTTCTCTCACACAGGTGGGAGATCTCCCAGAGAGCCACAAATAAACGTTTTTAATTACCCAGCCCTACGTTATCTCACCCTAGTGGGCTGCAGGGATGTATGTGATGATGCATCCAACATCCTGGGCTTCACAGTGCCAGAGAAAGGAGAGGCAGCACCCACAACAAGCTGACCTCAACAGGCAGACTCATATACCAAATTCTTTTTAGCAGAGGAAAAAAATAATGTTAGAAACAAAGAGGAAAGATAAACTGAAATTTGGGCTTCTCTGGACCACTTTACATCCATTTTCCTCAGAACATACTAAACATCAGCCTCTAGTGTAGATCTAATTTGCTTCCTCCTGTGCACCAAAAGAGAGAGGCCGACAGAACCCCCAGGGCTTCACCCACCAGTTCTCAACTATCATGACACAATGCAAGCACAATACAAGGGCTTCAATTTCCCTTCTGTAGCTCATGTCAGAGGCAAACTGTACTCTCGTTATTACACTGAGAAATGCCAGTGTACCTATTGCACATAAACAAACTCAGACTTTGATACTTTTAGTTACATAAAATCTTTAGCACATAGAAAATCACTATCCAGTCAATTATTCACTTCCACTTGGATGGTGTTCTGCTCAAATCTTGAAGTCACACTGATCTACATAGATTTCCCTGCATATTCTGACCACATTTCCTCTTGTTCTTTCTTTTGAAATCCTCAAGGCAGCCTGATAACCAATCCCATCTCCTGCAACAAACTCAAAGGCATTGTGTTTCCAAACAAGTATGTCACCAATATTCTTAATTTCAAACTCATTTTTCCCCCAGCACATACATTGTTTTACTTTGAAATTGAAAGTCTGCTCTTATCAAACCACTTAACTTGCAGCTCCTCTTATAAGAAAAAAAAAAAATGAGGAAGAATCAAGAGCTAGATTTACGATAAGCTGCAAACTATGCTCTGACCTAAGTCATGTGGCCATAACAGTAGAAGTTTTAATGTATTTTCCCCACTGACACACGCCCACGTTTGGCATAAACAAGTTTCATCAGCAACAAAAGGCGATTATTTGGCAATTTCACTGAAAAAAAAAAAAAAAAAAAAAAAAAAATAAATTTTTAAAAAAAAATT
>VXBX01008728.1:376531-394142 GCA_013400415.1 Scytalopus superciliaris | reverse complement strand
TGTGAAAAATATAAGAAAATAAAAAACAGGTTCGGGGGGGGAAAAAAAAAAAAAGAGGCTCAGAATATCTTACAACTTTTCTTATTTTTCCTCAAAATGCATTGTATAATATCACATTACACGACTGAAATGAAAACATCCCATTTATTTTTACAGATTAGCCACGGTGACCTCTGTGATTTATGCTCATGGAAATCTTTGATATGAGGCAAGGGCCAACCTGGAAAAATAAATCCTGGATTTTCTTCTCCTTCCATTTTTCCTTGTGTTGAGGACATTTGCTGCCTTTCTGGAGAAGCTTCACCAATCGATGTTTTATGTATGAAGCAAGAATTTCTACAACAAATGCACTGCCAGCCCTGTGTTTACTGTTCTGCACTATATGTTACTACACAGTCTTGCAATATTAAACCTAGCCCCAAACTAGACTTTGGAACCAGGCAGCATGCCCACAATTGTGATAATCTCCTCCATAACAACACAAAGAAATAAAATAACATTGCTGAAAGCTTGAAAGTTTCGACTCAGTCCCCAAACTCCTAATGCACTTAAATGCATAAGTACTTTTAAATTACATTATGTGCAATTACATGATATAAAAATCCATGCTGGAAGTTTGGTGATCTGGCTCAAGCCCTGCTCTTCTCGCAGCACACACGTGAGTGTCAGGGAGAACGACCACAGGGCTGAGCAGGCAGCAGGAAGCCTTCTCCTAAATTTAAAATCTTTCAAGGGTTTCCGTGGCTATTCGTCTCAAGCAACTGACCTGAGCAGCGCAGCACCCGGGCTATCCCTGGCAGCGGGACATGGGCCAACTTTCATTCTTTTGCGCAGGGACTCTCTCGTTTTGGAGTCACGTTTAGGCAGCTATTAAATCTGGCCCGTGGTGCGGTTACGGCACACGCCGGGTTTGGGGGAGCTGGGCTCGGTCCCAGCTCTGCCACAGATTTCCTGCGTGATCCTGGGCAAGGCTTCTCCCAGGGCTCACAAAATGCCGCAGTTCTGGGGGCTTTCTCAAGCCCCTGCTCTGGCACCAAGTCACTACATGACAGTCTCCCTTTGCTGGCATGAACAGATAAATAAAGTAAATACGCAGTGTTTAGGCTTTTAAGGAGATAAGCTTGAAGCCACGATCAGAGCTAACCTAATGGCTCAGACTTAACGCGTTTTAGAAGCCCTTTAGAAAACTGCTGAGTGCCCGGGCCGTGAGTCGGAACATAAAACCCCTTTACACTCTTCACTTCTGCACAACAATATCTATTTGCAAAATCAGGATTGCGCTGCTTCTCTGCTCACAAAACTGTTTGTGCAACGTTCAGATGACAGCCAGACTAGAAAATGGAATCATTTATGAGAAGCTTTATCGGTGTTTTGTGGCTTTTTTTTTTTTTTTTTTTTTTTCTTTTTTCTGCATTTCCCCTTTGCACAAATTACTTCTTTCAGCATTATTTGAGCGGCGGGCCGGGATCGCGCCGCTGGTGCGTGTTTACAGGAAACGCCTGTGCTCGTTAGACTCGGGCTCAGATTTGACTCACTCACATGATCGCATTTACTAAATGAAGACACAGACGAGAGGGCGATGAGAAAGCTGCGAGCGATCGCGTTCTTGCGACATCGCATAAGCCACGGAGGGCTGCAGGAACCAGCAGGCGCTCGCCCTCCCCCAAGAATGCGCCTGGCTCTGCATCAGGGATATCTCCCCAGCCCAGATTCACTCCCAGCCTCCCTCTCCAGCAGCTCTTCCCCCCCCTCCCTTTGCATTGGAGACCAAAGAGCTGCATTCTTTATAAATGCGCTCGGAGGTATTTTGATGCTATTCGGGGGTATTTTGATGCTCAGCGGCGTATTTAGCGCACACCGGTTTATTTTTGTAATGATAAAGAAGTCGCAGGGGTTTTCTTTCGCTGTTTTGTACGCCCTGTCCCTACAAAGTCATAGATTTCAAATCCTTCGAGGCACGTTGACAGTGCAGCTATTAAAGGTTTTCTGTTTGACCTTGATTTTGGTTTGTTTTCGCTGTGTATGAACTTTAACAGACTTGAAGCATGACACGTCTTTTCTTTTTACTTCTTGCAGTGCACATAGCATAGGAAAATACGTGTAAACAGAAGTCTCTTCAAGAGCACGTAGATTTCTCAAAGAAAACACGTCACTTTTTTTGCCCGTTCTGCTCAACCTACAGTTTTGTTCCTGTACTTTGTTCTGCAAATGGATCCTTTTCGAGATGACGGTACAGCACAATGTGAATGTTCTCTTTTCTTGTAACTCGTGGGGTGAAAGATCCCTGGGATCCCACTGTTATTTATTCAAGCACACGGTAGTTGTCTGATAGGCTCTATCACAACAGCAGTAACAGCAGCATTGTTGCCACTGCGGCCATAGAAAGAGAATAAAGATTTGCATAGAGAAGTAAAATCTTTTATTAGATGCGGCTGGAGAGAGAAGAGCTCTCAGGCACGCAATCCCTTCCTCAGGGCTGAAAACAGAAACAAGCTTCACATGCATCTGTGCAGGGAGGGCAGAGAAATGCACTGGTGAAATACAAATTATACAAAAAAGGTTGCTTGGGCAGATAAACAAAGCGAGGATGATGAAGTCATACCCTCTGTCCAGAATGGCTCCGTTATCAGCACCACAGGCCTTAAACTCTTGTTGTAACTTTCCAAATTGTCCTTCCCAGTATCACGTGGCTTTTACCCTGAATATCAAGAGCTGGATCTGGAGACTGGCCGTTACTTCTCTCCCTTCCTTGATTAGTTTGAGCTTCCAGGCTTCTCACTCTCAGTTTACAAACTGCTTCTTTCTATTGCTTGGATATGGCAAAATAAAAGCACATTCACTCATGCTAATTAGCACCTGACACCATTCTTCAATTAAAAGCAAGTCTAATATTAAAAGCCCAACCCTGGGCTGACTATTCACATACAGAGGTAGGTGTGCACTGAACTGGTTCTAAAATTGAGCCCTAAATATATTGTTTTGATAGGATGACATGCTTAAATTCATTATTTGTTATTGCAACTTTCCTCACTCCATTACTGTGCTCAGCGCACGCTGATTACTAAGTTGAACAACTCTGGATTTACAGATCTGGGAGCTCTGTAAGGTCTTGGATTTTTGGTGTAGATAATTCAGAGTTTTACAGCCATGTTTCAGTTCTGACACTTGTTCTGTAGGTGTAATTCAAATGTCACCTTTTTCCCACTTCTCCTCTTGGGGTCATTTTCTGTTTTGCCTTCAGTTATAGAAGTTTGGCTCCTCTTTGTCTTGATCTTAAATGAAATGGAAACTTCAGGTACACCAGTAACATTTGCAACAGGGTCTGTCATCAAAATAGTATTTCCAGAGTGATGACAGCGTCTCCAGGTTAATTCCTTTACTTCCTATGGCATATTCCAAGTGCATCCAGACACCAACACTGCCTTTAAAGGTTACTGCTCCTTGTACTTGTGATATGGAGGTGGATCCTTAAAAACTGTCCCATGAGCAAGAAAACAAAATTTTCTGCCTGAAGACAGCAGAGAATGAAGGCATCTGTGCACATTATATGAGAGTTAGGGAAGTATTCATTTGGTAAAGGTTTTTATGTAAAATTACGCAGACTCTGTCAGCTGTAATCCTTAGAACAACACAACCAGTTCAGGTAATGTTTTGAGCCATCCTTCTGCAAAAATATTTACCTTAGAGTATGTCCTCACACTGGGCTGTTGAGCTACTACAGCATTTAATCCCCCAAGTTGTAGAGCACAGAGGATTCATAAAATCACTTTTTGTTTCTTTTCCCAACTTTCATGGTGTTAGAAATAATAATTATGTCTCATAATCTGAAAGTGCTGATGCATTAATAATGGATGATGGGATTCTTGCACATGTGTTTATTAATTTATAAACACCACACAGCCTCAGAATGAAACGTGTTCTATAAATAGAAACCTAATATTGATCAATCCTGTCGTGGAATTACCATTCTTGGAGGGTTGCAACGGGCTTTTTTTTTTTTTTTTTTTTCCCTTTCTTCCTAATCTGATAACAAAAAGAATTCCCTGAGCTTGGCTCTTTGTTATCATTATTTGTTTCTTCCTATTGTACTTTCAGCAGCACTTCCTCCTTGTATGAGAAATGCAAGAAGAAAAACCTGAGGCTTCTGAGTCCTGAATGCAGTAGAGCTGGGATGTCACAAATGTGCATTTGAAAGGTGCTAAAAGAGACAAGGAATTGTTTAAAACCAGGAATTAGCATGACAGTTGACAAAGGCATGGTATGTGCCAGAGCTCTCCTGTTTCCAATGCCAGTTAATGGGAGCGAGGATTCCCTGACCTGGGGGACACAGTTGTCTGGCACACACAGAATTGAGAATTCCTGTTCCAACACCATAAGAAGATATCATTTACTTCCAAACACGGTCTCCATTTTCACCAGTGACAAGTAACCCGACGCCTGTCTTTGCATTTCTTATGTTTATTTGCTTCACATTTTCCTTCTTCCCTGTCTTTGCAAAACTCAGGTTCTTACAGGTGGGTGCTGGGCAAACAGGTGAAGAACCTTTGCCACCCCTGCTCTGGGTAGAGGGGGAGAGGAGCATCAAACCCCACACTGCCCAGATCTGAGAAGCTTCCAAGGAACTTTGCCCCTCTCCTGCCCTGCTGCCTTGGGCCAAAACTTCCCCAGCAATCCCAGCAGGGCAGTTATGCCAATGCTCACACACAGCCACTGCCAGCATAACCTGCCAAATTATAATAAATGGAAGAAAATGCCGAGCTCCTGCTTACCCTTCACTCCCTGCTGGGATGCAGGAGGATGAGGATGGAAGAGGAAGGCTGGGACTAGGGCAAAGCTTCAGCTGGTGCATATCAATATCACACTCCTGCCTTTAATGGAGCCCCAGTAATTCCCAGCAGCTGTGACTTCACTGCAGCATTTTGACGTGTTTAAGGGGAGTTTTGATTCCAAACCTACTCTTCTGTGGGGCCCAGTGCTGGGGTGATGGGCAGGGGGCTGCAGGGACATGGCAGCCCCCCCAGAATCTGTCCATCAACGAGCCAGAGCTCCACTCACACGTGGAAATTCAAAATTTGACATCGGTGTTTTGCTACAATGGAATCATTGTCTGTGGGACACAGTAATATCTTCCTGCAGGCTGCTTGTGTCAGGAGACTATTCAAAGTAAATCATCAGATTTTGCTTCATTTTTGCCATTGTTGCATTATTTCCCATATAACTTCTTTTTTTCCGCTCAAAAGAAATTAGCTCTTATTTCATATTGCAGTGTTTGAGAGCATTTTTTTTAATTAATATAATTGGAATTTTTTATACAGTTAAAAAGCCTGTTTTCACACGAGACAGTAACACACACAACTGAGGACACTTTAAGCTTAAACTACTCATGAGAGAAAGAGGAAGGTGACTTTTTCCGTGGAAGCAAATGCAGAAATTAAACCATCAGACATGAAATAACAAGTAGAATTGAAATGTAAACCCTTTTCAATGTATTCGTCTGAGGTGGTGTCACCACAGGTTAAATAGGAGAAAGTTATTATATGGGGCATTTTTAATATGAGAGTGTTCTTCCAAAGTAATAGGATATTATAGTTTTATAATAATGAAGTTTCTGTGAACAGTCTGGGAGAAAGCAGCTGCTTGTGTGATTAAGAAGGCAGGATATTTGGTGTGGGCTGTGGCCAGCACAGGAGGTGGCTGGGACAAGGTCGCCCTCTCTCCCAGGTCTCCTAAAACACCTCTCGGTGCTGACAAAATCCCTGCCCGACAGACGAAACCAGAGCTTTATCGAGGACTTCTGGTGACACTACAAACCCTGAGCATGAAAAAACGCTTCCTGCTGCCACTTCCTGCTGCTGCCACAGGAACAGCACAGAGGGCTCTGCTCAGAGCTTGTGTCTTTGTCAGGCTGAGGGTGAGCCGAAGCCTTGAACACAGCACACCAGTCTAGGAAAGTGTGTAAACTCTCAGTGCTGTGTCCTCTGCTGTTAGATGTGTAGATTTAGACAAAATACCCCCAGCAGACATTGAAAGGTTATGGTGAATGTCATTGTTTTATACAGAAAAGCTCCATAATCTATTCTGCTGAAGTACAGACCAAAATGGTTGTAAAAGGTGGATTTTCAAGAGAAATTAGGGACTCAATGAGTATTGCAAATGTGTGTGAAGCTGGATGGCTGCTTTAGGCATGTAATTATTTTAATTTGGGTATGTAAACTAGATAATTGTACACGGAAGCAGCTAATTGAGCACATTTTAATTTGCTTTTACCTGTACAGACACTCAGGAGAGACGAGAAGAGCTCGCTATGAATATGTGCTCTCTGCATTTTCTACCTGCAGGCAGATCCAAGGTTCTGCATCCTGCTATGGATCCCAGACAGAACTGCTTTTGAAGGAATGAGATGCTGCAGTTTTCCATGCCCCAGGCCATGCCAGTTTGCTGACGCCCCTTCCCCATCCCCGCTGCCCCCCAGGAGCTCTGCAGCTCCATTCATGTGGTTTGTACACTCGGGGTTGGCTCTGCCCCTCACTCTGGTACCTTTTAGCCCAGTGCACAAAGGCAAAGAGAAGAAAGGAAAGGCAGGATGTGTTTCTGGGCTGGCCAAGAGGATTTGTTTTCCTTTTTGGAGTACAGACAGACGAGGGATAGGGCGAGTGCACCAGGAGATACCAGAATATCTCAATAGCATTTTCCTCTGCTCTCAGTTTCCCTACCCCTAGCAACATGCTGACAAATCAAGAACTGCCATCCTATATACAGTACTCCAGCTGTCAGCCTGGAGCAGTGCATCTCCTTGCTGGAGCACAGCCTTCCCTTTGTTTCAGCTTTGGAAATAAAATCGCAGTTTGGAAAATAAAGGGGAAGGAATTCTTTTCCAGGGCAGTAAAGTCACTAATCCTTTTTACAGGTTCGTAACTGCGTTAACTGCTTGGAACAAGAAGCCACACGGTGAATGATAATGGATTTGTAGTAACAGTATGCCTTGTACTTAATATAATAACCACTTACATAAAGTCAGCAGACTCACTAAACTCACCTACTACTTAGGTTTATAAATATTTTCATTGATTCAGTTTATTCACAGTAAGAAATGTTTATCACCTGAACCGCCTTTGTTTCTACTTGATCATTTTCAAGGGAGGGAAAAGGCTTTTTGGAGATAGCTCTGAGTACGCCACAATTTTGAGGCTGGCTCAGAGGAGGTCGTGCACTATGTTAATGTCCTGGACTCTCAAGTCTGAAACAGGAATAGGTCAAAGGTAACGTGAGTTTTGTGGGGCTTTTAAAACATGCATTGTGTGGGGGTGAGTGTCTTACAGAGGCACAGGCTGCAGAGGTAGCACCAGTCTCACTTAAAGCCATCCACAATTTAATTAAAAGCCATAGATATCCGCAGGAACAAGAGAACCACTGAGGTGTGGTGGTACAAGTACTTTACAAACAGTAGAAGTCGTCACCAAACCCATTTTATAGAGGGAGAAACTGAGGCTTGGAAAGGCACGGGATTTTCCCCAAGATAAAATTATGGGACACAGCCCTGCACCAAGTCTATGAAACCTTTCAAGAATGCCATGAAAAAGCCATGTGACATGTAATGAGCCAAATCCACTAATTAGCAAAGGAGAAACAGAATGGGAAGATGCAGCACCGTGGGATTAGCAAGGGCTTAAATATTTGCATGCACCTCTTATTTTTTTTTTCCACCAAGATAGAGACAATAATATTTTTATCCTTTCCTTCCTCGTTCATGAAGGCTGGATTTGCCCTTGCTCTGGCATTTCTGGCTAAAAGTGCAGCACAATTAAAATTTGCATCCCAAATTCCTGGATCTGTGCAATGGATTTGTGCATCTGGTACCACTTTCTCGGAAACGTTGGGTTTGTTGAGCACGCGATGCATGGCTGAGTCACACACTCCCAGTAAGTCTGATGCATCCTGGATACACCAGGTTCATTCTCCAGCTTATTCTACGTGCCATTACACAGCACATGTGCACCTATTTCTGTCCAGGAAATCCCAGGCAGAAATGTATCGGCCCCAGATTAGCTGTTCGTAGCCAAGGAAGGGCTGAGTGGATTAGGGAGCTGGGAGGAATATATTGACTCACGGCTTTGGAGACAATACCTGTCATCCCAATGCAAAATCCCGAGGGGAAATATGAGAAATTTCCATTAACCACTCAGCTTCATTTCCCCCCATTCATTGTCTGTGTTTCTTCAAACTGAATCTATCCAAGGAAGTACCAGCCAGGCTGTTTTCCTTGAAAAAGGCTGAGAACACAATTTGGGCCATGGCAGGCAGATGCAGACAATCCTTAATCTGAGTTTTTATAAAAATGAAACAGAGGAATCCCAATTAAATGGAATATTAGACCCTCGTCTGGGACTCTCTCATTGTTTGCAGGCCAAAGGTGATCAGGAAAAGTTCAGGATTTAAAAAAAAAATAAATAAATCCCCGAAACTGCTCCTCAAGTTTTCAGGAGCCACTCCTTTATAACACAACAGAACAAAATAGTGTATAATATTTCCAAATTCTGCTCTAAGGATGGTGGCTTGAAGTGAAATATTTGTTAATACAAGAGCTAAAGCAGTTTGCACATGAAGTGAATCCCAATGAAAGGAATAAACACAAGAATTATGAATATAACATCATGCAAAGCAATAGAAAATAGTGCAGGAAAAGCAAGAAATCAGTAGGGAAAATATCTTTTCCCCAAGACTTAAGCTGTAATGAATTTCTAGAATCTTAAATGCTAAGTTAAAACTGCTTCATTGTGGATTTATGTTGCATATCATGTTTTGTCAATAGACAAGGGCCAAGCAACACTAAAGCCTGGTGTTAAAAGGAGTTGCAGGAATGGAGGGCAGATGTCTCCAGAAGCTGAGAGGGATTCACATGTACTCTGTATTTCTCTGGCTCACTTGTAGGATTTTCTTCCCCTGTATCTTTTAATTTGTTAAATGATTCGAGAGAAATCAACCCACCTACACTTAATTAGCTTTATAAATCAAAGGTGACAATTCTTTAGTAACCTGTGTTATTTCTCAGCTAGAAAAAATGCTGACAAATTTATTTATTGACCTGTTGTGTTTCGCAAGGACAGCCAATGTTATATTGATCCAGCTCTCCAAAATCCTGTAGCAGGGGCAGTAACATCCCGAGTGTCTCCGCAGAATCCCTGCTCTGCACTCTCCCTGAGTGATATCCCCCATCGCTCACGGAAATGCAAATGCTCCCATCCCCCAGCCCTGCCCTCCTCTGGCTTTCGGGAAGGATCCTTATTGTTGGAAATTAAACGGAGCCGGAGCAGAGACCTTCACGTTTGCTTGGCATGGAGTTTGCCGCTTTCATCAGAAGTGATCGTCTGTAACTACGGTTGCAACTTTAATTATATCTTCACTAAGAGCTCCCCCACCCCCAGCTCTTGCTGTAAACTCCCTTTGTGTCACCCAGGAATCCGATCCTGCAATCCCTCATGGCAAAACCTCTGCTGGAGCCAACGGGGTTGACTCCAGATTTCCTCAGGTCTCCCTTCTGGAACACGTGTATTTAAGGCATCAGCTTTGCTGCCTGGTGCTTAAAAGTACGAATGTGCAGCAGATCTTTAGGAGAACAGCATTTCCATTTTTAGTTCGTGGTGAAATGAAAAAATAAATGAAGACTTCAGTGTCTGACCTACTGGGATACCTCGCTTGACAATCACTCATGAGTCAGGGTGACAAGGTCACGTTCCTTATTCTTTATTCATTTAACCGTTTGATAATTATAAGTAGCAATGGAAAGCAAGCAATTCTCACATCCTCACAGTTAATAATCTTCCCGGACCCCAGGGTAGGGATCAGGCAAATGGAGAAAACAATAGGGAAAAGTTAGAAATTGTTCTCCATAATCTATTACCATCAGGTAAAGGAAAGAAGTGTATCTTTGGAAATGCACATTCATTTACATTTCTAGCCAAATCCGTCCTGCAGTCAGCTAAAAAGATAGAGAACACACTGAAAATAGGTTTGGAATATTATTATCCAGCTGATGTTCTTGTTTTCCCATGTGCATTTTTATGCAAATACTATTAGTTTCGCCACCTCCAACGCTCCTGGATTCCCACTGAAACCTGTGAGAGCCCAAGGTCTCCATCATCACACACTTATTTTCTATATTAAACCACGGCTGAGACGGGAGGTTTGGCTGCTCTAATTGCCATGCGTGGCCACGTTCTTTGTACTTAATCTTGTGTTCCAATGACAAAGTGAAGAAATCCCTTTCCCTTGCGCTCCAATCCCACCCTCCTCTAGACCACATTTAAGTGTGTGACCAACTTGAAGTATCACCTCGTGCGTGTTTTCCCCACATGCTGAAGTGTGGGCTCAAACAGGGGTGCATTCCTGAATCCAAACCAATCCATCCAAATAGCTGCAGGTGAGAATTCTTCATACGTGCTTTCAGTGAAATATGCCTGGTCATACAAGTACAGGCCTGTATTGCTGTTTATTTCAGCGGAAAAAAAAAAAAAAAGGAAAGTATTTCAGGGTTTTTTTATGTGTTATGCAGTTTAAAAGCTGCCTCTGGAAAAGCAGGATATTTTCCCGAGTGTTCTATTGGTTAGATATGTAATGCTCACAAAGAAGCAATTTAAAAAAAAAAAAAAAACAAAAAAAACCAACAACAAAACAAACCAGCATTTCACAAATACAGACAGGTTTTATATTTTAGACTGATATTTTCTCTAGGCCACTTCCTTAAGGAGCCTGTTTTGGACTAATGGGTGAATTTCAAAAAGTAGAATGTTTGTGTAACCTCATCGTTTGCAAATAATCAAAGCGAGGCGAGATACATGCTGAGTACCCAGATGGATAATATTTTGTTTTTCTTTGTGAACGTCTTTTGTCTTAAAGCTGGTGTGAAAATCTAGAAGAGGGCCCCACATGATTGATCACCACAAGCATCAGAAGGAAATGATTCACCACAACACTGTAACTGAAACTGCTTCGACACCTGATTGCAAACTTCACACTGGGGGACTAATTAACTGCTGTACCTGCTCAGGGCACCTCATCGAGGGTAATTCCAGCTGCGAATACCCACTGCTCTGCCTGGTTAGTGCTGGTACAATGTTACTGCATTCGAAAGTGAACCAAGAAGTTAATAATAGATAATTTTAATGATGACATTAAATTCTAATGTCATTAAGGTATTGTTTAAAAAAAAAAGTGTAATCTCAATATCCACCTAAAGTGAAGTGTACACGTATTTTTTTGCCTCTAGTTTCAGCTTCAGGGTTTTCCTACTGTTTCCATGAACTTCATTTCAGGTACAATGTGAACATTTGTGAAACATTTTCAATATTAGGAACAGGAGGGTCATATTGTCTGAATTTAGATACAAAGCAGTACATGAAATATAGTCCAGCTCCCCATGCATTGTGCTCAGAACTGAGCCAATGTCTCAGCAGATTAACATCAGAAATACAAGTTTGCAGTCTGCAAACAGAGATAATGTATTCCTAGCAAAGCACTTAAACGGAGTGATTAGAAAGAACAGAACTATAGCTGGCTGGGGGTTTTAGTAGGGCAAAAAATCTATTAAATAACGTTTTAACCTGACAGTAGCTATATGGCTGCAAATTAATCTACTAAAATATGGGGTTTATAAGCAGTGTCCAGCAATGTGTTGTTCTTTTTCACTACCTGAACACTGTCAGTTGTTTTGACAAAGAAAATAGTTCTTCCCTCTTGCCTCCTGTCTCCTCCACTCGATTTAAATTGAAAACTATTTTTGAATGTGTTTTCAAGCAATTAAAAAAAAAAAAAAAAAAAAAAAAAAAAAAAAAAAAGAAGTCCCACGGTTTGTCAAGGGTGTGGAATCGTTTGGCAATAGCTGAGAATGATGTGTCCTTTGTTCTCATTTTCTAAATGATTGTGAGAGTTTGTCCTGATGACATGAAGAAACTGGTGACCTCTTCAGGAAAGCAGCATAAACCCCGTAAGTGCTGTGTCAGAGTGACATCAGTTTGGTGCTTCTAAAAATAACTGTCCCCATCTCCATCACAGTCACTTGTCCCACCATCAGCAAAGGTCATTAAGCACCTGGAATAATTTCCTGCTCATTGAATATTATTTTCCCTCTAAAAGCCAGATAACCCTGTGTATCCACAGAGCTCCCACCACTCTCAGCAGTGTCTCTGAGGGCAGATTTAGGCATTTTTTAACCTGCCCAACGATGGCACAACCCCACAGCACCACTGGCAGAGCAGGGTTTGCCCACGGGCAGCTGGACAAGCAGAGCTACAGGGCCTTCCCTGGCCTTACCCATGTGCTTTTCTGAGCTCCACACTAAAAACTCCCAAGGAATTGCTGGAGGAAGACCATGGGAATGTGTCAGTGCAGAGCTCCAAGGCTTAAATACGTGATGACCACTCATCTCACAGCCCCACTAAGATAAATTACACCTTGCATTGCAAATTTGCCCTGGAGTGCTGAGTTCTGAGGATCTGTCTGCGTATTTCTAATGTGAATAGGGGTTGGAATACACCAAGGTTTGCTGTTATTTTACCTTTTGAATTCACAGCAACCCTGAGCTCAGTATCAAACTGCTCATTTTTCAGAGTGGTGAATTCATGTTATGTGTGTAGGCTGTTGGTAATTTCATCTCTATGAGTTTCCAATATTAATCAGAATTTACTCGCTATTCCCAGTGCTTCATGAAGAAAGAAAAAGTGCACATGTGAGGGAGGACTTCTCCAGAGTTCTCTGGCAGTCAAGCTCACAATTCTGGGTCACACTTTGCAGCCACCTGCATGCCCAGCACCAGCCTGGGCGATGGGCAGAGCATCAACCCAGAGCTGCCCGTGCCCTGGAGGTGAGCAAGGGGGATATTGGTCCTGCAGAGCCGCCCTGGGCTCCTTATTCAGCCCATCAGATCATCCTTCTCACCTGCAGTCCATCCCCCTGTGCCAACCACGTTCAACACTCCCCCAGCCAGCTTTTAGGGCATGAGATTTTATATGAACAGACATCACAAAGAGCCTGTTCTCTGTTTCCAGGGGCATCTCTCTGACAAACCACACTTCACACTTTGCAGACCCTGGGCCAGCTCTTCAGCTCCTCACTGGTTTTTTACATCCAGTCAAACCTTGAGCAAAGATTAAACTAAACGTGAACCAATTTAACGAGTTTTTCCCAACTGTACGAGTGAATTTTTCATTGCAGGAAGTGCAGTCCTTTCTGGAGTCCAACGCAACAGCTCATAAATAACATGCAAAAACTTAGTGCAATAGCAGAGGAAATTCGAGGTGACTGCAATGCAATTTGTCAGTTGTGCACTAATGGAGATGGGGCTGCAACACACTCGCCTTTTCTGCCTGTGTTTGAATGAGCATCTTTGTGTTCCACGCATCCTCTCGTCTAAAATTACTGTTCTCTGTAATACAGGGTGACCACAGGAAAATACAAAAAATAAAACATTTAAAAAGAAACCACAAAAGGACACACTACTGCATCTCAAAATGTTGGTCTAAATATACACAGGCAAAATGAAGAAAAATCAAAGGAAATTTCAAAAAGCAGGTGGAGCAATGTAGAATTATTTGTGCTGTTCAGCTGTTAGTGTGCCAGGGTCAATAATTCATGAATAGGTGAATAAAGATTTATTTCATCTCATACAAATACTGATGTTTAACTGAGATTACTGAGACTTAAACACTCAGCATTGCCCAAATCAAAAGAAAAACATTTCCAGAAAGGATGGGAGGAATTAGTATTCCTTTTTTATTTTCGGGCAAACTATCAAACATCAGACACAATTTAGCCCAAATGAGATAATGAATCAGTAGCACAGTTAGAAATAATTCCCTTGCTGGAGAAATGTCTGTAATAGACCATATACAGACTGCCCAGCTATGTTTCCAAATTCTAATTATTTGTGCTTCTTAGTCACAGCACTAATAATACAGATTAATACTCTACACAGGTATATGATCTCCACCCAGGAATTTCAGAGCATGTTTTTAAAGACTCATTCCTCAAATGATACAAATCAACTTCACAGATGCAGGAACTGAAGGTGCAAATAACGTGAAATTGAGCCCCATGGAAATCCATGGCTGTGCAAGGAATGGAGCCAGGGCTCCTAATTCTCAGCCCAGGTTTCCCTGTATAAAATTTTAAACATTTTGTGCAGATATTTTATAATGTTTTTTCATTGCATGACTGTCTGTACATCTCTTTATTTTATAAATAATAGTCTAAAGACAACAGAAGTGATGTTTTGCATAGCGTGTCAGCTCCAGGTCTGTCACTAAGCCTTATAATATTAGGGGTTTTTTTAAGATTCAATTCTGGGAGGCAGAAATGTTCTCATGTGTTTCCATGAGAACTGTAAGTACTTTCTTGAAGTTAATTCTTTATTTCTCTTACTCTTTCTGAATGAAAACAAAGGCCTGAAAATATGAACTGAGACTACATAAAATCTCAAAGCCAAATAAATAAAATGGAGACAGTATTTTTAAAACCTAATGCTTTGGAGAGTCAGTCGTGACTATTTCTCACGCCGTTGTCTGGCAACACAGCCTTGGTGGTGTGATACAAATAATGCAGATAGGCAGCAACATTTTAAAATCTTTCCACGTGTGTTTTGGCAGTTACAGAGTCTGCAGGTGTAGGTTTGAACAGAGGAGAAACTCATCTCCTTGAAACTCATGTTGTCAGAAGATTAGGTTGTGTAATCAAAGACAGAGCCCTTTCCTGAGCACAGGCAGGCACACAATTGCGGAGGGCTTTGATTTGAGATATCAAGGTATTACATGTATTTTTTCACTCTCCAAATATAATTATTCACTGGAACACTGAATGCAACAAATTAGCTTATGCAGACGGGTGTGCAGAGCATCTGTTCTTTTTTGATCTAAATAAAACAGAGCGAGAACCTCACTCAGTATCTTGGCATAACACACGTCACTGTGTGTGAGAGATCTTTCCTCTGAGAAACAAACCTCTTCCTGTCTCCTGCATTTTCTTCTGGTATCATCTATAGATCAGCATATTCGTAGTTTGTACTTCTGAATAGTCTTTCCCCCTCTGCAATACGCTCTGCTGAGGTCATGTCGAAATGAACTAACATGCTATTAGGTGGCACAGCAGCAGCACCTGGGGCTGGTTTAGATTATCCATAACAGCAGTTCTTGTGGACCTGTGGAGGTGAGCCATAGGGGTGTATTTGTGGGGGCATACTACAGTTTGATTCAACAAAATGGTGTGTGATCAAGGCTGATGAGTTAGTTGTACAATCCCAGCTGACTTCAGTGGGATTGGGATTACATCCATAATAGCTGCTTGGAGCAACCTCGGCTAGTGGAAGTTTATCAGCACTCGGTGATGCCCTCACTGCATCCTGTAAATAACTGAGATAATACAAAAGAATAGAAGGAGCTTTTTAACAACTCTGTGCTTTTTAAGATGTAATGAATTGTGTATCACAGGGTGCAAAAACACTGCAGAAATGCCTCTTCTCTGCCAATGCCTCTTCTTTGTGCATATGATTTTGATTTCATGTCACTTATTTCTGAGGTCTATTAAACCAATTGTCTTAATCTCACTTATTCTGCAGCGTATTTGCTCCGTGCAGCAGCAGTATTAATAAAAATCCCTCTCTAAACACAGACCAGCTGGAGCAAGCACCACAGGAACTGGGAAGGGTGACCCAGATGTGCAGCATTACCCATATTCTTTTTATGAGAGATAAACATTTTGTCTGGTCCCTCTCAAGAATGCCTCCTCCCGGTGTCCCTCTCTCCCCTGCCCAGCCAGCAGCTGCACTAGATCACGCTGTTTCCATCGCACTCCCCAACCCACGAGGAAGGGGAAAATTCTCTTCCCCTCCCCTTTACTCTCTGTTCAGCCGGAGGTGATAATCCCCACGGAATGCAGCATTTAGCACTTGTCAGGTATATGGTAATTGCTACATTCCCAGGGGATTAAATCCATGGAATCTAATTACAGTGGAGGGGAACCTCCCTATAAGAGAGGGACTTTGCTGTATAAGAGAAGTGAAAGTCCATGGCAGGGTAGCAGGGAACTGAGGGAAGGCAAGGCCTTTGCCTCTTTCCTACCCAACATCAGCAACAGGTTGGGCTGTCTGTCTGTCCATCCTTTCTGGCGAGCAGCCCATGGGGAAAGCTCTGGGCAGCCTTGGCTGCAGCTCCTGTACAGCTCCGGGCATCCCTGGGCAGGGCAGGCTCATTCTACAGAATGGTTTGGGATGGAAGGGACCTTAAATATCATCCAGTCTCACTCCCTGCCATGGGCAGGGACACCTCCAACCAGCCCAGGATGCTCCAAACCCCATCCAACCTGGCCTTGGACACTCCCAGGGATGGGGCAGCCACAGCTTCTCTGGGCACCCTGTGCCAGGGCCTGCCCCCCCTCCCAGGGAAGGATTTCTTCCCAATATCCCATCTAACCCTACTCTCTGTGAGTTTGAATCCACTCCCCTTGTCCTGTCACTCCAGACCCTTGCAAAAAGTCCCTCTCCATCCTATAACACATCAGTGTCATCCTTTATGACACTGTAGTTCAATCCTATTCTTCTGGTAAGGGAAATTCATTAACACAGGTGTATGGAATCTGTACTGGTATTCAAATTTATGCACAGCACTCAAATACTCCTCTCTCACATGGGGACACAGCAGTGTCCAACTCCAGCACGTGGTTTTGCAGTGGGAGCTGAGGAGGGATGTGATCCTCACCCTTCTGCTGCCCTGGCAGGAGCCCTGCCCTATATACAGCGGGATTGGGAAGTCTGTGACATCCTCGGGAATAGTTTTGTGTTATATGGGAGAAAACCAGGCTCTGCAGACACAGATGTTTGTATGCCAAGGGCGTATATGGATGCTGAAATGATATTTTGAAGATTTCAGGATAATAAGGAAGCTTTTTGTTGGTCTTTCCTGAAAGCCAAGGTCACATCTATATCCATTTAATGCAGGGTAGATCAGTAAAGGGTTTGTCATGTGACACCATCTGCATTCTTCATCACATACAGATCCATTGTATGACTGAAATCAGGCACAGGGTGTGGTGTTTCTGCATTTCCTAACTCATTAGCAAGTCTTTTAAGATTACTCCTGTCTTTCAGTAGCCTGGTAAACCAGTTTAAACAAACAAAAAGAAAATAATTATTAATTGGCTGACTATAACAGGTCACTTGGATTTCTTGAAAATCTCACCTGCTGGGACAAATCCCTTGATAGCAGCAGCAGTGGGAACTTCTACTTGTCCTAACTCTTCTGAACATTGGATTCAGAGGTGCTAATACAGTTCATGTTGTGACATCACCCTGTTCCATGTTGCTGAACAGCTTTGAGGCAATTTTGGGGTCTTTATTTTGAGTGTCTCAGTCATCCCATAACAGAAGCCTGAGAGTTATATCCCTCCTCATTCCCCCATCCCCCCCCTGCTGTCAGCAGGGCACCTCAGACCCATCTGCCCTTCTGAAACCTCAGCTGTCCCTCTAACTGCATCTGTAATCTTGTGCCTGTTGAAATCAGCCTGAAAGCTTTCACTGACTTCAACAAAGTGAGGATTCACTTGTTGGTTAGTAAAAAAAAAAAAAAAAAAT